>CM076575.1:224553222-224902936 GCA_034641835.2 Pinus albicaulis
GGTGTGCCATTTGTTCTTGTTATGGTTATGCAGTTTGAGAAAGGCAATGGAGGATTACCAATCTCTTTTGGTACTTCATATAGGGATCAAATGGAATTTAAGTTTCCGAGTTGGCATGCCTGGTGTCACTATCCCAAAAAGAGGATTTGGAGATAATGAACTGATGCTCTCGTAGAAAAGCTATAGGTTGGTCAACAATAATGTCTAAGAGACTGGGTTGTTGATGTAAGATGAGGGAATGATAAGGGGTATCCTCCCTAGAGTGATCTGAAGTGATATGGGACTCTAGAGGTTCTTCTAAATGTGGAAGAATACTGGGACTAAAGTCAACATGACCAGATACACTAGGAGAGTTGTGGAGAATTTCTTCTCTTGGTCTCTCAAATGTGGGTGCCCCCTTACCCAAACATTGGGTTTCAATGTAATGGCCACAAGGTGGATGTGGTGTGAACGCATGGGTTCGAGGTAAGGGGGAATAGATAAAGTCAGGGGTGGGAATTTTTTCCATAATGTCGTCATCGTGATAGAAGATGGGGTGACTGGTGGAAGAAAGACCGCCTGACGTGGTGAAGCGACCTAAATCATCATCATGAGAAGAGAGGTTCACATGCGCATCGTCACAAGGGGTGACCGAAGAGTAAGTAGATAGAGGATCTACCGATGTTGAGCCCAAGATGATCGTGGAAGGCAGGTCAAGAGAAACAACAGGGGAGGATTCAGATGGAATGTTCCTCGAGGGTCTCATGGATGATGATAGGTAGAAAATGTTGAACGAAGGCTCCGTCATCTCGACATCAGGAGGGGGAATGTCAATGGGAGCAGTCATATCTGGTAGTTCTGCTGAAGCAAAATGCGCAAATAGGGGAGAGGTGGACTCATTGCGCTTGGCCTCGAAATGGTGGACCGCGGCTAGAGAGGGGCGGAAATCCTCGAGGCGGGGACAAAGATGGGTGTAATGGCCATGGAGATCACACAAAGCACAGGGGCGGTTGGTGTGAATAGTCTTTGGGTTCTTGAGCGTGGTCGCAGAAGGAACAGAGGCTTCCGGGACCGTGGACTCAGGGAACGTGACATTAACCATGGGCTTGAGACGAAGCACTCCAGGACAGGTATGGGTGGCGTGGCCGACAACATCACACAAAGCACACTGGATGGTATGCTTTGGAGGCCGAGGAGGGGCAGGGTTTGTTGGGGTAGCCTTGTCCTTTGATGCCCCCTTGTGAGCTTTTCCCTTCTTACCCGAAGCGGTCACAACAGGAGGTGGTTCCTGTTGAGGTGACTGAGGCACTGTTGCAGCGGGAGAAGTCATGGGGACCGGTTGAACCGGGGTCAAAGCAATATAAGGTTTGGGTTGACTAGGCGAGGTTGCGGCTGGAGGATCATGGTACCAGACGGGAATCCCAAGGGTCAAGTTAGGAAGAGAGAGGGTGGCCATGACCGGTACCGTGTACACTCCTGGTGGGGGAGCTAGGAACGGTATCTGCCCAGCAGGGTAATGACCAGGAGGGACAGCTCCGAGATGGTTAAGGCCAGGGGGAACCGATCTAGGAGGATAAAGGGGTTCAGGGATACCAGCTGTAGGGGGAGGGCCAGAAGGAGGAGGTCCGGCTGGCTGAAATGAATGGCTAGGAGCGGGTTGCGGAGGGCGAGGGGGAGGTTGCTGACTAGCCGAGGCAGGCCGCTTACGGGCAGCCTGAGACGATTGCATCATGCAAACATTCGAGGAGCTGGGATCAGTGATGGGAGGAGGAGGAAGGTTGGGGAAAGTTCCAAGCAGGGAGGAATCTTTGTAAACGCCGGGGGAGACACTGGTCAAGGAATCAACGGTTTTCTTGTTGGCTACAGAAGAGATAGTCGTCTCAGGGGAGGTCTGAGATTTTGGCTCATGATATGTCAAAAAATTTCGGTCGATGGTGACTATCTTTCCATTGTGAGGAAAAAACATCTTGCGAAAAACTGCGAATGGGACAATAGACATGGCATAGGTGTAGCTTCGCCCTAATAGAATCTTGTAGTCTAGAGGGGCGTCAATGACTTCGACGTCAACGCAAATGGTCTTACCGGCAAGGGTGATAGGACAATTACGGAAAAGGCCAATGGGCTGGGAGGCGTGGCCGTCCCACGCTTGAAGGGTGATCATGGAAGGGGCCAACTCAGGAGATCCAAGTTGCTTCCAAACCGAAGCAGACATTACACAGGTGGATGCCCCCTCATCAATTATGCACTGAGAAACATTGGCATTCCGGATTTTGACTGGGATTTGGAAGGTGACGGAAGCAGGAAGAGGAGGATGGTATGATTGATGAGCGTCGAACACAATCATTTGGTCATCGGCAGGATCCACAGCGCCCACGGCAGATAGCAGAGCCTTCTTTTGGGAAGGGCACAGGCGGAGGGTTCCCGGTGTGGGACGGCGGTTAGCGATGTCTATACTATACGAATGAGCAGCTCGACCGGAAGCAGCGTTTCGACGTAAGGGTCCCTTAGGAATCTTGGTATGAACCTCGACTTTGGGTTGAGGGATATGTAAGGGGCCACTGGATGTCGAAAGAGGCTCTGTAGAACCTGAAGAAGGAGGCTCGGGGGCAGACTGAGCAGGAGGCTTGGGGTACTGGCGAGACCGAGTTTGAAGGTTAAGGTCGACGGTTAGAGGTGGATCAGATTTCATCATAAGGATCTGGGAATTGGAGGAACCAGAAGGGGAAGGTGGAGTGGCCACCTGTCCATTAGGTAGTTGGGTAGCCATGAATCCCTGTTGTGCAACCACCGGCGCTTGAGGGGGTGGTGACGGCTGTTGCAGGGGTTGAGAAGGCAAGGGAGGTGAAAGCGCATATGCTAGAGGAGCTCGTGGACCAGGTTGCGAATGAGGGTGATGGTTAGGTTGGGCAACATTGAGGTAAGCAGGAGGTTGGGCAAAAGGATGAGGCATGCCGTATCCTGGATGCGTGCTACCGGGAGGGGGAGAAGTGCAGGGAGTGGTGCCCCCTCCCCCAGGAAAACCATAGCTCATGAGAGGTTGAGCGGATGGATGAGAGATAGATCCAATGATACTGTCGGCGGCATGAGGTGCCCCCGGTGTATGGGCATCACCGGGTTTGGGGAGATCAGGTAGGACAGTAGGATCATAACCTGTCTGAGCGTAGATTAGGTCATACTTTAACGCCATTTGGAGGGCATCTTCTTCGGTTTGAGGAAAATGCGATGCGACATCTTTCCCGATAGGGGACAAGAGAGATCTAAGGAACCAGTCCATGTAGACACGGTCTTCGAAGGGAGGAGATTGACATAGGCTCCGTCTTCGTCGCCATTCCTGGACATGGGTAGAAAGGCGGGTCGAAGAGGTTTGCTTGAAGGAAGTCAAGAGTTCGATACCGGTGTCATAACGAAGGGGAAGCTGGAAGTAAGATAAAAAAGCCCGGGCAAGAGTTGCAAAGGTGGTATGGGAGGAAGTGGGCTGATCAACATACCACTTAGAAGCTTCGCCTGTAAGCGTGCATTGGAACAATCTAAGACGAACAGAGTCATCGGTAATGGAGGTAGATGAACACCACATATGGAAAGATCGAACATGATTGGAAGGATCTTCTCCAGCATGGCCTTCAAACTTTGGGATGTCGGAAGGGAGCTTTGTCGGCATAGCAGGCCAACTAGTGTCATGGCGTATAGGGTCGTTTGTCAACCAGTCCAAATCGGGGAGGCTGAGGCCTGCCAAGAAGGGGAGCACGGGTGCAGCCGAGGTAGTTCATGTGGCGGTTCCGCTAGTAGTAGTTCCGGCATTAGGGCCGGGAGCACTGCTAGCGTTAGGCCCTGGACCAGACATAGTGAAGGTGAAAGGGGGAGAACCAGAAGGAAAAGGAGAACTCGATGAATCAGGAGAGGAGTCGGAGTGCGGACTCGAAGGAGGACTGGCTCGACGACGGCGGGGCGGAGCAGGTCGACCAACCGGAAACTGAGGGCGAAGGCCAAGAAGTCTCCGGGAAAGGCGCCTTGGGAGCGCAATGATGACAGGAAGAAGGAAACCGACAAGGGCAGAAAGGGACAAAATTAAGAAAGGTCAAGGGCAGACAAGGTGCAGTGACAATTGATTTTAGAGTCTTTGCCAGGCGGTGTTAACCAGGCGCTTCTTCTCGTAGGGTCAGTGTGTGATGTGCGTTAATTTTAATTTTTAAACCCTTTTCGTTTTGAGAGCAAGAAAAAGTGTGTTGCGTAACTGAAAAGAAATCTGCAGAGAACAATATATAATGCTGAAATAACAGAACATTTAACAGCTAAACATGCATCAATCTAACCCAAAAAGGCGGGTCTCTCAAAACTACTTTAAAAGAGGGAAAAAATCTAGTCAAAACACACATAAAAAGAGGCCAATAGATCTAGGGTCAAAAGGGACAGGGATCTAAAGGATAAAGCTGCTGAAAAGAGGTGCAGATCACAGCCAAGAGACAGAGGCAAGGTGGCTGGAAAAAGGAAGGTAATCAGCAAAAACGGAGGGGGCAAGGAGGAGGCCCTAAAAGTAGGTCCAAACAAAACTTCATGAGGTGATTTGAGAGGTAGAAGAGCTGATTACGATGGATCTGAAAGGGAGGTAACAGATCTGGAAAAAAGGAGGCTGAAGCTCTGAAAAACAGACGGCTGAAACAGCTAAAACTCTTCCACAAAAATTGGAGGGTACTGAAGCCCTAGGGGGCTCGGTTCCCACTTAGATGAGTAAAAATAGATCAGAACTTGGTCAAAACGAGCTGAGACAGAGACTGGAAGACCCTGACAGAAGCTGCAGCAAAACCCAGAAAAATTGCAGAAAAATCACTGAAAAAATGGCAGGTCGCAGTTTCTGACCTGATTTCAGTGCAGGTCACAGGAAACAGGCTGAAAAGTGTGACCTGGAGGTCCAGGTCGTAGGTTTAGGGCCAAAAAGTGCGACCCCCCATTCCGGTTGTCTCAGCGGAAGATTTTCAGAAAAGTTCCTGTCTCAGTTGCGGCTGGTGTCGCTTACCTGCGCAATAGGGGCATAAACACACGGAAGTTAGAAATTTTGATGTTTTAAGGTTTTATGTGAGAAAAACAACATGAAAATAGGAAAAATAAACAGCTGAAAAGAAACCCTAGGGTCTGAAGTAGCTGGATATGCAGGAATATGAAAAACGATAGCGGTCGTAATTTAAAACCCGTGTGGAGTCGCCATTTGTTAGTATGAATCCTTTGTCGAAGTGTACGAAAAAGGACCACTTTAGCTACGCATAAATAATAGCCCTAACAACAAAAGTGGCTGCCAATATCTTCAGATCTGCGGTTAGTTAGACAAGAAAAGAGCTGCAAAATACCAGATCTATGTATGGAAAGACATTAAGCAGTAAAAACAAGGGTTTGCTCCATATACCAATAGACAAGACAAGAACAATTTTTTGAAAGAATTTTTGTATTAATGGGGCACCTGTGAGGAAAACTAGAAGGAGTATCCAATTCCCCTCAGTGGGATGGGTTCTTGGAAGTCCTCAGCACTTCAGATCTAAGATTCTTCTCTCTAGTTGATGTAGAAAACCCAATGCAAAGAGTAGAGCTCAAAGGGAGCAAAATGGCAGAAAATGGTGACCAAGTGTATAGATCCGGAGTGATCTAATAGGCAACAAAAGGTGAGGAATGGTAGGAAAAACCCTCCTATTTATAACAAAATATTGGGTCATTCTAGATCTTGGTGCATGGGTTAACCAGATCTAGATCCACTTTTTATGGAATATTTTATTATATTTGTTGGAGGGAAAAGGTATTTGACTTGGGTCAAATCACTTAATTTGTCAAAAATAAATAAATAAATGATTTATTTATCTTTTTAAGGAAGCGGTTAGAAGATAATCAAATAAATAATGATTTATTTAATTATTTAAGGAAGTGGTTGAAAGATAATTAAATAAATAGTGATTTATTTAATTATTTGTAGGTGATTTGGTCATATTTAACAAGGAATATCATCTAAATAAGGTTTAAATGATTATTCCTAGAAAATAATAAGATAAATAAAGGTTTATCTAATTAATTTCTTTGATTTTGAGTTAAACATGACTGGGAATAATAATTAAATTATGGTTTAATTAATTATTCCATGAGGAAAATCAAACAAATATGGGTTTGTTTAATATTTCCTTTTGGGGTTTCCTGTTTTAACATAGTGAAAACGGTTTTAGGAGTAAGCGGGTCTGCATTTTCGTTACACAACGAGCAGATGGAGGGACCGTAGAACCCTTTTCTCTGCAGGATGTCATACGTTAGGATCTTTCCATGGCAGAGAAGCCAAGCAAAGAAGTCTACTTTGGGCCATGAAGGAAAACGCCAGACACCCTGCCAAGGTGCAGGGTCAGGGGGGACGTATGGCCTCTCTTTCATCTTGGCATATCCCATGGAGACAACGCGATTTTTTGGTCCCCTTAGCCCCCCTTCGAAATTTTTGACAAGCAATTAGGGGGCCAATTTGTTGCTGAGTCTTCAAGGAATGCATTTCCCCTGAAAATACAGCCCCCTTGAAGCCCCTTTGTGCCCTTCATCCTTTGATGGTTTCCCTTCTGCTGAGTCCCCTTTCAAAACCCTCTCTATTGGTGAAGAAATGCCCAAAGGCCCCTTTTTTCCTCTTATTTATACTCCCTATCTTCCCCTTCTATTTCCCTTTTTACCCCTCAAATCCCCCCAATTCCCCTTTAAATTCCTCCCATACCCCTTGTTTTCCCTTCTTTCCCCTCTATTTCTCTATCGTTCCCCTCCTTCACCGTTAAAATCGATTAAAAAGGGGGCCAAAACCCATATCCCGACCTTATTATAAGGCCCGGCCCCTTTCCCGCTAGCTCCTTAACCACTTCCCCACATGTGACCCCGCGCCGGGACCAAGCGCCTAAGTCCCAGGTGCTAATCGCAATCGGAAGTCGGGCGGGTGAGAAATCCCTTTGTAACGTTGAAAATCCCCGATGCGATCCATTTATAACGTTAAGTCCCGCGGCAGGTTATTCACCGTCGATCTGTTGTTTTGATCCGATGGCGGAGCGCCAATCGCAAACCCATTCCTGATCGCAATCGGAACATGTTAAGTCCGCCCCCCGATTGAGGCCTTCCGATTGGATCACGGCCATCCATTCGTTTCGTGATCCAACGGTCCCGCGCTAATCGCAACACCCCCTCCGATCGATCGCAAGTCTTTCTGTCACCACCCCGATTGCATCTGAACCGTCAACCTGCCCCGCGATCCGACGGCCCTCCGCTGATTGCAAGTCCCTCTACTCCTCCTCCGATTGCGTGCCCTCCGATTAAATCCCCACCGTCTGTTTCTTCCCAGATCGACGGTCTACGCTTAATCGCATGACCCTCCCCGATCGCAATCGCAAACCATTTCGACTGTCCCCCGATTGCGATTGAGTGATTCAATCGCAGCCGTCCATCCTCGTGCAAATCCAACGGCCATCGCAAGCCCTTTTTCCCCCTCCGATTACATCTCCACCGTTGATCTGTTCCGAATCGGACGGCCTGCATTCAATCGCTTAGTCCTCCCGATCGCGATCGCATTTCTGTTGGTCTCCCTTCCGATTTAATCCTGGCCGTTGATCCATTCAGATCCAATGGCCCAGATCTCGTCGCTCCCCGCCTGCTCTCCCCCTCCGATTAAATCCCAGCTGTCCATCCTTCCCGCGATCCTACGGCTATCGCTCAATCGCAATCTCCCCTCCGTCACGTCGCAAACCATTTCGACTGTCCCCCGATTGCGATTGGGCGATTACATCGTGGCCGTTCGTTCCCTCCATGATCTGACAGTCCTCGCTTGTTCGCCCTCCGCCACGCTGGGTCCCACTCTTACATTCGTTTCCGTTGCATTTCATGTGTTTTGAGTGTTACGCCCATCTTATGTATTGTCCCATTATTCAATCTCCACCGTTGATCTTTGTTCCCAGACCAAGATCTAACGGTCTGCGCTGCATATTATCCCCGAACCCTATTAATCATAAGATCTCACCGTTTCATTGCATTTTGTTAGCATTATAGTAAAGCCACCATTTCTCCACCACGTGGCATCCTTTCCATTGTTTCTCCGTTGTTCCGCCACCATTCCTCCGCCTCCATAGCATTTCTCCACCACTGCCCGGGCCCTGTGATAAGTTATTTCATCATGCAGGTAGTGCAGAGAGGCCTTTTCAGCCGGCCAGAGAAGCAGCAGTAGCAGGGTGTGAGAAGAATTCGAGCCTGTAATTGAAGATTAATGTTCTAATCCTACAGTCAAAGGATTCAAGCACAGTTTGAAGACTAAGGACGCACCAGCAAGTCATGATTGCGCCACCTAAAAGCAGAGCGCGTTTACTCCAGAAAGTACACCTTCCTACAGCGCCTTCTTGCCTTCTCGAGCCCTGAGATAATTAAATACACTGACTGAAGCTCATTTCAGACAGTCCGGCAGCATTAAATAAGCATGGAGGGCCATGCTGACCTCCATCCAGTTCATTCATTTCAACAGGGCAGAACAGAGGATCACAGACCCCAAGCGCAGACAAAGGTAATATCAGGGTTTCCGTCAGCAAAGTGTTTTCGTCCAAGACAAGGCATCCATACTGTTTTTATTATGCAGAATGTCCCTGAAGGATTTTTCCATCAAACTACAGCTCAAAGACAATCAGGCATTTATGAGACAGACCCACCTAGTAGTTTATCCTATCCCCGAATTCAAATCACCTGGAGTACAACGAGCCCAAAATGTCAAGATCAAATCTGAGGCAGATCGTTCTCTTACCAAAAAGGTGAGCGAATTGAATATGCAGCATTCTCAAGCAGGATGGGCCTCGGCCCTGCATTCATCATTATGCTTAAATGTAACATTTAATGAGCACCTACCTCCTGAGTCGATCTGAGGATCATCCTTTGTTATAAAAGCACAGCAAGAACATTGTAAAGGGGTTGGTTGTTGTTGGTTCTATCAGCGAACTGCAAGCATTTTGTCCCGAGCCAAGTTTCCTGTGTAACAGTTGTATGATAGGCTGAGAAATATGATGTATTCAGGTTGAATGTAAAAGCTTTGGGCAGTGATGTACCTGATTGGTGTAGTGTTTAACATGATAAGCAATTTTCATTGGATCCTGATCTACAACAGTTGGTGATGTTCTTATTATCTCTGTGTTTATTTCCATTTCATTTCATGTTCTTCTGACTGACATCTGAATGCATGATATAAG
Organism: Pinus albicaulis; assembly: GCA_034641835.2. Lineage (NCBI taxonomy): Eukaryota > Viridiplantae > Streptophyta > Pinopsida > Pinales > Pinaceae > Pinus > Pinus albicaulis. The sequence continues at coordinate 224,562,414 of CM076575.1, forward strand.
ATTTACCCTTGTTAGGTACCTTATATCCCAGCTCTCTCAGTCTTGAATGTTTTCTGCTCATATGTGTGTCTGAATATTGTTTTAATTGACTAAACCAGTGTAGTGGATGATTATTGCCTACTCTATGATGTGCAAGTCGGTAAAGTCAGTATTCAGATGTTTTTGTTAAGATTTAACTGAAAGAGGTTAGGAACATTGAGAGGTGTAAAGCCTGTCGCTGCCTCTTCATAACCTTCCCTTCCATATAAACCTTTTCAAGATCCCTCGTGTTGCCTATGGTTTTGTCCAAGCAGGCCTGGAGTTAAATGACCTCTGGCCTGATCTATAGACAGAATCGGATGGTTTCCTATATTTCATTCTCATCACTTAGTGTTCCATCCCACCAATCAGTCTATGAGATCCAAATGCTCTAGATGACTAGCCCAATTGAAGCTTACACATTGAACATAAGTAAATCCTTTCTTGACTCCATTGCCCAATGGCCTTGATGTTCCCTGATTTATCTACCTTTGCCTAGCTTCCTTCTTTACCCATCCTTGTCTTATGATGAAACCTTCCTTCCTGATTCTCAACAACCAAACTCAAACAATCAAACAAACAACCTCGAGCCTATAACTAGCCTAAAACCATAATTTAGAACTTCAAGGACATATATCCTTTGATAATCATAGAGAGATCCCTCTCTGGACCTAGGAGGGCTAGATCCTAAGGTCTGAAAGTGGTTCTATGTTGTCTCATCTTTTGGTCTCCGTCAACCTGGCCAAAACATGGGAACCCCAACGAGACTGACCTTTAACATCTCTTTTCCTCATGCACGTGGGTGCCAAGCCATGAAGGAGGTCAAGCAGCGTGGACCATTCGTTGGACAGATGAGTCGACACCTCAATACGTTTCCAACCTGCCCAGACAGAATCGCTCCAAAGAGAAAGATCCCACAACGAACACAACCCCTCTCTATCCATCCAGCATCGCAGTGCTCTAATGGAGGCTCTGTCTTCAATTGGGTCCTTATTCATGATTTTATTAGTCCAGATATTGATCTTTTTGCCGTTTCCTGGTATCCAATAGAAGTGCGCATTGATTAAGGGAGCAACTTTAGCATACAGTTTGAGAAAAGATGAATTAGGCAAATGGATTACATTGTCTAAACAGGTAGAACGAGGACCTCTGAAATATTTTTTCTAGAGAGCCAATTGGGCCCAGCCAGGCTTGGGCGCAATGATCCTTCAAATAATCTTAGCTGCCATGGCCACATTTTGCTGACAAAGATTTTTGAAATTCAAACCACCCTCCCACAGTGGTTTGGAGATGGTTTCCCAGCTGATAAGAGGAATCTTGTTTTCATTTTGTTTGCCTCCCTTCCAAAAAAACCTCCGCATGAACGCTTCCATTTTTTTTAATATGCATGCCGGGGTGAGAAGCACAGCAAATTGAAATAGAGGAAGGCTGGTGAGCATAGATTTAATAAGGACAGATTTGCTAGCAGTGTTGAGCCAAGAGAAGCCCCAGGCTTGGATCCTAGACCTGAATTTTTCAAGCTGAGGGAGCTAGTCTTTGCTTGTAGATCTCTTATGAAAAAAAGGAAGGCCCAAATATTTGAAGGAGGTCCAAGTGGAGGAGGCTGCAAACCCCAAACATCTAGAAATAGCGGAGAGCAATCTGGGCGAAGTGTTCCAGCTGTATATATGACATTTGTTCTTATTTACAACGCTGCGTGAGGCTTCACTGAAATCATCCAAAACTGCTTTAAATTTAGAGGCAGAGGAGAGAGAGGCAGCTCCCAAAAACAGAGTGTCATCCGCAAATAGGGCGTGGTTTATGTTTTTGATCCCTCTTGCAATACACAGTCCATTGATATCTTGATCTTGCATCTTTTTGTCTAACAGGAAGCTGAGGACAGAGGCTTGGATGACAAAAAGCAGAGGGGAAAGAGGACACCCCTGTCTTAGCCCTCTTGAGGCTTTGAAGAAATCAGTGGCTCTACCATTTACAAGAGGAGCAATCCATGGCTCCGAGATGCATGCCCGGATCCATTTGATGAAATTTGCTCCAAAACCAAACTTGCTCATGACTTTTAAAAGAAAGCTATGATTTACTCAGTCAAAAGCATTTTCTAAATCAAGTTTAATCACCATACCTTGTTCTTTTCGAAGAAGACTTGAGTGAATTGCCTCTTGAACAAGGGTAAAGTTGTCCACGATCTGCCTTCCTTGGATGAAGCCTCCTTGATTCTCTGGAATTATTTTAGGAAGAATGAGCTTCAGTCTATTTGCAATTACTTTAGTGATTAACTTGTACCCAGTATTGCATAAGGAAATCGGGCGGAATCTGCTGAAATTGTTGGCGCCTTTTTCCTTTGGTATGAGGGCTAAGAAAGCAGAGTTTGTGCTGCCTCCTATTTTCTGAGTATTTTGAGACTTTTGAACCATTTTGAGCAGATCCTTTTCAACAATCGACCAACAAACTTGAAGAAACCTGGCAGAAAAGCCATCCGGCCCAGGGGCCTTATCCGGATCCATATCAAAGAGGGCCTTTTTGACTTCGTCTTTGGTGACTTTGGCCTCAAGGATCTCATTCATACGAGGAGAAATTGCAGAAGGAATAATGTCTAGCAGATCTGAGTATTGGTCCGGGTCCTTATCCTCGCTATACAAGTTTTGAAAGTGAGAAGAGGCTGCTTTTTTGATGTCTTCAAAATCCTTGTAGGTGACGTTATCCTCCTTAATCTCAGAAATGGTGTTGAAGCATTTCCTGGCCTGGGCTTGTTTGTGGAAAAAAGCAGAATTCCTGTCCCCTGCTTTGAGCCAGAGATTTTGAGATTTTAATCTCCAGTATTCTTCTTCAGCTAGGCAGGCCTTATGAAAGCGATGTTGCAGATGAGCCTCTTGGTCTAACAGCTCCTCTGTGACTATAGCGTGCTCCATATGGGTTTGATGAGAGGCAAGAGAGACTTTAATGGCTTTTCTTTCAGTTGCTGGGTTGGACAGGGTTTTGACCCATCGTTTTAGATTGCCTTTTACCCTTCTAAGTTTTTCCTCCCAGATATAGAAAGGAGATCCATTAATAGGCTGACTCCAACAATCCTTGACTATTTGCATGAAGTCTGGTTCCTTGACCCAGAGGGGACTAAATCTAAAAGGAATAGGACCCAGATCTAGATGGGCCAGGAGCTCAAGCTTTATAGGCTTATGGTCCGAGATGTTGTTAGCAAGGATGTGCATTCTGGGTTCTAAACCTAGTAACAGATAGGAGCTTTGAATGAAAAATCTATCTAATCTGGCAGCAATATGACCAGGGCCCACTCTTTTGTTAGACCAAGAGAACTTACCGGAAGAGGGTTTGATATCCAGCAAGTCCCAGTCCTGCAATAGATCCTCCGCCCATTCCCTTGCCGGATCTCGGACAGCGCTGCCTCCTCTTTTTTCAGACGAGTGGAGAGTGAGATTGAGATCTCCAGCAATAATTATATTTTCCAGATTTGTCAAGTCTGCTTGGTGCCTTATAGAATCCCAACAATCCTTTTTTTCCCCGACATTGACTGGAGAATATACATTGAAGAGGCAAAAGATTTCCTTAGTATCCAGATTCTGCATTTTCAGCAGCAACCAGTGAGTATTACTAGCCTCAAAGGTGACTGCAAATTTGCTGGGGTTCCATAGAGTGCCAATTCCTCCCGATGCGCCCCGGGCAGAGATTGCTCTTGCTTCACTCTTGAACCATAGTTTCTTGCTTGCTTGCAGGAAGACTACGTCTTCCAGCTTAGTCTGCTGGACGAGAAGTATGTCTGGAGTTTCTGTTCTTATTAAGCTTCTCATGGCTTCTTCCTTAACTTTACTCCCCATACCTCTACAATTCCAGGAGATGACCTTCATTATTTATGTTTCTGGTGGGCTCCCTTGGAGCCTTGGGGCTGATTTTTCGACATCCTAGACTTTGAGGCTAGCATTTTTTCCAGAGTTGGCTGGCTGCCCTGTAGCTTATCTTTATAAGTCTCCTGCTCTCTTTTTTCCTTATCAGTTTTGCGGCCTCTTGTAGATCTTCGTATTGAGGTATGGGATTCTCCTATTTCTCCTTCCTCCTCTGACTCGTCCGTTTCATGCTCTTCTTCCTCATCTTCTAAAGTCATACCTTTGGGATCTTCGGCACTTGTTCCTTTGAGAGAGGCTGAGGGAGTACCTATGCTTGGAGAAGCTGGATTTTGGGTCTCGGTTTCCTGAATAGCTTCTGTCTAATGGCTTAGTGGATCAAATTTGTTTTCTTGCGCCTTTTTGGGAGGGGGGCGTTGAACATTAGCCTGTAGAGGGCCTTTTCCAGAGGGTCCTCTTGGTTTTTGTCCTTTGTGATTGGTTTTTGCTCGCTTGACTTGGTTCTGTTGCGTGACCTTGCTGCCCTCCGTCAGTGATCATTTCGTCTTTTTCATTTTCATTATTAGGTGTCTCACTTGTTTCACTTCTTTGCATATCACTAGGATCATGCCATGAACTGACGAAGGGTTGTGTCATTTTGTGTTTCCTCATGTTATACATGCAGCGCTATTTTAAAAAAATATTTTCTTAAAAAAAAAAAATTATTTATAGTCATTATCATTATGTATGAGGTCATTAAAATGTCAATAAGTGTCCTAGGTCTTGGTGTCTAGGGTTTTTTGAGTCATTTATACACTAGTCATAAAGCCTGCAAGGTGAGGAGAGTCCAGTACTTGGATTTCTATTTTTATTATCATCAGCATTTTTAAAAAAAAAATACATTTCTAGTCCAAAACTCTGTTTTGGAACTAGAAATTTGTCATTATCATTTTGTAATAAATTTTAATTATTCCGCCATGAAGACATTGTAAAAACAGACCCCTGGTCTTTTCTCTAGCCAAGACAGCCATATCCCTGCAAAAAGACAATAAAATCATCAGTATCGACCTCAGAGAAACCAAAGCAAGTTTGTATTTGAAAAAGCCAAAGTGAAAATTACAAGAACATTTGTAATGTGGGTTTGAAATTAGATTTGGAATAAAGTATGATGGTGAAGATATTTGTGAAGTGTATAAAGGCCAAAAAAGTTCATTTGAACCGATTTCATTTGCTCCCAAAACGTATTTGCAAAATTGAAAGTCGATTTCAGACTTTTGGAGGGCGTAGACAGGGTTTCAGGGCTGCGCGACCTAAGTTGAGGCCGAGCGACCCACCTGGGCTGCGCGACCCAAACAGAGTTGGTTTAGCACAGTGGGTTTGCACCTGCGCGACCCACCTGGGCTGCGCGACCCAAATTGAGCCTGCGCGACCCACGCAGAGACAACATTCCGGAATTGTGTTTGAGCGCCCAGATCGACTCCAGTTGCCTTCAAAGCAGGTTTTCTTCAATCACTTGGGGTTTGCAAACGTTTTTGTGTCATCATACATGGTTCTAATATGCTAATGAAGGATTTAAAACCCCGTTGTAATGAGATTATTGTTTTCAGGGTTAAAATGAAAATAAATGGTGTAAAAATGGGTTTGATGTCTGAAACAGTGATATGGTCAGCCTTTCATAAAACATGAAAATCAAATCTGCTCTCATACCCATAATATCTCTGTCACCAGTGTTATTGTATGCCTTATCAAACCTTTGAGTCACATCTCTCATGTTTGTAATGAATCGCTTTGCCCAAGGTTAGCATTTGCTCATGTCTTTGTTTGCCCACTGTTAGCATTGTTTCAAATGGCTCATTGAAACCATTTATGGTCATAACTCGCAGACAAACATATCACTGTCAATACCATGCTCTCCTTTGAATGGATGTGTCCAAACTTTTGAAAGGTTGTCTATTCCTATTTTGTCAAGACTTCATTTGAATTCAAAACAGAGATGCTGCCTTTTCTTCATTTACATTCAAAACAGAGATGTTGTCTTTTCAGCCCATTTGAAGCAGAGATATTATCCATAAATTGATTCCTTGATGGTGTTTTGGCGGTGGGATATTGATTGAATGTTAAACATACGTCCTAATCTTGCTTTCACTGCATTCATATCAGCATACACATTGCTAAAGGTTTGATCAGAGATATGTCAGAGACAGAGTCAGAATATGAGCCAGGATCAGGCAGTGATTCGGTGGCTGAAGGTAATGTGCCACGGGGTTCCCGCAGAGAAAATAGGAGTGGTGATCATCGCAGAGAGGAGCCTACTTCTTTGGCTCGGTTGCAGGCATGTCCATTAGCTATGGATTGTTTTTTATTCTTGTCATGTTTCAGATTTTGTGAGATGGTTGTGCAAACCCGGCCTCATCGTGAATTAGCACGTTTGTTTGTTCTTCATTTACGGGGTAATCGGGTAAACCTTGCTGGGGTTGATTTCATTGTTTCGCCTTTGACTATTGCTCAAGCCACTGGCATACCTAACATAGGCGAGGAATGGAGCAAGTGTAAGCAGTTAGAGAAATTTCACTATGAGCCATATGTTAAAACTGGATATGTGGCTTACTTGAGCAGAGTTTTTCCATTCAGATTCTTGAGAGATGAGTATGCACCACTCATGAGGCTCATCATTCAGTATTTCAGTTGTGAGGGCGGGTATGCTCGTCTTTTCTCATATCATGTTCGTTTGCTGATGCACTTCACAAGGGTGCGTATGATGAATACTCCTTATTTCATATACCGCAACATAGAGAAGATGGTTACATTTGTGCAGAAGAAGACGAGCCCAGTGCAGCAGTACAGGAGTATATATCATTTCGCTTTGAACAAAATCTTGGTGTCACATCAGTTGGCAGAGCAGGGCATCACTTGGGAGGATTTCATTTCTAGAGACTTTTTCAGAGTGCCACAGCAGCCTCCCGAGGCAGTTCATGATGCAGGAGAGCCCTCACACCAGCCGGACATGCTTGAGGTTGAGCATATCATTACTCCTTTGGTTCAAACATATCAGCGAGGCCACAGGGCCTTATTTGCCGCGACACGGCGAGTACTATCTCCACATGATGTGGAAGGGGTTGGGCTTCATCATTTACGAGCGAGTATTATCTCCGTAATGACAGAAGGGTCTCGTTTTCTTTACTCCGGTGCGGTACGGTACAGAACGGGGCAGAGGCCCATGCATGGACATGATGAGGGCCCATCGAGAGGCCGGGACACGGATAGGTCACTCCTCTTGATACGAGCTCTCTAGCTCGAAGGTGAGGAAGTCATCCGAGGGCAAAAAGAAACGCCGAGAATGATCGGCTGAAAGACCAATTGCGACTTAGTGGGTGGTTCTGCTGCCCCGGAAGCAGGCGCAACAAGCCGGCTCGGGGGATGAGCTCACATTTTATGAGGTGCGCCAAATCCGTGAGGACAGGCAGTGGAATCGAAAGAGGGCCGGTGACATGACACCAGCTGACAGAGATACTGTACTCACGCGGGTGAATATACATCTAGAGAAGCTGTTGGCGAAGGCCAACCGAGACAAAGACATGCTTCGCCACATGAAAGGCCATTACTGGGCTCGCATGCATGTTTGCAAAGCGAGGATGAGGATCATGAAGAGGAGGTTGAGCAAGGCACTTCAACGGCGAAAAAGGCCTAATCCACTTCGGATTTTGGCCGAAGCTTCATTGACTGAGCAAGACACATGATGGAGGACCTCCGCTCCGAATTTGGGCAAATTCGGAGAAAAGTTTGTCATTTCCAAATTTTTGGTTTAAAAAACAGGTTTTGTGGCTAGGTGGGTCGCGCGCTCTTGCGCTCGCATTTTTTTTGAGGCACTTGCTGGAGGAGATTTTTACATTTTTGGATTTTTCATGGTTAAATATGCATCCTCTGAAGTCAACTTAGCATTTTAACAAAATCTGGATGGTCAAACAGCTCAAAAACACCATAAAAAACACCTTGCTGCCACCTTTTGCACCAGCAGGAAGTACCTCTGGGAGAATGAGGTTTTTGAGGGTCAAATCAACTCCAAATTCAGAAATTCCACTTGGGTTGAAAAGTAGACATCTAGGGCTTTCCAACGAGCTATCATGAGCTCAATTTGGATGTCGGGAGCTACCTCAAAATCAGCCTGGAACATGAGCGACCCACGCAGTTCAGGAGCGACCCACCTAGAGAATTTTTTGAGTTTTCAGCTGCCAGCTCAGTATTTCGCCTATTTTGGACCAGTTTTTCCTATGGATAGAATTCTTGGGGTTTTATGATGTAAATTCATGTTTGGCATGTAACTTTGGCTTGTTTTTATCTCTTCTAGAAGATTCACTCTCAAATGAGTAAAAAATCATGTAATGGATCAGTTTCCACTCTTTTAGAGGCAAGTTGTTAGCTGCCTAGATTGTAGTTCCATGATTAGAATTGGTTGAAACTGATCCCTGAAGAGAGAATTCGACCCCTAGAGGTGGGGAAAGGGGTTAGAGTGATCTATATATTGTAATTTCTGAGGCATTCTACAGGTTGGACTCTTGGGATACTTTTGATACTATTGTACATACTTTTCATATTTTGGCTAAGGAAAGATGAGGGGTTTTGCGGCACTTGTTGGGATCCTTGTGGTGTTCTGTTCTTGATGATGTTTCTCCTTTGTTTACTGTAAGTTTCTTCATGTTTAATGTATGCCATCGTTTCATTATGCTTCTGAACTAAATTGAATGAGTGATTAAGGTTGAATCCATTGTTTACAGTGCTTGGCCTTTGAATTCAGTTAGTTCTATATGTTTTCAGCTATTTGGAGAGGATCCAAGTTCTTCTTTGCCCTCTTCAGCTCCTCATCAGTCTAATCTATCCATAAAATCCAATTCGAAGCATCAAGATCATCACCTACCTCGCCCCAGCTTGATCTCTGCAAAGGTCTGACCTTATCCCCGGACCCAAAATTTTGTATTCCCATTACTCCAGCGAAAACCCAAAAAACCAAAAACCAAACATACCTATCTCTTTACTAGCCTAAAATCAGTTCCTATCATAAGTCATCTCGCATCCTATTGCTTATTTTCTCGAGATTGACGGAGAGAGCCCTCTCCTGTCCTCGTAGGGCTAGCTACGAGGCTGAGCGTGGTTTGATGTAGCCTTGAGTTTACTTCATTTCAGCCTGAGGTAGATTTGAGCGCTAACATAATGGCGACCATACTGGGGAAAAATCTCAATGGTTTGCTTGTTGATGTGTTTGTTCCACGAGTCTTAGACGGAGTCTGAAGTCACGCCAGGTAGCTTTCGAAACGCTTTTGTTATGCATAAGCGGAAGTAGATAAACGCTGCTTCAGTCGATCTCTGGTAAGCTTGTGTGTTCAGTACTTGATTTGTAAATCACCCCAGTATATTTATTCGTTCTAGACTTTTTGGATGATTGAGTCTAGAAGTCGAACGGCTGAAAATAATTGATTGTGTTCCTTGTAATTTTTGTTTTCCAAGAAGATCAATACACTGGCTTCAAGAAGAAATACTAGGGCGAATCCTGACCCTGATCCACCAACAATCTTCGAAAATCCGAATCTGATTCCAAGGACCCTTAGAAAACAAGGCAGTCAAGAGAGTTCTGAAAGAGAAAGCCAATTGAGTTTTGAGAGTTCCAGAGTACTTATCCGATCTGCATCCTGTCCCGTCAAAATCATATATGTTGATGAAATCCCCTTTGATGCACAGTTTGAAACATCTTTGTTTGTGAATTTTTCCGAAACTGAATTGTCAAGATTAGTCCCAGATCCATTGTTTACTGAAGATTTGCAATATAGATTTGTTTCACAGTACTTGGATAGACAGTTGCAAAGTTCTATTGAGGATACTAATACTTTTGAATTTACTGAATCTGCTTCACAAGTTCTTGACCCATCTGAAATTTCATCAAGTTCACGGTTCCCTACTGAACTTCCTTTTGTCCCTACCATTCCGGTTCAGCCTGAGTTCTCTGATCCGCAATCAATAGTATTTTCTCCGTTTCCATTGAATACATCTCATAGACCTACTACTTCTACTCCTCCTGTATCTCCTCGACAACAGATTGTTTTCAATCCACCAAGAGCCATGGCTGCTCGTTTTGCACCCCTTGTGTTACCCCAGCAGTTGAATGATATGCCCGCAGACTATCAGAGTAAGATCCCGACATTTGATGGTACTCCACAGAGTCTTCCTGCACAACAGCATGTAGATAATATGGCAGATTTCTTTGATCGTTTCGAGATTGATGAAGAAAATGTGACCATGAGGCTTTTTGTGCAAACCTTTGGAGGAGAAGTACGGAAATGGTTCAGAGCCTTGCCACAAAGAAGCATAGATACATTGGCAGAACTTCAGAGGCAGTTTTTAGACCGATGGGAAATGAAAAAGGATCCGCTGCAGATTACTTCAGAATATACAAATCTCAAACGTAATCCTGGTGAGTCGGTTCAGGATTATATTATTAGATTCAATACAGTGTATAATGCTATTCCAGATGATTTGAGACCGTCCAAAAAATCTTCTCTCCTTAAATTCCTGGACGGCTTTGATCCGGAGATGGCTTATTCCCTTCGTGATAGAGATCCACCTACTTTAGAAGATATGCAGAAGGTCGCTGTTAGTGTTGAGGCAAATCTGAATGATAAAAGAGCACGGTTGAAAGCAGAGAAAAGAGTGACAATAAAGGAAGAGCCTTCCACATATATATCAGAACAACACTTAGCTCGTGAGTTGGAAAAGGCTTTAAGAAGAATGAATCTTGACAAAGCAGAAACACAGTTTCGAAATCCAAATTTCCGTGGCCAGCAGCAGCCACAATTCAGAATTAAGCAGCGTGAACAAAGAGCTCAAGAGCCAGCAGCCCAACAGCAGGTCAAGACTCCTCTTTTGCAGAATTTTGTGAGTCATGATTCCGATGATGATGATGATGTGTCAGGTGAGCAAAATCATTTCTTCACTCCTGATGATTTGCCTATTTATATTCCTGAGGAAGAGGAGTATGGTGAAAGTTCAGTTGTTCAGAAAGATGAGGATTTTATCCTAACAAATGATGCTGATTTAGAAGAAGAGTCAGATGAATACCAAAGAGGATATTTGAATGCATTGACTGCTCAGCAGAAACAGTATTCATTGAGAAATCGAGATGTGCCTATAAATTCCATTCAGAAAAGAAAGGAAGCTTCAGCACCAAAGACAGATTCACCAATACCACAGAAAAGAGGGAAAGAGACAATTGACCCCGCAGCAAGTAAAGTGTCATCAGCTGAGAAGGTAAATCGGTCAAACATAGTGAAAGACAAGGCTGAAAAGAAGGAAATTCCAGTTAAAGAGGTCGAGAAGGTTTCAGCATTTAGCTTGGAAAATGAAATTTCCAAACTGAAAATATCCATTCCTTTGACGGAGATTATGAAGAACAGCAGCTACCGTAGTCAAGTCACCAAAATTCTGAACTTTGATCCAATGATTGACACAGTAAATGTTGAGGATGATCAGCCGGAATTGATTTTTGGGCCTGCATTGAATGGTGAGTCTCTGACAGTAATGTTCCTCCTTTTTACATCAGTTTGAGGTTGCATGAATATATATTGCATAATGCTATGCTCGATTCGGGTGCTTCGCATAATTTGATGCCAAAGGCAATCATGGAAAAGTTGGGATTAGACATTACAAGAGAGTATCATGATTTGTATTCATTCGATTCCAGCCGGGTAAAGTGTATAGGGCTCATCAAAGATTTGGTGGTAAGTTTAGATCAAATTCCAGCGAAGAATGTTTTGATGGATGTGGTGGTTGCTGACATTCCTCCACGTTTCGGGATGCTCCTTGCAAGATCTTGGGGAGCAAAGTTGAAAGGTACACTTCAATTAGATTTCTCTTATGCTACAATTCCAGTCTTCGGTCAAATGAGAAAGTTGTATCGTGAGCAGAAGATGAAATACATGATAACTAGCAAAGAGAAGCCAGTCAATCATCCTGTGAATTATGTACATACTGAGTTAGAGTCGTTTGTATTGTTTGCTGATAGTTTTAATGATGTAGAAAGTCAATTAGTTCAGGCAGAAGACATACCAGAAATAAGTGAGAATTTCAGAGAAGTTTTGCAAAAAGAAAGAAGAGAAAAACAAGCTGCTTTGGAGCAATCAGCTGGAGACAATGGGCAGCAAACAGGAAAATCAGAGCCGACACAGTTTCAGCATTTAGAGGATGATGAAGATGGTCTTTGGACCATGGATTTTGATGGTGTAGTGGGCAACGATGGTGCTGGGATTGGTGTGTGGATTCGAAGTCCAGTTTTCGCTCCTGATAAAGTTCCGAGCAATGTGAGAGTGTGTTCTTACAAGCTTGCATTCGATTGTTCAAACAATGAAGCGGAATACGAGGCTCTTATTGCTGGTCTTAAGATTCTCAAGAAGTTGAATGCGAAAAGGATTGCGGTATATGGCGATTCAGAATTAGTGATAAAGCAAGTTAAAGGTGAGTTTCAGGCTAAGCATCCTCGCATGAGGGCTTACCGCAATGCAGTTTTGGATATTCTGAAGTTATTTTCTGATTATACTTTGACATGTGTGCCCCGCATACAAAATGGTGTTGCTGATGGACTTGCTAAGGCAGCAAGCAATCTTAAGATTCCAATGAATTCTAGCAACAAGTTTGAGATACATGTGAAACACCGACCCACCGTTCCAGACAATCAGCGATGTTGGCAAGTTTTTGAGGATGATGAGGAGATTAGTGAATTTCTGCAGAATAAGGGTAAGTTTAAAGATACCTCCATAGATACTGAATTTGATGATGGTATTGATGACATAGAGATAAATCAAATGGATGTGCTGCAACTGAAGGATAACATCATTCCTAAGGGATTGATTCCTTTGGAAGAGTTGTTTGATCAGGATGATGTGGCTCGTAAGCCTACATTGAGGCCAACAGAGAAAGGTGTCGAAGAGGTAAATATTGGGACAGCTGAGAATCCCAAAATAGTGAAATTGTCAAAGTCATTGTCACCAAAGGTAAGAGCATAATACGTGAAATTGTTATCTTCATTTGCTGATGTGTTTGCCTGGGATTATTCAGATCTTAAAACATATGATACCAATATCATCCAGCATACTATTCCCATCAAACCAAATCAGAAGCCTTTTCGTCAAAAGTTGAGGAGGATCAACCCTAAGCTGCTACCATCAATCGAGAAAGAGGTAAATAGGTTGTACAAGTCAGGAATCATTGTGCCTATTCGTTTTTCAGATTGGATATCAAACTTGGTGCCCGTGAGAAAGAAGACAGGTGAGATCCGTCTATGTATTGACTTCAGAAATCTAAATAAGGTATCATTAAAGGACAATTATCCACTGCCAAAGATGGATCACATATTGCAGCGAGTAGTTGGAGCATCAAGGATGTCACTACTCGATGGATACTCAGGTTATAATCAGATTTTAGTGCAGGAAGATGATCGTGACAAGACTGCATTCACCACTCCTTGGGGAACATTTCATTACGCAAAGATGCCATTCGGTTTAAAAAATGCAGGCGCTACCTTTCAGCGTGCCATGGACATGGCTTTTGCCAATGAGAAAGATGTGTTTTTGGTTGTTTACCTTGATGATCTAACTGTATTTTCTAATTCTGATGAGGAACACTTATATCATCTGAAAATTGTTTTCCAGAAGTGCAGAAAATATGGCATTTCGCTGAATCCAAAGAAGAGCCTTTTCGCCATGGATGAAGGAAAGCTCCTTGGCCACATCATATCGAAAGATGGCATTCGAGTTGATCTTGCACGTGTTGAAGCCATACAGCAGATTGAACAGCCCCGGAACAAGAAAGAGATACAGTCATTTAATGGTAAAATGAATTTTCTGCGTCGTTTCATTCCCAATCTTGCAGAACACCTTAGAGAAATCACGAACATGCTGAAAAAGGACAGTCAGGTAAAATGGACAGAAGAGGCAGTGAAGTCATTTAATTTGGTAAAGATAGCTCTTTCTTCAGCCCCTATTTTAATCAGCCCCGATTACACACAAGACTTCATTTTATTTTCTTTCGCTTCTGAGCATACATTGGCAGCTGTTTTGATGCAAAAAAGGGATGGAGTTGAGAAGCCCATCGCTTTTTTCAGTCGGATCATAAGAGATGGGGCATTGAAGTATAATATCATTGAGAAACAAGCACTTGCGCTTGTAAAGGCTTTAAAGGATTTCCATGTGTACATATTGCATTCCCATATTACAGCATATGTTCCTAACGCAGCAGTTAAGGATGTTTTGGTACAGGCAGATCCAGAAGGAAGAAGGGGTAAGTGGATTGCTGCATTGTTAGAGTACGATGTGGAGATTAAACCGACCAAGCTAATCAAAGGACAAGGACTCGCCAAGCTCATGGCTGAAACAAATCTGCATGCTTTAGACATAAATTTGATTACTGCCATGTCTGATGAAGAAGAAGAAAGTGCGTCCATTCAGGTATCCGATATTTTTGTTTCTTCTCCTTGGTATGCTGACATTTTGTATGTGCTTCAGAATTTGTCTACACCGCCTGGTATGCCTCGAAATAAGAGTAGAACATTGAAGTTAAAGGCTGCTAAATTCTGCATTTTGAATTCTGCATTGTATTGGAAAGACCCTGGAGGTATGTTGTTGAATTGTTTGGTAGAGGAGGAAGCTCAAAGAGTTTTGGAGGATTTTCACAAAGGTGACTGTGGAGGTCATTTGTTTTGGAAGACCACAGCGAATAAGATCCTAAGGGCAGGGTATTATTGGCCTTCTTTTTTTTCTGATGTGTTCAAGGTTGTGAAAAATTGTCATGAGTGTCAAATATTCGAAGGGAAGCAGAAACTACGGCCTTTGCCTCTAAAACCAATCGAAGTTAATGCACCATTCCAGCAGTGGGGATTGGATTTTATCGGAGAAATCCACCCAGCATCTTCCGGACAGCATAGATGGATCTTGACAGCTACAGACTACTTCACGAAGTGGATTGAAGCGATTCCCACTCGACAGGCCACTGATGCGGTAATTATCTCTTTCCTTGAAAACAATATTTTGTCACGCTTTGGGTGTCCTAGTAAAATAATCACGGATAATGCAGCAGCTTTTAAGTCTAAGAGGATGGTTGATTTTTGTTTTAAGTACAATATTACATTGGGACATTCAACCGCATACCATCCACAAGGGAATGGCTTGGCGGAATCTTCAAACAAATCCTTGGTGAATATAATTAAGAAATTGCTGGAAATCAACAAGAAGGCTTGGCACAAAAAGTTGGTAAATGCATTATGGGCTGATAGGGTAAGTCAGAAAAGGTCTATTGGTATGTCTCCTTTCGAGTTGGTGTATGGGACGGATACGGTTTTTCCTACTTCACTTGCTGTCCCGGTGGTCAGATTGCTTCAGGAGGCTGGAAGTGAAGAGGATCCTATGCAGCGGAGGATTAATGAGATGATTCATTTACAGCAGACACGAGAGGAGGTATTTCAAAATAATTTCAAGTTGCAGGAGCGCATTAAGAAGATCTACGACAGAAAGGCAAAGTCAGATAAGTTTCAGTTGGATGAAGTAGTTTTGAAATGGGATGCCCGGAATGAAGACAAGGGAAAGCACGACAAATTTGAGAATTTGTGGAAGGGACCGTTTAAGATTGCAGCGTATCGGGGGCAGAATGCATTTCTTCTCAAAGAAATGAATGGAGATGATTGTCCTGGTGGACCGATCAATGGTCGGTTGCTGAAGCGCTATTATTTCTGAGTACGTGCTGCTGATCTCATTGTCATTGTATATATCATTTTACTTTTGTTTCATTGCAAGTGTGCACTGATCTCTCATTTTCAGTCTGGGGCCCGGAGCGAAGGCTATAATTCTGTAAATAGAGGTTGGTTGGTTTGAGATTGTAAAGTTAAGTTTTATCAGTCTTCTTGTTTAAAGTCATGTCAGTTTGAGTCTAGTCAGTTTTGGTCAAATTGCAGTCTATCGTTAGTCAAATCTGCAGTCAATAAAATTATCCAAAGTTTGTCTTGTCAGTTGAAATAATGATTCCATCGCCCAATGGATGAGAGGCACTGTCTGACTCCCCCAGAGATCTGCTGTTCTTGGCATCTCCATGGAGCCACCATCCCCATTGGAGCCAATGTTAGAGTCAGCCCTTGCTGCCCTCCGTCAGTGATCATTTCGTCTTTTGCATTTTCATTATTAGGTGTCTCACTTGTTTCGCTTCTTTGCATATCACTAGGATCATGCCATGAACTGACGAAGGGTTGTGTCATTTTGTGTTTCCTCATGTTATACCTGCAGCGCTATTTTAAAAAATATTTTCTAAAAAAAAAAATTATTTATAGTCATTGTCATTATGTATGAGGTCATTAAAATGTCAATAAGTGTCCTAGGTCTTGGTGTTTAGGGTTTTTTGAGTCATTTATACACCAGTCATAAAGCCTGCAAGGTGAGGAGAGTCCAGTACTTGGATTTCTATTTTTATTATCACCGGCATTTAAAAAAAAAAAAAATATACATTTCTAGTCCAAAACTCTGTTTTGGAACTAAAAATTTGTCATTATCATTTTGTAATAAATTTTAATTGTTCCGCCATGAAGACATTGCCAAAAGCAGACCCCTGGTCTTTTCTCTAGCCAAGACAGCCATATCCCTGCAAAAAGACAATAAAATCATCAGTATCGACCTCAGAGAAGCCAAAGCAAGTTTGTATTTGAAAAAGCCAAAGTGAAAATTACAAAAACATTTGTAATGTGGGTTTTAAGTTAGATTTGGAATAAAGTATGATGGTGAAGATATTTGTGAAGTGTATAAAGGCCAAACAAGTTCATTTGAACCGATTTCATTTGCTCCCAAAACGTATTTGCAAAATTGAAAGCCGATTTCAGACTTTTGGAGGGCGTGGACAGGGTTTTAGGGCTGCGCGACCCAAGTTGAGGCCGAGCGACCCACCTGGGCTGCGCGACCCAAGCAGAGTTGGTTTAGCACAGTGGGTTTGCACCTGCGCGACCCACCTGGGCTGCGCGACCCAAACTGAGCCTGCGCGACCCACGCAGAGACAACATTCCGGAATTGTGTTTGAGCGCCCAGATTGGCTCGGAATTGACTCCAGTTGCCTTCAAAGCAGGTTTTCTTCAATCACTTGGGGTTTGCAAACGTATTTGTGTCATCATACATGGTTCTAATATGCAAATGAAAAATTTAAAACCCCACTGTTATGAGATTATTGTTTTCAGGGTTAAAATGAAAATCAATGGTGTAAAAAATGGGTTTGATGTCTGAAACAGTGATATGGTCAGCCTTTCATAAAACATGAAAATCACTCTGCTCTCATAACCATAATATCACGGTCACCATTGTTATTGTTATGCCATGTTTAAACCCTTTGAGTCACATTTCTCATGTGTGTAATGAGTCACATTGCCCAATGTTAGCATTTGCTCATGTTTTTGTTTGCCCAATGTTAGCATTGTTTCAAATGACCTATTGAAACCTTTATGGTCATAAACTCGTAGGAAAACCTATCACTGATTATACCATACTCTCCTTTGACTAGATGTGTCCAAATTTTTGAAGGTTGCCAACTCCTATTTTGTCAAAATTTCATTTGCATTCAAAACAGAGATGCTGCCTTTCAGCCCATTTGATGCAGAGATTTTATCCATAATTTGATTCCTTGATGGTGTTTTGGCGGTGGGATATTGATTGAATGTTAAACATATGTCCTAATCTTGCTTTCACTGCATTCAAAGCAGTATACACATTGCCAAAGGTTTGATCAGAGATATGTCAGAGACAGAGTCAGAATATGAGCCAGGGTCAGGCAGTGATTCGGTGGCTGAAGGTAATGTGCCACGGAGTTCCCGCAGAGAAAACAGAAGTGGTGATCATCGCAGAGAGGAGCCTACCTCTTTGGCTCGGTTGCAGGCATGTCCATTAGCTATGAATTGTTTTCGATTCTTGTCATGTTTCAGATTTTGTGAGATGGTTGTACAAACCCGACCTCATCGTGAATTAGCACGTTTTTTTGTTCTTCATTTACGGGGTAATCGGGTAAACCTTGCTGGGGTTGATTTCATTGTTTCGCCTTTGACTATTGCTCAAGCCACTGGCATACCGAACATAGGCGAGGAATGGAGCAAGGGTAAGCAATTAGAGAAATTTCACTATGAGCCATACATTAAAACTGGATATGTGGCTTACTTGAGCAGAGTATTTCCATTCAGATTCTTGAGAGATGAGTATGCGCCACTCATGAGGCTCATTATTCAGTATTTCAGTTGTGAGGGAAGGTATGCTCGTCTTTTCTCATATCATGTTCGTTTGCTGATGCACTTCACAAGGGTGCGTGTGATGAATATTCTGTATTTCATATACCGCAACATAGAGAGGATGGTTACATTTGTGCAGAAGAAGACAAGCCCAGTGCAGCAGTACAGGAGTATATATCATTTCGCTTTGATCAAAATCTTGGTGTCTCATCAGTTGGCAGAGCAGGGCATCACTTGGGAGGATTTCATTTCTGAAGACTTTTCGAGGCTGCCACGAGCGACCTCCCGAGAGCAGTTTATGAGCGAGAGGCCTTGCAAGTAGGACCATGTGCACCCGAGTTTGGCATATCCTTCTCCTTTGGTTCCCGGACATATCGGCGAGGGCCACGGGGCTGGCCCCGGCGTGCGCGGGTACTGTCTCCACGTGAGGTGGAAGGGGTCCTGCCGACTTCATCGACACGGCGAGTATTATCTCCACGTAATGTGGAAAGGGTCTCATTTTCCTCTCCAGTGCAGGTACAGGTACAAGACAGGGGCAAGAGGCCCATGCATGATGAGGGCCCATCAGGAGGCCGGGACACCGATATGACAGTCATTGATGTTGATACGGGCTCTCCTAGCTCGAAGCTGAGGGAAGTCATCCAGGAGAAAAGAGCCGAGAATGATCAGCTGAAAGACCAATTGCAGAAAGCTCAGTGGGTGATTAACTATTTGGAGCAGCGCAACAAACAGCTCGAGGATGAGCTCACATTTTATGAGGTGCGCCAAATCCGTGAGGACAGGCAGTGGAATCGAAAGAGGCCCAGTGACATGACACCAGCTGACAGAGATACTGTACTCACGCGGGTAAATATACATCTGGAGAAGCTATTGGCGAAGGCCAATCGCGACAAAGACATGCTTCGTCACATGAAAGGCCATTACTGGGCTCGCATGCATGTTTGCAAAGCGAGGATGAGGATCATGAAGAGAAGGTTGCGCAAGGCACTTCAACGGCGAAAAAGGCCTAATCCACTTCGGATTTTGGCTGAAGCTTCATTGACTGAGCAAGACACATGATGGAGGACCTCCGCTCCGAATTTGGGCAAATTCGGAGAAAATTTTGTCATTTCCAAATTTTTGGTTTAAAAAACAGGTTTTGCAGCTACGTGGGTCGCGCGCTCATGCGCTCGCATTTTTTTGAGACACTTGCTGAAGGAGATTTTTACATTTTTGGATTTTTCATGGTTAAATATGCATCCTCTGAAGTCAACTTAGCATTTCAACAAAATCTGGATGGTCAAACAGCTCAAAAACACCATAAAAAACACCTTGCTGCCACCTTTTGCACCAGCAGGAAGTACCTCTGGGAGAATGAAGTTTTGAGGGGTCAAATCAACTCCAAATTCAGATATTCCACTTGGGTTGGAAAGTAGACATCCAGGGATTTCCAACGAGCTATCATGAGCTCAATTTGGATGTCGGGAGCTACCTCAAAATCAGCCTGAAACATGAGCGACCCACGCAGTTCAGGAGCGACCCACCTAGAGATTTTTTTGAGTTTTCAGCTGCCAGCTCAGTATTTCGCCTATTTTGGACCAGTTTTGCCTATGGATAGAATTCTTGGGTTTTTATGATGTAAATTCATGTTTGGCATGTAACTTTAGCTTGTTTTTATCTCTTCTAGAAGATTCACTCTCAAATGAGTAAAAAATCATGTAATGGATCAGTTTCCACTCTTTTAGAGGCAAGTTGTTAGGTGCCTAGATTGTAGTTCCATGATTAGAATTGGTTGAAACTGATCCCTGAAGAGGGAATTCGACCCCTAGAGGTGGGGAAAGGTGTTAGAGTGATCTATATATTGTAATTTCTGAGGCATTCTACAGGTTGGACTCTTGGGATACTTTTGATACTATTGTACATACTTTTCATATTTGGCTAAGGAAAGATCAGGGGTTTTGCAGCACTTGTTGGGATCCTTGTGGTGTTCTGTTCTTGATGATGTTTCTCCTTTGTTTACTGTAAGTTTCTTCATGTTTAATGTATGCCATCCTTTCATTATTCTTCTGAACTAAATTGAATGAGTGATTAAGGTTGAATCCATTGTTTACAGTGCTTAGCCTTTGAATTCAGTTAGTTCTATATGTTTTCAGCTGTTTGGAGAGGATCCAAGTTCTTCTTTTCCCTCTTCAGCTCCTCGTCGGTCTAATCTATCCATAAATCCAATTTGAAAGCATCAAGATCATCACCTACCTCGCCCCAGCTTGAACTCTGCAAAGGTCTGACCTTATCCCCGGACCCAAAATTTTGTATTCCCATTACTCCAGCGAAAACCCAAAAAACCAAAAAACAAACATACCTATCTCTTTACTAGCCTAAAATCAGTTCTTATTGTAAGTCATCTCGCATCCTATTTTCTTATTTTCTCGAGATTGACGGAGAGAGCCCTCTCCTGTCCTCGTAGGGCTAGCTACGAGGCTGAGCGTGGTTTGATGTAGCCTTGAGTTTTACTTCATTTCGGCCTGAGGTAGATTTGAGTGCTAATGGTTCAACCCTCTTCAATCCCTTTCTCTGGCTCTGCGTTGGACGGACAATTTCTAGCAAAATGTCCATGAACATGGCATTTCCTACATTTGAACGGCAGTTGCTCATAGTCCAAGATCTGCACATGAGACCAGCTGCCGACTTTGATTTTGATAGCCTTTGGAATACCCACCTCTAGATCTACTTCTACGCAGATCTTGGCACAGTCGTATTGGTCCTTGTTGTTTTCCCGATATATGAATTTCCCGAGAGTGTTGCCAATGTGTTTCAAGGAATCCCAGTTCCAGCAGTGAACTGGCAGATTTGGAAGACGAACCCACACCGGGATAGCCTTGGGAACATCGACAGCCGGATCAAAGTCCAGAGTCCATTTGTTAAGATAGAGGCCTTGAGAACCCATGAAATATGACCCATTTTGAAAGATCAAATCTTTGTCTTCTTTGGAAGAAAATTCAAAGAGGAAGTACCCTCGCCCCAGAAAGTAAGAGGTGACATTTTCCTTGATCAGAGGAGCCCAGTTCCTATTAACCCATTTCTCAGTATTTTTCGGAGAAGGCCACAGTCCCGTGAATTGGCCAATGAGACCACGATCAGCCAAAGATAAAGCTACTTGAATGGGGGCCTCCGGAGGCAAAGAGATCTCAGGAATTTCATCAAGCTTCTTAACAAATTTGGATGCTTCGCTTCTTTTCTTCTGAGGCAAACCGACAAGAAGCTGATTGAAAGTGTCGATGGCAGGAGAAGAAGGCGGATTCTTAGAAGGACCCAGCGTCTCCATAGGGAAGGCTTGAGGCCGGCCGCCGCAGGGGCAACCATGTAGCAGAAACCCTAGCGTAACTCAGAACGCGCAGTCTTCAATCATTACATCCCTTGTAACCCCCATATTTTTATTATTGTGCCCTTAATTTATTATTGTTAGGTTGGCTAGGATTACATTGTGGCCCACTAGGATTACATTGTGGCCCTATGGACTCCTATATATAGAAAGGAGGTTTTTTAATTTGAATCATCCAAGAATTGTTCATTCATGTAATGTATTGGATGTTTCCCCCTCGAAGTGGCTTATTTCTAAGGCGTTGATATCTATTTTCTTCTATTTTTGGAGTTGGTTTCACAACATTTAACGATTTCAAAATGACAAGAGTCTCAGAAATATTTTTAGTTTTAGAGAGTGAGAAAAGCACTGAAAGATGAATCCTCCTAGAGGAACGAGTGGTATTAAGGGTAGCAAATGGTTCTGGTAATGATGGAACTGCTTAGAACAAGTAAAGGTCAAAATACTAGCTAACAAGACCACTCATTGTAGCAGTTCCTCAGGAATGGGTAAAACAATCAAGTGAAGTCATATGATCAGACAAGCAGATGGTGATGACGGAATGAGAAAACCAAGGCTCATCTAGCAAAAATAGGCTGATAAAATGGAAATCATGAGAGGTAAAATAAGAATGGTTTCACTTTTACACAAGCTTGAAAACAAAGGTAAACTATGATTGGGATTGGTTTCATTTTTACACAAGCTTGAAACAAAGATAAACTATGCTTGAAACCGGTTTCATTTTTACACAAGCTTGAAACAAAGATAAACTATGCTTGAAAATCAGGGAAAAATGAGCATGACCCCAGCATGGTGAATAAATTTGAGGTACATGCCCCCCAAACTTCAGTGCATTCACCAGAGTAGACTGCTAGTTACTGTTAGGTGGATGGAATGAAGGTTTAATTATGAGATCAAGAGAAATATTCGACTGGGATTTTACGAGATCTAATCAAAGACTCGAATTGAACAGGAACGTGTTTCATTATTTTAATGAGGTTGACACATTAAAAGAACTATCCTTGTGAGATAATTCATTTTTTAATGAGGTTGATATAGAAGACGAACTATCCTCAAGACCTAATTCATTTTTTAACCAGGTTGACATAGTAAATGAACTTTCCTCACAAAGGGCTTGTTTCATTTTTTAAGGAGCTTGACACAAGAAATTGAACTCTGCTCCGATGAATTTTTACCATAACAAATAAGAGGTCATGGCATCTAAGAGCTTCTCATCTGATGGGAGAACAACATCTCGGAAATCCGGACCCAATTTCCCCAACACACGATGCACAACGACACTATCACTGAATGTGGTCATGGGACAGGTAGCCACATAATTAAACCGGTAGCAGGGGTATTACAACCAGTCGTACAAAGATTCGAAGAGACGATGGTGGGCCACTCGCCACATCGGAACAAATAATGAAAGCTTATCAATGGTCAAGTGATCCGACCTTGTTTCGGGGAAATATCATCCTAGAGGTTGGTTGGGATACAACCTCCACAGAGCAGGGGCATGCTACTTAACAGAGACTCACACAACCATGCACGTTCAGAAAAACTAAATAGAGCAGAATGAGAGAGTTACCCGTAGGTCCTACGGTTGAAGTAGATCCACGTGGGGTCCAAACCCCCAGCAACCGTCCTTCCTTCTTAACCTGAAATACAAGAAGAAACAAGCACAAAGGACTGGTTGTACAGCATATATCTACTCTAAATGTCAGTGAGATTCATATAAAACATTAAATAAATCATAATGAATGCTTGTATAACAAATATTCTCATACATATAAGCATACACCAACACGTTTATTTCGGGAACAACATGGTACTTCTGTATTATAAATAGCATGTACAAAAGTAACACGTGGAGAGATCACCTGATCCTTCCAAGGCCTTCGCAGACCGTCGTCCGGATCCGTCCAGCCCTTGCCTCGCTAAGACTCCTTCCAAACTGGTGCATACGAGATAACATATAAAGGATGTATATCTCAAGGAAACAAGGGTTTCCTATAATGAACTGGGAAAGTGCAGGAGGCACGGGGAATCAGACTTGGATAGGGAATACCAACAGAGTATAATATCAATAATTCTCTCTCTCCCTTAGGCCATACACATGAGGGATTTTTATAGTCCCTCCAAGTAGTTTCAGCAGTTGGAAACAGTTGGCCACGGGCTGGGGTGGTTGAACTACTTGAGTAACCATCAACCCAGCGCGAAATTAGGGATTTTTTATATATATTTTTAATCATTTTAATGGCATACGCGGAAAATTCTAGCTGGACTCGCGTATACACGCGGAAAAGTACGGGCATAGTCGCGTATGAGGGATTTTACACTGTTTTTAAGTGAATTTGTCCAAGTCTGTAGGAATGGGTGCCCAAAAGCCATGAAGCAATCATGAATCATGTCAAGGTGAGAAATGATGCTATAACAGATGCCCCCTAATATATGAGGTCAGAAGGGGTACATGATGGCCGAAATGTATTATGCACATAGAAAGAACTTCGCATGGACAAGAGAGGACTTCACCAGATTTCAGCCTGCCAAAAACCAATGAAAGAAACCAGAGAGTCAACTCATGCTGAGGCGGGCATACCCATGCTCAGTCAAAAATACATCATATGGAAAGTACTGAAATAGATCCAATATGTATACAAGTATAACTGAACTGAAAATACATAGTGAATCATCTGAGCAGGGCCCGGAAATACAAGTCTGTATCAATGTCCAAGTATCACATATAGAAAGCTGATCAAAGATAGTGCAACTGGATGTCTGATCAAGTAACTGAATCTCCAAGTACCGGATCATAAGAGGCGGATCAAACGGTACAATCACGCAACTCGGGGATCAACATATAAGATGCTGCTGTGCTGAACCGCAACATATAAGGGTGGACGGCAACACTGGCAGAAACTGAAAGGACTGTCAACAGTGAACCGAGAAATGCTGATGCAACCCGAGGTCTTCACCGATCACAACGGCACAATTCTACACACTGGGAATAAATGAGCTGAAGTCGACCATGTGAGAAATCGTTGGATTACCGGGCAATGATGTTTCCTGTTAACCAACGCGAGACAACCCACCGATAATGATAATGAGTGTCAAGGTGCCCCAGTACAATCTGACAAGTGCGAATGAATGAGTTGAAGTCGAACACTTGAAAGAATCTACCAATCAGGAGGCAATGATGAATCCCCACCGTCGATAGCGAAGAGTCTGCCACTGATGACTGCAAACCCTAAGGTACTGACAAAAAGACTCTAGACCTTATTCCCAGAGCAATGAGTCGTAGTCGATGGGAAAAGATCTGCTGGAAGGAAGGCATTAAGGCATCCCACATCAGTCCAACGCGAGTGTAACCCGCAGGCCAAGATTTGGAAGGAATCGGACGAAGTAAAGTGACGGAACCAAAACCGAAGTACGTTTCCGACATGCACAAGATGAAGCTAGCGCACGGAAGAAACCCTCTGAACCAACCAATAATGAAAGCCGACACAGAGGCGAGAAATCCACCGATAGGGTCAAATGGAAATCAAGGTACTGCACGAATCCCAAGTGTGATAATGTGTGCTGACGTCGAACACAGGGGAAACCACTCAGTCAAAGACCCATGATGATGATCAAATGCTGAGCACGAGGTCACCCATCAATGATGGAAATAGGCCCAAGGTGCGGCTCTAGGTTTGCTCTCAGAGCAATGTGTCGTAGTCGATAAGAGACAAACCCGCCGGCAAGAAGTCAATGGGGACCCTCTCAAACCAGCACGAGCAGAAGACCAAAACATCTGATGTGATAGAACATGATACTGACAAGACCAGGAAGGCCGACTGAATAATGAGTCAAGAGACACCGCAGAATGGCCGACTCAGGCTAAACTTCCCTTGAACAAAAGCACGACTCGTGATGACCATGGCAGTAAAAAGTGACACTGTATAAGTCTATTATGCAGGAGGCAAAACAAACTCTCCATATGATTGGAAGAGATAACCAACCGGGGGAGAAATGACAAGTGAAACATGGTAAAGGCTGAACCTAGGTCAAAAACTAAAACCATCCCAAATGAAGGAAATATATATAAGTATATGTGCTTTGTTCAAGGGCGACAAAACTGACTCTGTACTGCCATCAAAATAACGAAGATACATCCCGTTCCCGCTCTTTTTGTTATATTTGATTTTTTTGTCTTTTTCATATAATAAGCCTGAAAAAGAATAAAAGAATGCTATGGTACAATGGATAGAACGAGTATCAAGAAGGCAGATGCACTAGTTCCTGGGATTGGAACAATCCTATGCTCAATGCAAGGTGGCGAAAACTGGTCAGTGATACTCAGAGGAACGTTCCATCCATGGGTACAAAGGTGTCAAGTCGTGATAGCTAAGTGCATGCAATGGTTAACTTGCACAGAAAGTCAAGGTCAAAAGTTGGCTTAAACATCGAGTCCAAATGAAGCCGGCTAAAGGCCAGGATAAACAAGTAGCCAATATGCAATGCAGTAATACAACTTAAACGACACCAGGGAGCCTCTAGGGTATAAGCCAGAAAAATGATAAGTGATGAAGAAGAAGAATGAAGCTTCAACACAGAAGACATGGCGGGACTAAAGAGGACTCCCGAGCCTACGTAAAAAGTAGCATGGGCAACAAGTG
Organism: Pinus albicaulis; assembly: GCA_034641835.2. Taxonomy (NCBI): domain Eukaryota; kingdom Viridiplantae; phylum Streptophyta; class Pinopsida; order Pinales; family Pinaceae; genus Pinus; species Pinus albicaulis. Next base: position 224,588,535 of record CM076575.1, read on the forward strand.
ATAGCGAGGAACTAACTAGGAAGCCCATGTAAAGGAAGGCTCTACCATCAAGTCATGATTAAAAAATCGGCGAGTGAAATGGGTGTAATACTCATGACCCGATGGGATCGACCCTAAGGCAAGTGATCAGTATGGAGGCTAGAATGCAAGATGCAACGGAAAGTGATTCCCTAACCTATATGCCAGTGAAGATCATATACCTGCCGTGAAGAGTCGGAAATCATGGATCAAAAACCGGGAAAAGTCTCAAAATTGTCAAAATGTACCTGAAAACATACCAAACTGGGCACTTCCAAGCAATCGAGTTATACAGCATAAGATAGATCGAAAAAATAAGCATAAGGAATTTTTGCGAAAATTTTCAACTTTTTAGCCATAAATAGACAAATTACCTCTCATTTGGTTCATTATTGGATAGCTGATTTGGAAAAAGTGATCTGGAGCTAAAAACTTCTTTCGTCAAATCAGGAACAACCGACCGTCGGAATTCAGCGAAACTTCAGGTAGGCTCCTTAATCATCCTATTTATTCTTTTTGTCCGTTTGGAAATTAAAATTAAGTGATTTTTTGCTTTAAAACCCTTGCTAAAAATTGCGTATCTGCGCATACGCGGGTTTAATGAAGGCAAGTCGCGTATACACGCGACTGTGCACAGGGAAAGTCGCGTATGCGCAGGTCCGAAACTTAAAAAGCGTTTGTAATGCAAATTTTGATGAAATTTCTCAGGATGACCATTTCATGGAGGGAACGTGAGCACAACGCAATAGACCAAGAGGTCATGCAGGATCGCGCAGCACAAAATATCCTCCGAAACTGCGGATTGTTCAAATTATTTAAAATGCCCAATATGAAAAGCAATGTGCGATTGCTAGAAATGCTCGTAAATTACTGGGAACCAGATCAGGATTGCTTCATAATTGATCAGATGCCACTACGCATAGAAGTGGAGGATATATATTTCATCACTGGACTCTCCAAGAGGGGAGAACCAGTGGACTTGCACGGAAAGCCCCTGGGAGGGTTGACCGTGGAAGATTATGTCCACCTATATTGCGTAGATAATTCCAAAAAGGTTGGTACACAGATTGCAATTAGAGATATCAGGGATTTGCACATGAAAATCCTCCTGTTCACCATCGGCAGAGTGGCAGGATCTGCCTCACTACATCAGGCGTCCAGGACGCAAATGAGCATCGCAGTAGAGTGTTTAGTTCATGTGTACGATTGGTGCACAACCCTGCTACTGAACATGAAACAACAACTGACCTCCATTCGCCAAGCAAAAACAAAACACTTTGGCTATGGGACCATTTTGACAACATTCTTCTTTGAGAGGATTCTAGCTTTGAGACCCAGAGTCATCTCGACTATCAGCAGCCCGCGGGACCCAAGAATTGCCCGTTGGGCAGACATGATGAAGAGACTGGGGGGCAGCGAGGTACCCCGAACCACCTGGGACGATGAGTTCTTCTTGTGGTGGAGAGAACATATCATCACAGTGGATGACTATCCCTATGCCGGGATGGACTTCCGAGGAGATCCAGATCTAGTACTTCCACCCGGAGCAGCATGGGAAGCAGTCGGTAAGTTTTGCAAATTTTTTTGACTTATATGATTTTTTTTTGGATTTTTTCAAATATGTATGAAAAAATGAAAAACAAACATGTTTTTGGATTGGATTCATAATGACTGACAATTAAAAATGATCATGTTTCAGATGTTGGACCAGTTCGTCCTAAGGGCCTACCGCGCCACAAGCGCCGCAGAGGTGAGGCGGAAACAGCGGATTCCGACAGGACACTCCAGGCCGTGCAGAGAAACTTGGAGGGATTGACCCGCCAAATCCCTATGGCTGCCGTGGAGGACTTGCCGGAAGCCATCCAGAGACGGGTTGTAGGAGTACCCCGTGACTGGGTTAGACTATTCCGCCGTGTGGCCACTGCAGTTATGTTCTATAGGAACACGACTTCTGGGCAGGGTCCTCAGGAGTAGACAGATTTTATATGTTAGATGACTGTATATTCCTTTTTGAGATTGAACATGATGGGGCATAAGCCCAAGTTTTGTACGAGATTATGGATCCAAATTTTGTAAAGTTTTTGACACTCCGATGATATATATACAACGATATTTGATGTGATGTGATAAATGTATCAAATGTATGATGTTTTTGATGATTAAAAATTTATTGTATTGAATGATTAATATGCCAATCTAATGCTTGATTAGCCAATGAGTCAGCAAACCAATTGTCAGCTCGAGGAATATGAATGAATGTTAAAAATTGAAATGACCTTTGTAACAAACGTACCCTCAAGAACCATCGTAATAAAAATGGATCTCGTACCCGATAAGTGTTGTTCAACTGCGACACCACCAGCTGAGAGTCCAAGAACACTACCAACGAATCAACACCCAAAGATATTGCCTTCGAGAGTAGATGAATGACTGCAGTGTATTCTGCTACATTATTGGAAGCAGGACCAATGCAGACCCCTCTTGATACCAACAGCTGACCGGAAGGATAATGAAGCACCCAAGCCGTGGAAGCTAAGTTCCGGGTGTGTCTACTAGCACCATCGGCGAAACCAAAATGACTCATAACATCCAACACAACCTGCCAAAGCAGATCAAAAACATCACCACCTCATCAAAAATCGAAAATCAATCAGATATGTACAAAGCAAAAACTACAAATATATACAAAAGCAAGATGCCAGGCCAAAGCCTAGGCATAATACTTCTTCAAATAGAGCCCATTTCGGGGCTCCGGCAACTCGTTCCCTTCGAAGTCAACCAAGGTATAAGCTCCTTTCTTAAGGAATTTTTTAACGATATAGGGGCCATACCACATCGACTTAAACTTTCCTGCCCCCAAGGCATCTTTTTCTTGGGCATAGACCAAAACAAGGTCACCTTCGGAAAAGACCCTAGGCTTAACTGCCTTATCATACTGAACTTTGACTCGGTTTTTATGCGCTTCATTCAACGTGGCGGCATCTCGACGCTGCTCATCAAGATGTTCCAGATGAAGAAGCCGCTCTGCCAGACTAGAAGTGTCAGGAAGAAGCTCAACAGCTAATTTAAGGGAAGGAATCTCGCATTCAATGGGAAATACGGATTCCACCCCGTGGACTAACTGAAACGGAGTAAAGCCAGTTGCAGTTTTCACTGACGTCTTGTATGCCCAAAGTGCAGGATATAGCATAATATGCTAGTTGGATCTATGTTTATCAATCGTCCTTTGAAGAATTGTCTTCAAGGATTTATTCACGGCTTCCACTTGCCCATTGGCTTGAGGATAATATGGAGATGAATGCTCCTGCCGGAAACCCAATTTGAGAGCCAACTCAGCCATCATACTATTCTGAAAATGACTGCCATGGTCAGTGAAAATCTCTCTAGGTATACCAAAATGAGCGATAACTTGGTTGAAAAGGAACAAAGCTGCAGTCTCACCATCGTTCCCAAAAGTAGGCATAGCCTCGACCCACTTCGTAAAGTAGTCTACCGCTACGATAATGTACTTGTGACCTTTTGCCGAAGGCGGGTTACAAGTAGTATAATCCATACCCCACTTTGTAAAGGGTCCGATAGTAACGACTGGAAAAAGCGGAGCTGGATGAGCGCGCATTTTTCGAGTATACACCTGACAAGGATGACACTTTTTGACCGATTCAATACAATCCTTGAAAATCGAGGGCCAAAAGTATCCAGCACACAAAATATTTTGGGCTGTAGCAAGCCCAGATAAATGACCCCCACAAGCTCCACCGTGAGAATCATTGAGCACAGCCTCAGCTTCTTCGAAAGTTAAGCAGCGTCTTAGGATTGAATCAACCCCTCGACGGTATAAAGCATCACCAATAATCAGATAATTCTTGGCTAAGTGACGCAGCTTACGACGCTCATCTTTCGAAAAAGAAGAGGGAAACTTCACAGTATGGAGATACACAATGATATCCCCATACCAAGGATCCCGTGGAGAGATAAGAAACAAGTGTTCGTCCGGAAAGGACTCATCATAGATCATCTCTTCCCCACAGGGCAACTCGGAGATCAATTCCGCAAAAACTAATGACTTCTTGGATTTGGCAGACATGAACTCGAGATCAAATTCCTGTAAAATCACAATCCATCTATTATATTTGCCCCCAATCACTCGCCTGTTGAGGACAAACTGAAATGGATTGGCAGCTGCCAAGACATAAGTTTTGCGAAGAATAATGTAATGTCGGAGTCGCTGCACAGCATGAACTGCTGCTAAGGCTAACTTTTCTATCGGGGTGTATCGCAGTTCAGGTCCTACCAGTCCTCGACTAAGGTAGTAAATAACATGCTCAGCCAGAGCATCATCCTCCTGAACCAGAACCATACCAATGGTAGATTCCGCTGTAGCCAGATACAAAAGAAAATCTCTGCTATAATCGGGTGGACTCAGTAAAGGAGCAGAGGTCAATGCCTTTTTCAAGGCATCGAACGAGCGTTGAGCGTAGTCATCCCAAAGAAAAGGAACTCCTTTCTTCAACAATCTCATATATCCCTTTGTAATCTCAACATAGTTGACGATAAACCTCCGAAGAAAATTAGACTTCCCTTGGAGACTTTGAAGCTGACGGATTGAAGACGGGGGAGGCAACCGAAGTATTGCCTCAACCTTGAAGGGATCTACCCTTATCCCTTCCCTAGACACAATGAATCCCAATAGCCGACCGGATGTAATCGCGAAAACGCACTTGTTCGGATTCAATCGAATTTTATAAAAACGACATCTTTCAAATATTTGCCGGAGGTGACCTGGATGATCCATCCTCTTTCGAGAATGAGCAGCTAAATCATCTAAGTATGCCTCAATAATCTTCTTGATGTCATGGAAGGCGTAAGACATGGCCCGCTGAAAGGTAGCTCCAGCATTTTTAAGACCAAAAGGCATTTTCTTATATGCAAACGTACCCCAGGGACAAATAAATGCGGTCTTATGTTGACCTTCTGGACGGATAGTAATTTGATTATAACCAGAGAAACCGTCCATGAAGGAGAAAATCTCGTTACCGGCACACTCGTCAATAATCTGATCAATGAAGGGTGTGGGGTAATTATATTTAGGACACGCCTTATTCAGGTCTCTGAAATCGATGCACACTCGAATTGTTCCTTGCTTTTTATCAACAGGAACGGGGTTTGAAACCCATTCAGTCAGAGGAACTGGGAAAATGAATCCCGCCTTAAGCAGCCTTTCAACTTCAGCTTTGATAGCTGCTGCCTTCCTAGGATTAACCGGACGAAGTTTTTGCCTGACCGGCTTAGCGTTTTCATACGTCTTGATCTCATGCTGGACGATAGATGGGTTTATGCCAGGCATTTCCTCATAAGACCAAGCAAAAACATCCCTATACTCTTTGAAGAGCTCGGTATAGATTTGAATCTCTTCATGGGAACATTCAGCTCCAACGAAGACATTCTCGATAATGTTGGGATTCCTGGAGATGTTCACCGGGATAGTAGGAGAGATCACAACCATGTTCCCTTCAGCATAAACCTGTGCTGGTGCTAAGGGGCTCAAGACTCGGTGAACAGGTCCAGGAGACTGAGGACTTGGAAAACTTGTTTCGACTTCGCTCAAGTCAGGTAGGAAGTAAGACCGATGATGCAAGTCATCCCACGGTCTCTCTATACCTGTCATCGCTTCTAGGATGGCCTCTTCAGATGGAAGAGTGGTATCTAGACAATCCTGGGCAGAAGAAGAAGTAAGCGTCCAAGCCGGAGCCACATCACCATCCAACTCTTTCGGTGAAAGAGGAGCTGGATCAGACTCTGCAGTGTCAACAATAGACTGATATGCAATCTCAACTGCAGAAATCGGAAATGCCATACCACCCACTTGACCTTCCGCCAATGTGGCAGTAGGGGAAGGTAAGGTCCAAGGGTCCGAAAAATAATGAGTTCGAAAGAACTCTCTTCGAAGAGGAGCCTTGGAGGATGAAATAGCATTAATATGAACCTTAGGAGGAGGAAGATCAAAAGTACCCATCAAGGAAGAATACATTCCAACTCCTAGATTCTCAACAGGCGCCTTAGTATTAGCCAACTTAGGAACAGATGAGTCAGAAGGCGCATCCAGGTCTACAGGAGGACAGTCCAGTTGATCCACTGTAACGATCCTCCCTTCGTGGGGGAAACATACACTTCGAAATAGTGAGGATGCAATAGCATCCATCTCATATATCCAGTTCCTCCCCAACAGAAGGTTGTAGTCCAAGGCTGCATCCACTACCTCAACCTCTATGTTAACGGTTTTTCCCCCAACACAGATGGGCAAAGCTGGGACAATACCATGGGGCCTGTGAGAATGACCATCGAATGCAGTAAGAACAGTGCTAGATGGAACAACTTTGGGAGATCCAAGTGTCTTCCAACATGCGAGAGACATCACGCAAGTAGAAGCACCCTCATCGACCACCGTTCGAAAGATATTGGTCTTTCGATATGATGATTTAATATGAAATGCCATGTGATGAGGAAGTCTCTTCTTAAAATTATTCATATCAAAAGTAATCAGAAGAGAATTTTTCGGATCAATAGCCCCAATGGCAGTGAGCAAAGCACTGCGCTGAGCCGGACAAGACTGGAGTACCTCTAAAGCTGACATAGCACAAGGACTTTGCGCCAAATCTTCTACAATCGAGTAGTTCTGGGCAGCCCTCATGTTCGGATTAATCGTTGACCGCTTAGAAGATGCTTTTGGCATCCGAGGCATAGACTCAACAGTTGGCTTCGTGATGTGAAGCGGCTCAGTAGCATCAGGAACTTCCTTAGCTTTCGAAGATTCCTCTCCGCCATAATCACGGGATCTCGTAGCGACATCCACGTGAGCACTCATCATAAAGATGTTCGATGGAATTTCCCCTTCCTGGGCACCTCCAGAGGAAGCCCTAGGATTTTGGTTCGCGCCAACAACTAATTGCCGCCCTTGGGGAAAAGGGTTTGTTAGCACAGCGTGGGAACTAGAAGAACCCTGCTGGGATAACAGGCACTGAGCATCCTGAATTTTCGGGCAAAGGTGCATGAGATGGTCTCCAGCACAAAGCTTGCATGGAAACTTCACTTTCTTTTTCTCCTTTTGACCCTCACCAACACGCTCGTTGGTTTTATTTGCATTGCCCTTCCCGTTCTTGCCCTTCTTCTTTTTATTTCGTCCCTTCTTCTTCCCATCGGATTGTTGATTTCCTTTGGGATCAGAAGCTTGGACAGCATTTATGGACAAAGACTGGGAAGGTGATGAATCAGCAGGCACAGCCTGACCAGAAGGAGCAGATTGTAAAGACAACTGCTGCAGTTGACAAAGCAGGCTGGCTGCACCACTATTGACCGATCCGACAAGCCCGTCACCATGCGGACCAGGTTTAGGTTTCGACAAATCCAATTTGGAGCGAGGAGCATTGGGCAAATACTTATAAAGTACCCCAGACTGAGAATAGATCAGTTCTAACTGCTGGGCCCTAAAAATGGCCTGCTCCTCAGAAAATACCTCGGATAGGGATACATCCTTTGAAATATCTAACTGTAGAGATTTCAAAAACCACTCGAGAAGGAACTCACCTGGAATATGGGCTTTGATAAGCCTCTTCCTTCTCCTCCATTCCTGAATGTGATCAGAAATGTGAGTTGCCTCATCCTGCTTAAAATTAGCCAGGAGTTCGGTCCCAGCCTCATATCTGACAGGCAACTGAAAATGGTTTAGAAATGTGACAGCCAATTCCCCAAATGTGGCGAAACTGCCCCCAGTGAGCTCGATATACCATTTGGCAGCATTCCCAGTTAGGGTGTGTTGAAATAATCTCAACCTAATCGAGTCATCGATCAGGGAGTTCGAAGAGCACCATAAGTGGAAAGTGGTAATGTGGTCCGCCGGATCCTCTCCACTCTTACCTTCAAACTTTGGAATGTCTGAAGGAAGTTTGGTTGGGACCGGAGGCCACCCCGGACTATAATGGATCGGGTCATTAGTCAACTTCGACAAATCTGGCAAGTTTAACGTTGCCAGAAACGGTAAGCGAGGCGGAGCCTGAGAATTCCATCCTTGAGGGGATGGATTCCCAACATTCTGAAAAGAATAGCCTGGATTTGATGAGGCACTAGGCTGCCAGAAAGGACTCATAGAAAACGGAGAAGAACCTCCTCCCCACGCCGAGTTACCAAAGCCCAGACCAGTTCCCCCCGCTGAAGTATTGATTGAAGAGGAGAGCCCCTGATAGGGGTTCCAAGCATTAGACAGAGGAGAAAAGGACTGATATGCACTCGATGAAGGGAAATAAGCATTCCCTTGATGACCTGCGAAGAACTGGTTCCCTGCCCCAGCCGTAGTAAACACAGGATTCCATCCCATAAAAGTAGTCGAACTTTGCCCCCCAGACCAAGGGTTGAAACTCTGGGTCTGGGACGTAAATGGAAACGACCCTAAAGAAGGATTGGAACTAGGAATATGCCCAGTCCCAAAGGGGAAACCCTGAAATGAAGCTGATCCACTAGCCATGTTAGACATGGGCGTAGATCCAGCTGAAGCAGCAGAAAAGGTAAAAGAGGGACTTCCACTAATGGACATCCCTGAACAAAAGGGACCAGAATGGGAAGCATGTGCTTGGGTGAACCCAGAGCCAAACACAGCAGCACTAGAAGCAATCGAAGACGAAGCAATAGTGCCCCTTGCTTCAACAGAAACATGAGTTTGAATGCCTGCAGCACTCACGGTAGAAGCCGCGTTCCCAGTCGTGGCCATCGAAAGATAAGAATGATATGGAAGATCCGGCGGTCTCTCAGACTCCGGTCCGATGTACTGAAGAACAAATGGATGATCAGGAGGAAGAGGAGATGGACCTGTAGCAGGAGGCTCAGGTACGTCTTCAATTTGAAAATCTCCTTCCTGAGGAAACAAAACTCGCGAGGTGAGCGGAACGCTCCTCTCGGGACCGACACCAGAATCAGCTATGAAACCTTCAGACCTTTGTGGAGGATCACTCTCCACTGCGTCAGACGCTACCGGATGGTAACCACCAGCTAAATCGCTCCTACGCCTTCTCGAAGAAGGCTCTGCACTCTCGGGAGATAACCCCCGGATTCTCCTCGAACGTCGAGGCGCTTGATCAGCCACTTTTATAGATTTATTAAATTAGACTCAAAAAAGTGAAAATCTAGGCAAGCTAGGAGCAAAGAGCACTCTCTAAAATAAAAATCCTTGAGATACAGCAAGCAAACAGCCTCCAAGTATTTCCGCTCCGGGTGATGAGGACCAGACACCAAAATACAAGCAAGCGAAGTATAGGACCTCCCGAAAGCAGTCTGGGATGATTAGGGCCCAGAACAACTAGCGAAGGTATCAGAAACAGTTACGCCGACCTCCTAACGATAGCCTTTGCCGGCTCAAGCACCCAAGCTTCGCAAGGGCACCCCCCAGAAGTACTGCTGAAAGTGATGCGACATCTGCCTCAGGTACCACGGGTATTCCCCCCCGCAGTCACCTGTGTGGAACCTAGGAACAGCAACTATGGACACCAATCCGTATCAGAAGCTGGGCGGAACGGTCTTGAGGTCAGATTCAGCTAATCGGAGGGGGGTATCCCTCTTCTCAACCTTCACTTCCCCTCGCGCTTGACTCTCGGATGAGAGCTTTCCCAGTCCATCTCACGGAGTTGGATTTCGCTCAATTAATCAACTTCTATGTTTGTTTGAGCGGCCTTGGAGAGTTAACTCTCCACTCACCTATTCCAAGGCCCTACAACCTAGCTAGTTGGTGATCGACACTTAGTAAAACTTGCTAGTTGATTTTAGATTAAATTGCTTATTTTAAGGGCTGTTGTATTAAGTCACAAGGATATGGAGATGAAACCAATGGTGTTTTGACGCAAAAGAAATTAATAAAAACTTAACTACATGCACATGCAGTTCTTTGTCTTTCGATGAAGAGCAATCTCTATACAGGTTCTACGAGACTAAAAATTGTATTTTTTCTTTTCAAAAAGCAAACTCACACTCACAAAAACTAAGAAATTGACTAAATGATTATATGCACCTAATGCAAATCACTACAAGCATGTAAATCCTAAGATGCAAATTTCTCTTAAAACAGAGTGAAATTTCCCAAAAAGCTCCTTCAGTTTTAACTCTTCTTTTGTTGTCCAATAAGCTAATTCTTGAAATCAAGAACTCTTAAAATAAGGACACCAAAATACTTAACAACAAGAAGAAGAAATCAAATGATAACTCCTCCTCAAAATCAAGCCTAAAACTAAAGCAAGAAACTTCACAAAAGCTTCAGAAGTTGTAGCAAACGAAAAATGAAAATGCAACAACAAAAGCAACTAACAAGTCAAAATGTTTTTTAAGCCTTTGAAATGCAAAAACAAAAAGCAAAGCAAATGTTTTTTGAGCTTTTTTGTTTTATAGAGAAAGAGCTCGAAAAGACCAAGCACAACTATCAAAATCCAAACCAAACGGGACCGAATTTCAAGCACAAACTTCAACAATGCTCCCAAACCTTATAAGGCTAACTCGTAGCAAGATCAATAAGAGCAAAAGAAGACCAGAAAACTCAGCCACTCAGCCTAGACAAATAGTGCAAACTCGTTGCAAACAAAAACTCCAAAGAAGCAAGAAAAGCTCTTCAAAAGTTGCAACAAAACCTAGCCTATGGAACTCAAGAAAACCAATAAAAAACGAAGCAAAAATTGCAATGCGAAGCACAACACAAAGATAGGAGCGAGTCAGTGAGCAGAAGCTCTCTGTTCTAATAAAGCAGAACAACCAAGAATGCTCAGAAAGCGATCTTGGAACTCAATCCAGAAGTGCCAGCACCAGAAACAACACTTTTCCAAAAAGACTAGTTTTCACTCAAACGAAAGAGAGAAAAGACATGAAACCACTTCCTTCACACTCCAGTAAGTACAGAGACACTGTAGAAACAGGCCTCCACAGCCAGAAAGGACCAAAAAGTCAATAAACCCAAAAATTCAAAATTTGCCTAGGTATACGCTACTTCACAGTTATGCAACCAGCGTGCATACGCGTCTGTGCTAAGGGAAACTCGCGTATACGCGGGTTCCTTTAGACAAACTTGCGTGTATACGCGACTGTGTGCAGAAAAAAGCGCGTATACAAAGGAAAATAATGAAAAAACAAAAAGGACAAGCCTGGAAAAGAAACCAGGACTTCAGACTGACTGCAAGAAAGTAAACTGGACTGCAAATGAAAGATAAAACTGTCGGCAACCTACCAAACAGCTGAAACAACCCAACAGGAGAATCACAAGAATGTGATCCCCAGTGGAGTCGCCAGTTCTGTTTCGGGGAAATATCACCCTAGAGGTTGGTTGGGATACAACCTCCACAGAGCAGGGGCATGCTAATTAACAGAGACTCACACAACCATGCACGTTCAGATAAACTAAATAGAGCAGAATGAGAGAGTTACCCGTAGGTCCTACGGTTGAAGTAGATCCACGTGGGGTCCAAACCCCCTGCAACCGTCCTTTCTCCTTAACCTGAAATACAAGAAGAAACCAACACAAAGGACAAGTTGTACACCATATGTCTACTCTAAATGTTAGTGAGATTCATATAAAACATTAAATAAATCATAATGAATGCTTGTATAACAAATATTCTCATACATATAAGCATACACCAACACGTTTATTTTGGGAACAGCATGGTACTTCTGTATTATAAATAGCATGTACAAAAGTAACACGTGGAGAGATCACCTGATCCTTCCAAGGCCTTCGTAGACCGTCGTCCGGATCCGTCCAGCCCTTGCCTCGCTAAGACTCCTTCCAAACTGGTGCATACGAGATAACATATAAAGGGATGTATATCTCAAGGAAACAAGGGTTTCCTATAATGAACTGGGAAAGTGCAGGAGGCACGGGGAATCAGACTTGGATAGGGAATACCAACCGAGTATAATATCAATAACTTTCTCTCTCTCCCTTAGGCCATACACATGAGGGCTTTTTATAGTCCCTCCAAGTAGTTTCAGCAGTTGGAAACAGTTGGCCACGGGCTGGGGTGGTTGAACTACCTGAGTAACCATCAACCCAACGTGAAATTAGGGATTTTTTATATATTTTTTAATCATTTTAATGGCATACGCGGAAAAGTCTAGCTGTACTCGCGTATACACGCGGAAAAACATGGGCATAGTCGCGTCTGGAGGATTTTACACTGTTTTTAAGTGAATTTGTCCAAGTCTGTAGGAATGGGTGCCCATAAAGCCATAAAGCAATCATGAATCATGTCAAGGTGAGAAATGATGCTATACCGGCACTGTGTGGAAAATATATCACACGAAAGAGGGAGGAGACAAGCACGCCCATGGAATAAGCATAGTCATGCCCCAAGAGTAAATTAAAATCCAAGGGACCTTGGACCACCATCACGTCTATATAGACGATTTTCCCTCCAAAAGTAATAGGAAACTTTGGAAGGATCCCTAACAGTTGACTAGTTCCTCTGTTAAAAGCCAACAGATTTTGCGTAACATGCACAAGCGGTGGAGAAACAAAATATTTCCAAGTAGTTGAAGATAGAACAATAATAGACATCCCTTCATCTATAATCGTGCTAATTATGACCATATCAAAGGCCTGTACCATGATCTCGAAAGGCACATAAGAAGGAAGGCGGTATCTCGCAAATCGACTCCAATCGAAGGAAGTGTTCAAACTACTTGGAGGGGGTACCATTGAACTAAGATGGTCATCCCCTGGTGTTACCGGAGCAAGAGGAGCATCCTCCTGAACCTCCATCATGGGAGAAGGAGGAGAAACTTCTAGAACCACAAGGACAGGAGAATCTTTCTCGAATTCCAAGAAATCTAAAGAAATAAGAAGAACGTGAGGGGTATGAGATCCACTATCGATGGAAAGTACCTGATGAACCATGGGCGGGACTAGATCGACCGATTCCATGACCAATGGTTGGTTGGGAACAAATTTTTTAATTTGAATTTCCAAGGGAGCAGGATCGACCAAGAATGACTCTTGACCGATCGTTGAATCAACTAGAGGAGGACTCGAAGAAAGTTTCTGGTAACCAGTTGGAAGGCAGGGTGCAGAAACAATAGGGTTTTCCAACACTCTCTTGGCTTCATCCATGTAAGGACAAATGTGAATGGGATGATATCCTTCACACAACTTACATGGATTGGTCATATTACCCTGTTTCTTATGAGTCTTATCATTTCTAGTCGAAGATGTGCGACCAATATGACTTCCAAAAGCCAAAGGCAACGACAGATGACCATCGAACCAAGATTCAAGCACCTTAGGAATGCCAGGGAAGTCTCGAAGAAGATGGTCACATTTGCACAACATACAAGGGAATTTGAATTTCCATGGAAGTTTGGATGGTTTATCAACAGAAGGCGTCTAAGGAACAATAGCTGCAGCATTAGCCTCTCGCTTATCCGACTTCATCTTCTTCGTCTTCTTCTTCTTCTTAGCAACATTCCCAAAAGCAGGAAATGGACCAGGATTCCCTTCGGAGGGGATTCCTTGGTTGGTAAAATCTGGAAATGTTGCCATTGGAAACTACCTTAAAAAAAATTCTAAGGAAGATAACTTTAACTAGGAATATTTCATGGGCAGCTAATTTTTAAGATATTGAAACAAAACTCTTTCGTTTCATATTTTAAGAGTCTAGAAAGAGACAAAATATGACTCTAGTCACTTTAAGATTGAATGAGCATGAAAGGACAAGTGCTTGATGATATTTTCACTTTTAGAGAGTCACGAAAAGACCAAAATGACTACTCAAGTAATCTAAGAAAAAGGGTGTACCAAGTTTCCGTGAACTGCCTTATACACCTTGGTGATCAAATGAAAGAAAAATGACCAAGGACTTGACGTACGTGCAGGTAATATCCCCGAATGATGTGTTCGATGTATCACGTTTATAGGGCAATAGACTCGGCTTCCTATGGATAAAGGATTGCAACCTATGAGGGTATCCCTTTATATACTCGATGGTATGGGGAGCACAAGTCCATGCTAGCGCTGTCTAATGCCAGATGCTGAGCGACAACTGCTAGGTTTAACGACATCGGAACACATCACTAGCCTAGACCTCTAAATGTGAGCGTTAAGTTTCAATGCTTCCTTAGGTTAATTGAATAAATTTTAATGGTTGATCTTTAATTATGTCTCAATTTCAAGGCCCTATCGAATGTCATCTGACAATCTCCTATATGCAGCTATATGTGAAAATAAATCTTTCAATTCGATGAATGTTATCTAGTTAAGGGAAGAGTTTCAAACAATGATTCAACAAACAATAATACTACAAACGGAAATTTTTCCAAAGTAGATGAATTTCACTATCCAAAAGTAATCTAAAACATTCAATGATGCGAATTATGCAATGTAATCTATGCAAAATATTTTTTGAAAACTATGCAATTGTTATCTATGCACAATTTCCTTTACTTTTGAAAGAATAAAAATGCACTCAATGCAATTTTCAATGAAATGGGAATCTACTTAATGCATGCTTTTAATGAAAGAGAATGCACTCAATTCCACCTTTAGTTTCCAACCATTAAAAAATTTAATCTAATTTCAATGATAAATTTCGAACATGACTTTTCAATGCAACTTGATCTAATGCATTTTAACAAAAAGCAAACTTTGAGACGAAAACGAAATGAACGAAAAATTCCTTAATGGAAGGATGAATGAAAAAGGGATGCAAACCAACACTAAGAATTAAATCGTTGTTTTAAACACTTTGTAATGAAATTCCTCAAAAGGCTACAAGATATATGAGGCCAAGCACAAAAATGACTTCCAAAGCGTAAGCTCAAAACAAGGCATTCGTTACATTTTACATCAAGAAATCATAGAAAGAAGACTTTTCAGTTGAACAACAAGCAATGTAATCTATGCTCACAAGTGAAAAAGTAAAGGGAAGAGTGTGTAAATCATACAGAGAAAAATACTGGAAGGGAAAGACACACTAGTGAAGGACTTAGGCGAAAAACCTTAATTTTTCACACATGCTGAAATTGGCACGACTTTTGTGGGTGAAATTAGCGCCAATTGGCGCGACTTGCTAACTGACAAATAGCGCCAATGGCCAATTGGTGCGGGTTTCTAACTGACAACTAGTGCCAATCGACACGACTGTCAGAAAAATAAAAGTGCCAATTCCTAAAAAAGAAAAAAAAAGAATTTCTCCTAACCAAGACCAGACTCACCACTTCAAGCAAAAACTAAAAGATCGTAATTGATGAAAAACATAGAAACAAATAGGGAAATGGTCGTTCGACTAAACTCATCGAATGACGAAGACCTCAAAGAGTGAAAAAATAAAAGGAAATTCCACAGTGGAGTCACCAATTTGCTGTCCAGGTAAATCCTCTTTGTGGATAGAGACGATCCCTCTAGCCCTAGAGTGTGTCTAGCAACTACGGGAACACAATAACATCTCCCTTCCTAGATTGTAAATGAAATTCAGAGAAAGGAAGATGACCTACCCTGTTCTGATACTATGTTTTCTTTTTTCGTCCAAGCTTCTTGATCTTTCGGTCTTCTCAAGCTCGATACACGTTGCTACCAATGTTTGATTACCTATACAAACAGTCAAGATAACACAACAGGCGTAAAATCATGACAAACATTAAACAATTACAACCTATCTAATCGTAACACTAGGCTTTTTTTAATACCTGAATCATTATCATTAGATGGACCCAAGTACACCATGTAAGACCAGTTTTACCCTAAGTAAAACCGCTTTCACTATGTTAAAACAGGAAACCCCAAAAGGAAGTATTAAACAAACCCATATTTGTTTGATTTTCCTCATGGAATAATTAATTAAACCATAATTTAATTATTATTCCCAGTCATGTTTAACCCAAAATCAAAGAAATTAATTAGATAAACCTTTATTTATCTTATTAATTTCTAGGGATAATTATTTAAATCTTATTTAGATAATATTCCTTGTTAAATATGACCAAATCACCCACAAATAATTAAATAAATCATTATTTATTTGATTATCTTCCAACCACTTCCTTAAAAAGTTAAATAAATCATTTATTTATTTATTTTTCACTAATCAAGGGAGTTGACCCAAGTCAAATACCCTTTCCCTCCAACAAATATAATAAAATATTCCATAAAAGGTGGATCTATATTTGGTTAACATTATTTTAATCATGCACCAAGATCTAGAATGACCCAATATTTTGTTATAAATAGGAGGGTTCTTCCCATCATTCCTCACCTTTTTTTGCCTACTAGATCACTCTGGATCTATACACTTGGTCTCATTTTTTATCATTTGCTCCCATTGAGCTTCATTTTTGCATTGGGTTTTCTACACCTACAAGAGAGAGAAAGCTTAGATCTGAAGTGCTGAGGACTACAAAGAACCCATCCCATTGAGGAGAGCTGGATACACCTTCTTGTTTTCCTCCCAGGTGCCCTGTAATATAAAAAATTCTTTCAAAAAATTGTGTTCTTGTCTTGTCTGTTGGATGCATGGAGCAAACCCTTTATTTTACTGCTTAATGTCTTTCCATACATAGATCTGGTGTTTTGCAGCTATTTTCTTGTCTAACTAATCGTAGATCTGAAGATATTGGCAGCCAATTTTGTTGTTAGGGCTATTAGTTATGCGTAGCTAAAGTGGTCCTTTTTCGTACACTTCGACAAAGGATTCATACTACCTACCAATCGATCAAGGAATGCTAGAAATCTCATTATAATTGTAAACAAGAGTGGAAGATAAACATCAGATTCATTTTATTATGATAAAGACAAGGGGAGTTTACAACCAAGCCTTGATGTTGAGGCTCTCCTTCAGCAGGTCCATATCCAAGCATGTTTGTAACACTCTCACACACAAAGGTTCAAAATCTCACTATGTTCCCAACACACAAAAACAATCACACTCTGCACTATTCTCCCGAAGCTATAATTGCTTCTCCTTTCTATCATTACTAACTAAGGCTATAGAGCTGAAGGAGGTCTCCTTATATAACAATGGAGGAGGAGGATATGGGTCTCCAAATGATGGGAAAAGAGCTTATCTTTTGGAGTAGTTCCTATTTTATGGCAACAAGAAGCCCAAAGGGGAATTCCTCGGCCATATCCTTAAAACAAACTTCTAGCTCACCGCCTCACGAAGCTTCTAGTCACGGAAGCTTCCTTTCTATTTAAAAAACTTTCCAAAATAGGATGATTATGCGATGTGGGTCTTAGTGGAAATATTCATATATCGGCGTGCATGACACCGAGGGAAAGCGCCGACCATGAAAACCATGTTTTTACAGATCTTTCAAACGTTTGCAAAGGGAGATGATTTGGTAGACAAAGTGTGGTTCAGGGGTGTGTATTCCATGCTTGGAAAGTACACAAGGGTTGGAAGGTGCATCCTCCAGATCAAGGATGAAGAAGTACAAAGGGACAAGGACAAATTACTCGTAACACCCGGTATCTACACGAGGGCATGATTCATCAAATACTAGGGCATCTATATCCCGTAGGGCTTTCTCTAATGCCTTAGTTCCGCCTATCGCCCCAAACGTCCCCACAAAATCATCCTTCATGGTCTCCGGCAGGGTACACCGATGTAGCTCGTGTAGAGGATACAAGGAAGTGGGATGGGCCCCAAGGCATGAATGAACAGATGGACCCACTCGTCCTTCGTCCTTTCACACAACACCTCCATCCATGCGGTCACGTGCTTGCGAGGGTCTCCTTGGCCAAGGAAAGTCTCAATGCATAGGTGAATCGAGGGATCAAACCATAGGATCATCATCTTGCAACATTCCTCCCAATCCTGGAATGTCCCCTTATGAGTTTCCCACCACTGCACAGGGGTTGCGCACATGGCTAGGTTAAGCATCCACATTCTTCGCTCCCTTGGCACTTCTGCTTCAAATGTTTTCAAAAAATCCCTCATACTACTAGAACCATCAAATTAAGGTAGTTATCTTACCTCTGAGGAGATACACTGGAAGCTCTTTGTGATCATAAGACATCATACCGCAACATCATGTAACTGATTCTGCTAATTTTTGATCTCCCCATCAAAGTCAGAGAGGCATTCACTATCTTTCTCCCAGAAAATCATGCCATCAACTGTAGGGTTAATCCAATCCTCATCCCAAGAAGTTAGTTTATAGATATGATCCACATCGTCTTCTTCATGAATAGGTTCTATATACTGTTCTCCTTCTGTGACGTCTAGAGGGACTATCACTCTCGTACCCTCATTCTAAAAAACAATGCGAAGACACACACGACCCTAAGCGAAGAAGCGCCTGTTAAAACCTCGTCCAGTAGCACTTGAAATCAATTTGTCAATAACTCTTTTCTAGCTCTCGACCATAATTTTGACTGGGGTCTCCTTACTACCCTCGTCTTCCTTCTTCCTGTCATCATTGCGCCCCCAAGGCGCCTTTCCCGGAGACTTCTTGGCCTTCACCCTCAGTTTCCGGTTGATCGACCTGCTCCGCACCGCCGTCGTCGAGCTAGTCCACCTTCGAGTCCGCACTCCGACTCCTCTCCTGATTCATCGGGTCCTCCTTCTCCTCCTGGTTCTCCCCCTGTCACCTTCACTATGTCTGGTCCAGGGCCTAACGCTAGTGGTTCTCCCGGCCCCAATGCCGGCCCTACTACTAGCGGAACCACCACAGGAACTACCCCGGCCACCCCTGTGCTGCTGTACATTGCAGGCCTCAGCCTCCCCGATTTCCATCAGTTGATCAATGACCCCATTCACCACAATGCTAACTGGCCCGCTATGCCAACCAAGCTCCCCTCAGACATCCCTAAGTTTGAAGGCCTTAATGGAGAAGATCCAACCAATCATGTTCGATCTTTCCATATGTGGTGTTCCTCCAATTCCATTACCAATGACTCCATCCGTCTTCGTTTGTTCCAACGCACGCTTACCGGCGAAGCTTCTAAATGGTATGTTGAACAAGCCACCTCTACCCATACCACCTTTGAGACTCTTGCCCAAGCCTTTTTGTCATACTTCCAGCTCCCTCTCCGATACGATACTGGCACGGAGCTCTTGACTTCCTTTAAGCAATCCTCTTCAACACGCCTTTCCGCCCATGTTCAGGAATGGCGAAGAAGACGGAGCTTATGTCGAGCCCCTCCCTTCGAAGATCGGGTTTACATGGACTGGTTCCTTCGCACCCTTCCCGCTCCCATCGGAAAAGATGTCGCCTCTCACTTTCCTCAAACTGAAGAAGACGCCCTCCAAATATCCTTGAAATATGACCTGATCTACGCTCAATCTGTTTATGTTTATACCGTTCTTCCTGACCTCCCCAGGCCCGGTGGCACTAACGCCCCGGGGGCATCTCATTCCGCCGACGGTATCGTTGGAGCCTTTTCCCATCCATACGCTCAACCTCCTATGGGCTATGGTCTCCCTGAGGGAGGGGCCAGCTCCTCCAGCACTCTCCCCCCTCCTGGTAGCATGTATCCAGGATACGGCATGCCTCCTCCTTTTGCCCAACCTCCTGCTTACCTCAATGTTGCCCAACCTACCCATTACCCTTATCCGCAGCCTGGTGTGCCAGCTCCTCCAGCATATGCGCTTCCTCCTCCCTTGCCTCCTCAACCCCAGCACCAGCACCTACAGCCCCCTCCAGGGCAAGTATTTGCACAACAGGGCGTGACTAATCCCCCTTCTCAAAGAAGGCGGAGAGGCAATCCAAACCCATCTGCCCCTGGTACCCGCGGACCCAATCCTGGTGTGGACCCCAACACTGCCAACCAGCAACAAGGCATTCAGCCCAAGCCGGACAGGCCGCTTCGCACAAGTAAGCCTTGTTCGTGTTGCGGTGTTTATGGTCATTACACCCACGATTGTCCCCTATTACCCCAGATGCGGCAGATGTGGGAGTCTCAAGCCACATTGCACGGACAGCACGCCTCCCCTCATGCTCCTCCTAATGTGGCCACTACCCAGCCAGCTGTGTTTACTGATCCTTTCCCTCAACAAGGATTCGTGGCTACCCAACCGCCCGACAGCCAGGTAGCCGCCCCCCCTTCCATTTCTGGTTCCTCTGATTACCAGATCCTTATGATGCACTCCGATCCTACCCCATCCGTCGATCTTCACCTTCAAACTCGGTCTCGTCAGTACCCCAAGCCTCCTGCTCAGTCTGCCCCCGAGCCTCCTTCTTCAGGTTCTACAGAGCCTCTTTCGACATCCAGCGGCCCCTTACATATCCCTCAACCCAAAGTTGAGGTCCATACCAAGATTTCTAAGGGACCATTACGTCAAAATGCTGCTTCTGGTCGAGCTGCTCATTCGTATAGTATAGTAGACGATTTGGCGCAATCCCCTGCTGCCATTTCCACACTGGAACTCCTCCAGTCGTGCCCTTCCCAAAAGAAGGCTCTATTATCTGCCGTGGGCACTGTAGATCCTGCTGATGACCAAATGATTGTTTTCGACGCCACTCAATCGGACCATCCTCCCCTCCCTCCTTCCGTCGCCTTCCAAATCCCAGTCAAAATCTGGAACGCCAACGTGTCCCGGTGCATAATTGATGAGGGGGCATCCACATGCGTGATGTCCGCTTCGGTTTGGAAGCAACTCGGATCTCCTGAGCTGGCCCCTTCCACGATCACCCTTCGAGCGTGGGACGGTCATGCCTCCCAGCCCATTGGCCTGTTTCGTAATTTTCCTATCACCCTCGCCGGTAAGACTGTTTGCGTTGACGTCGAAGTCATAGACGCCCCGCTATACTACAACATTCTTTTGGGGAGAAGCTACACCTATGCTATGTCTGCTGTCCCATCTGCGGTCTTCCGCAAGATGTCTTTCCCCCATAATGGAAAGATAGTCACCATTGACCAGTTGACATATCATGAGCCCACGTCTCAAACCTCCCCTGATACGACTATCTCTTCTGTAGCCAACAAGCAAACCGTCGATTCCTTGACCAGTGTCTCCCCCGGCGTTTACAAATATTCCTCCCTCCTTGGAACTTTTCCTCCCCTCCCCCCTCCCCCCATCACTGATCCCAGCTTATCGAATGTTTGCATGATGCAATCGTCCCAGGTTGCCCATACGCAGCCTGCCTCGGCTAGTTAGCAACCTCACCCTCGCCCTCCGCAACCCACTCCTAGCCATTCATCTCAGCTAGCCGGACCTCCTCCTTCTGGCCCTCCCCCTACAACTGGTATCCCAGATCCCCTTTACCCTCCAGGATCGGTTCCCCCAGGCCTTAGCCATCTCAGAGCCGTCCCCCCTGGTCATTACCCTGCTGGGCAGATACCTTTCCTGGCTCCCCCTCCCGGAGTATTTTCTGTCCACGTCATGGCCACCCTCTCTCTCCCTAACCTGACCCTTGGTCTACCTGTCTGGTACATTGACCCTCCTGCTGCTACTTCTCACGGTCACCCCAAACCTTACCTTGCTTTGACACCGGTTCAACCAGTCCCCCTCGCTTCCTCCGGGCCTCCAGCACCTCCACAGGACCCTACTCCTGTGGTGTCCGCCCCCGGAAAGAAAGGCAAAGCTCGTAAGGGGGCAACCCACCAGGACCAGGCCGCCCCGACAACCCCTCCCCCTCCACGACCACCAAAACCCGCTATCCAATGCGCTTTGTGCGATATCGTCGGTCACGCCACCCATCTGTGTCCTGAGTTGCCACACCTCAAGATCCTGGTCAACGAGACGTTTCCCGACTCAGACATTCCCGAAGTCTACGTCACTATCCCGGACTCTATCCCGAAACTCAAAAACTTGCGCACCAATCACCCTTGTGCTTTGTGCGATTTCCACGGCCATTACACCCACCTCTGTCCTCGCCTTGACGAGTATCGTTCCTCCTTGGAAATGTACCGCCGATTCAAGGCTATTTCGATAGAACCTGAGGATCCTCCTACCCCCATTCACATCCCTCCTCCCACTATCATACCTACAGAGCCCTCAACCACCATTTTGTACTTGTCATCATCCTTGCGAGATCCTTCACCTGCCCTTCAAACTGCCGATCCTCTCAGCTCCTCAGCCGACCTTAGATCTGTTGATATCACACATCTGAGCCCTTCTCCTCCTGATGACCCGTCCCACCTTACTACTTCCTCGGGTGACCCCTCTTCCACCAGTCTTCCCCTCTTCCAATCCGATGAAGACATTATGGAAGCCATGACCACCCCGGACTTTCCCCGGGATGACATGCACCATCGCGCCTACTTCCTCCCACAGCAGTCCCATGACCAATTTGCTGTGGAAACCAAAGACTTCATCCCCAATGCTGTCGATTGGTTCAAAAATCCCATCCCTGCCCCTGATGCTTTCGAAGAAGGAAACATGGCCAACATCTCTCCTACCATCAAAATTGACATTTCAGTCACCCCAGGCATCCAGGAATATATCACCTTAGGTGCTCAATGCACCCCGGAAGAAATCGAAGCTTACACCAAGCTTTTCAAATAATTCCGCGATATTTTCGCCTAGTCCTATTCTGAAATGCCCGGACTCGATCCCGCCATTGTCGAACACCACATCGATACATGGCCGGATGCCAAACCAGTCCGTCAAAATTTGAGACCCATTCATCCTTCCAGACGTGACGCTATCAAAGCCGAAATCGACAAGCTTAAAAAGGCTGGTTTCATTTACCCCATTGAATACACCACTTGGGTGTCCAACCCAGTTCCCGTTCTTAAGAAACAAGGCACCATCCGTGTCTGCACGGACTTTCGTGACTTGAACCAAGCTTGTCCCAAAGACAACTTCCCCACACCGTTCATTGACCAAATCATTGACGAGTGTGTGGGGCATGAGGTTCTATCCTTTATGGATGGTTTCTCCGAATACAACCAAATTGCTATCCGTCCTGCCGATCAACTCAAAACCGCGTTCATTAGTCCGTGGGGAACTTTTGCTTACCGGGTCATGCCTTTCGGCCTCAAAAACGCCGGCGCCACTTTTCAATGGGCCATGTCTTATTGTTTCCATGACTTAGCTCACATTATCCTTGCTTATTTGGACGACCTCACCGCGCGTTCTAAGCATCGGGCGCAGCACCTCCACGATCTGCGTACCATTTTCCTCCGATGTCGCAAGTATAATATCCGCCTTAACCCGTTGAAATGCATCTTTTGCGTTCCTGCCGGCCGTCTCTTAGGCTTCATCGTGTCTAAGGATGGTATCACTCTTGACCCTTTGAAAGTTCAAGCCATTCTTGAACTTCCCGTCCCACGTACACTCCGCCAACTCCAAAGTCTCCAAGGCAAAGCTAATTTTCTTCGACGGTTCGTCCCTGACTACGCCACCACTGCACATGGGTTCCTTAGACTCCTTCGATCTTCTATCCCTTTCGTTTGGGATTCCTATGCTCACGAGTCTTTCGATGCCCTCAAGCAGGCTCTCACATCCGCTCCCTTGATCCGCCCTCCCGACTTTGATCGGGACTTCATCCTGTATATCTCCGCTTCCACCTATTCGGTCGCTGGAGTCCTTATCCAGGAAGATGACAATGGTATCGAGCATGTGATCTACTACGTCAGTAAGAACCTTGTAGGACCCCCTGTTTCCTACTCACTTGAAGAAAAATTAGCACTGGCTGTAGTGTTCTCAGTCCAAAAACTTCATCATTATATCCTCATGCGCTCCACCAAGGTTGTGACTAATTCCAACCCCTTGGCTTTCCTATTGAGTCGTCGTATCCTCACTGGGAAATATGCCCGTTGGGTCGTTATTCTTCAAGAATTCGACCTCGAATTCATCACACCAAAGAGTAAGAAAGGCTTAGCCCTCGCTGAGCTCATTTCTGAATTACCTACCGGAGCGCAAGACACCCCAGTTAATGATGATTTTCCTGATGAACACTTATTTGCCATTATTGCCGACGACCCATGGTATGGCGACATTCTTACTTACTTGCGAACCCAAAAGTTCGCCCTTCACCTTGATCGTGAGGCTCGCCGACGCATCCGACACCAAGCCCCCCGATACCTCCTTATCGGTGACGACCTCTATCGTCGTGGGGTTGACACCGTCCTTCGTCGTTGCCTCACACACGCTGAAGCTGAACAGGTCCTTAATGCCTGCCATAGCGGCGCTTGCGGTGGCCACCTCTCCGGTCTTGCTACTGCCCAGAAAGTCATGCGCGCTGGGTATTTTTGGCCTTCTCTCTTTAGTGATTGCATTGAGGCAGTCAAACACTGTCCCAATTGCCAACATTTCGCCCCTAAGGCGCGAGCTCCCCCAGCTCCCCTCCATCCGGTCGTCTCAACTGGTCCCTTTTGTAAATGGGCCATCGACTTTATGGAGTGTCACCCGCCATCCGCTGGTAACCACAAATATATCATCGTGGCGGTCGACTATTTCACAAAATGGGCCGAGGCCATGCCAACATTTAACAACACGGCAGCTACCGTAGCCCTTTTTTTCTTTAACCACGTTATCACTCGATTCGGGGTTCCGAAACAACTGGTCTCTGACCATGGCAAACATTTTGAAGATGAGATATGGCATGAGCTATCCTCACTGTTGGGTTTTGAGCACCAATATTCCTCCTCCTATTACCCCCAAGGTAATGGTCAAGTTGAAGCAGTCAACAAAATCCTCAAAACTATGCTTCAACGCACGGTGAATAAGCACAAAACCAACTGGCATCTCATGCTCTTCCCTGCCTTGTGGGCCTATCGAACTTCTGTTAAAACCGCCACCAGGTTTACTCCTTTCCACCTCGTTTTTGGAGAGGAGGCAGTCTTACCGATCGAGTGTGAAATTCCTTCTCTACATCTAGCCGTTGAACTTCTCCCTGACACCCAACCTCTAGAACAACGACTTATCATGCTTGAGCGTGCTTCCGAAGACCGTCGTGTTGCCTTGCAAACCATGGAGGCGGCCAAAAAGCGCACCAAAGCTCAGTATGACCGAAAAGTCCAGCCTCGCACTTTTCACGAAGGCGACCTTGTTCTAGTATATGACTAGGCCCATGATGTCCTTGGTCATGGGAAGTTCGACTCATTATGGCTAGGTCCTTACATCATTAGTAAGGACCTCGGTAAGGGGGCATACCTCTTAGAGGATTTCGAAGGCCACCCCCTTCCTAATCCTCGCAATGCACTCTATCTTAAGAAATATTACCCTTAGCATTTCCCTTCTGGAATGCATGTTTTATTTTCTTTTAGATAGCCAACATCTGTCTTTTCATTTTTATTTTCTACTTCACCTGGACCCATTTTGTCCACGAAGGGCCACTTCACCTACTCTTTAAATCGAATTTCCTCACTTACAACACTTGTATTTGGGGCATCACTTTGCCTCCATACTCGTCCATGTTCGTGTCGATTTTCGTCATGAGTTCCCACCTTGTACTCATGTCTCCACGGTCCCCCATTTGGGCCTTTCCTGTGTGGCAGCACCATCAAGTCGCCCTTGTTTAGAGCATCCAAGTTGAGTCATCATCGCATTCATGGAGTCTATCCCGAGTCCCTTTGTACCCCACTATAGCTCTCCATCCTTCATTGCTTGGTCTCTCTCTTATGTTGCACATTATGACCTTCAGTCCCACTGTCCCCTATCCCTTCCGATATTGTGTCAGTCGCTGCCATGTCATTCATTCCCTTTATGCTCTAACAAGGGAAGTCGTCCATTCTCTACTCAGTCCTTTCCATTTCACCATCATCATTAGTGTCATTCTATCCATCACTCTACTCTTTTCTTTCGTGCCTTAGTTGAGGGTCTCTCATTTCCTCAACTATGGCGGACCTCCTTCTGTCGACATCAGCTCATTTATTCCACAAGCCAGGTCTAGAGGGCGGTGTACCTTGGTTCCAGCTTCCATTCTTGTTCGGTGCCTCGGATCAGGCAAAGGGATATCTCCTTTCCCTTTAGCTTGATTGTTTCTCCAGCTCCTTCAGCATGATCGAGATTCGTATACTTGATGGTCCAGTGATCCAGCAGCAGCTCTTGATGATTCTCGGGTGTGTGTGAGATGCTTCAACCCTCATGAGGGGGTGGCCCTGCAGGTAGCCCCCCCATGCCCGGATGACCTCTTCTTTGCAGCCTTCGATGCAGCTCCAGATATTTGATGATGTTGGCCATAGCCACTTGCAGCACCTCTTCGATTTGCATGTATCAGTCAGATTTTGTGAGCCCTTCCCCATTTGCAGGGGGCATTTGGGTTGTATTTGTATCTCATGTACTCAGATATTATTGTACAAGTCCTGGCTGTTATCCCAGGCACATCATGTATGTGGGATTCCTCATTGTATTTTTATCTGGCTCATGATTATGCCAGTTGTATTTTATGGTTCGGTCCCTTGTTTACTGGACACACTATTCTTTTGTACTTTGTCTCGGCGGGCATAGGTATGCCTCCCCCACCGCCTTCAGCACAAGTACCCTCTCATAAAAAGAGACTTGTTGCACCTGCGAGTCTCGTCTCCTCAGGGTCTAGTCCTTCAGCACACTATCTACCTCACATTTCTCTCTCTCACACCCCTTTTGTTGTCTAGTGATTGTGTTCTTACAACGTACTTCGGTCATACGATTTGCTCCTGACACTCGCACGCTGGGGGGCAATCTGTTACACCATTTTTTGGTCATCTAACCTATTATCATTAGATGGACCCAAGTACACCATGTAAGACCAGTTTTACTGCTTTCACTATGTTAAAAGAAGAAACCCCAAAAGGAAGTATTAAACAAACCCATATTTGTTTGATTTTCCTCATGGAATAATTAATTAAACCATAATTTAATTATTATTCCCAGTCATGTTTAACCCAAAATTAAAGAAATTAATTAGATAAACCTTTATTTATCTTATTATTTTCTAGGAATAATTATTTAAATCTTATTTAGATAATATTCCTTGTTAAATATGACCAAATCACCCACAAATAATTAAATAAATCATTATTTATTTGATTATCTTTTAACCGCTTCCTTAAAAAGATAAATAAATCATTTATTTATTCATTTTTCACTAATCAAGGGTGTTGACCCAAGTCAAATACCCTTTCCCTCCAACAAATATAATAAAATATTCCATAAAAGGTGGATCTAGATTTGGTTAACATTATTTTAATCATGCACCAAGATCTAGAATGACCCAATATTTTTTTATAAATAGGAGGGTTCTTCCCATCATTCCTCACCTTTTTTTGCCTACTAGATCACTCTGGATCTATACACTTGGTCTCATTTTTCATCATTTGCTCCCATTGAGCTTCATTTTTGCATTGGGTTTTCTACACCTACAAGAGAGAGAAAGCTTAGATCTGAAGTGCCGAGGACTACAAAGAACCCATCCCATTGAGGAGAGCTGGATACACCTTCTTGTTTTCCTCCCAGGTGCCCTGTAATATAAAAATTCTTTCAAAAATTGTGTTCTTGTCTTGTCTGTTGGATGCATGGAGCAAACCCTTTATTTTACTGTTTAATGTCTTTCCATACATAGATCTGGTGTTTTGCAGCTATTTTCTTGTCTAACTAATCGCAGATCTGAAGATATTGGCAGCCACTTTTGTTGTTAGGGCTATTAGTTATGCGTAGCTAAAGTGGTCCTTTTTCGTACACTTTGACAAAGGATTCATACTAACACTAACCTGATCAAGGAATGCTAGAATTCTCATTATAAATGTAAAAAAGAGTGGAAGATAAACATCAGATGCATTTTATTATGATAAAGACAAAGGGATTTTACAACCAAGCCTTTAGGTTGAGGCTCTCCTTTGGCAGTTCTATATCCAAGCACGTTTGTAACACTCTCACACACAAAGGTCCAAGATCTCACTATGTTACCAACACACAAAAATAATCACACTCTGCACTATTCTCTCAAAGCTATAATTGCTTCTCCTTTGTATCATCACTAAAGCTATATACTTGGAGGAGCTCTCCTTATATAATAATGGAGGAGGAGGTTATGGGTCCCCAAATGATGGGAAAAGAGCTTATCCTTTGGAGTAGTTCCTATTTTATGGCAACAAGAAGCCCAAAGGGGAATTCCTCGGCTATATCCTCAAAAAAAACTTCTAGCTCACCTCCTCGTGAAGCTTCTAGCCATGGAAGCTTCACTTCTATTTAAAAAGCTTTCCAAAAGAGGATCAACGTGGGTCTTAGTGAAAATATCTGCTATCGGCATGGGTCAGACACTGAGGGAAAGCGCCGACCATGAAAACCATGTTTTTACAGGGATCTTTCAGAAACGTTGTAAAGGGAGATGATTTGGTAGAAAAAGTGTGGTTTAGGGGTATGTATTCCATGCTTGGAAAGTACACAAGGGTCACTGTATGCATCCTCCAAGATCAAGGAATGAGGAGTACAGGGACAGTGAAAAATTACTCTGTAACACCCGTACTCCACACGAGGGCATGATTCATCAAATACTAGGGCATCTATATCCTGTAGGGCCTTCTCTAATGTCTTAGTTCTGCCTATTAGCCCAAACGTCCCCACAAAATCATCCTTCATGGTTTCCCAGTGGTGGGTACGCTGATGTAGCTCTGCATCCAGATACAAGGCAGTGGGGATTGGTCCCAAGGCATGAATGAACAAATGGATCCACTCGTCCTTGTTACTTTCGCATGAAACCTCCATCCATGCGGCCACGTGCTTGCATGGGTCTCCTTGGACAAGGATAGTCTCTATGCATAGGTGAACCAAGGGTTCAAACCATAGGATCCTCATCTCATGACATTCCTCCCAATCCTGGAATGTCCCCCTATGAGTTTCCCACCATCACGCAGGGGTTGCATGCATGGCTAGGTTAAGCACCCACATTCTTCACTCCCTTGGGACTTCCGCTTAAAATGTTATAAAAAAATCCCTAATACTAATAGAACCATGAAAGTAAGGCAGTTATCTTACCTCTGAGGAGATACACCGAAATCTCTTCGTGATCCTAAGACATCGTAGCGTAGATACATCATGTAACAGATTCTGCTAATTTTCGATCTCCCCGTCGGATTCAGAGAGGCATTCATTGTATTTCTCCCAACAAAGCATGCCATGAGCTATAGTGTTAATCCAATCCCCATCCCAGGTGGGTAGTCTATAGATATGATCCACATCGTCTTCTTCGTGCACCAGTTCTGTATACTGTTCTCCTTTTGCTGGGTCTAGAGGGACTATCACTCTCGTACCCTCATTCTCAAAAACCATGCTACTTTTATTCAACTTGATAATGCCTCCCATTTCTATTTCCCAATCCAGTCCCAGTAGTGTAGGATAAGGGTCCACATCTTCCACAATCTGGATTACTTCAAAATATGCACATACCTTAACCCCTGTGATATCTACCATAATTTTTGACAGTCTCCCCAATGGTATGATCTTCTGTTCGTTAGCCATGCACAACTGTATAGTAGACCATTCCAGCTTAGGTTCTCCCATCCTCTACCACGTTTTCTTGAGTAGGACATTTGCATCAAATCCCAGATCCAAGATGACCTGATCCATTTCATAATAACCAATCTACGTAGTCAACAACATTTCCCGACTAGTGCGTTTCTTGTTCTTGTGTAGTTTGTGAACATCTTTAACTTCTGTGGGAGGGTCAGTTCTATCTGCACAGCTGTCTATCAGTGCTTGAAGATTTTCTATTGCCTTATGGTTGTGTAACAACTTCATACATGCCTTTACAAATGGTTTAACTTCATCATCCGCTCTTAGGTTTGTGGGAGCCTTGGAAGTAGATGCCTCATCCTTGGTAAAGTCTTTGCAAGCTTCGATGAAGGTTTATTTATCGCTTTGTAGGTCCAAACTTTCCTATTTGATGGCATATTTTCGGATAAGGGGCTCAATCGCATCTCTCTCCTCAACTCCTCCAGTAGCCATGCGCTATGCATTATGACATTAATACTGGGTCCCTCATCAAGTGGTTATGCCTTAACCCTTTGCACATTCTGCGTTGGTGTTTGCTGTTTTTCCTGAAATTTTGCTATCAATACTGGACAATCTTTGATCACATGATTCAATTTTCTACAATATCAGCAAGATTGTCCTGCAGGGTTCAGACAGTCCCTTGAAAAGTGCCCTATTTATCCACAGTTATAACATAACAGTTTTCCTCTTCCCCGACCTGCGCTTCCACCTCTTCCCCCTCCCCTGCCTCTGGTTGGGGAACCTCCTCTGCCTGAGGGAGATAGTGGTGAATAAGGGTCAGCCTGTACCCTATACATGTTTTCTTGGTCTATCATTAAGTCATATGTCTGACAATTGTGTTTTTCATGTCCCACAGATGAGCAGAATCGGCACCATTGTTGCTTCAAATTTTGAACATTAGCACGAATATGGGGGCAATGGTTGGTATCATGTAGTATAGCTACGCGATAGTCAGCGCACAATAACATCGGATCACTTGGTCCCGCAGCCTCTTTAGGGCGCAATGGTCTTTGTCCCCCAGCCTGCATGTAGTCCACCAACAGAGGGCACTGATCCTTGGTGTGGCCTGAAACCCTGCATCTTATGCACCATATGTCTGGGCTAGCTTATTTTCCTCGCTCTTTCCTCAAATTATGGATTTCGAGGTGCATTGAATCCAGCTATCCCTGGATCTGCTGTACCCTAATCTGGGCATCGTCTCTTGGTGTAACTTCTAGCTTCATAGCAATCTCCAAGGACTTCTCTTGTGTCTCAATCACTTGCTGACCCATAGGTCCGTAGAGGTGAGGTAATAGCATGGCAATGAACCATTCCTTGTGCTGTCTATCATTATACTGAAATTCCCCATCTTTGATAACCTTCTTCAGCTGCTGGTCGACCTCCCATACCAACTCAGTGGGTCCTTGTTTAAAGTCTTTCAAGTCAACCACCAGCTAAGCATATGACTTAGGCTTCTGCAACTGTTGTTTTAAATCATTCTTAATATCTTGAATAGATGGATTTGCATCTTGGCCTATGTACCCCATTTAAAAATCTAGGGCCCTTCCTCCAATGGTGAGGGATAGCTGTGCCCTCTTTACAACATCACTAGCCACATTCTGCGTAGTCCATACTGATTCCACCATGAACCAAAATCGGTCCATATCTTCGTCTTCTACACCCTTGAAGGTAGGGAGCTTCATGTGTGTGAACATATCTTCTTCTCGTGGTGGCAGAGGTGTGGGGGAGTTCTTGCCCTTATGCTGACTCGAAGGTGGTGTAGCCGAAGGACTAGTTCCTACGTGCGCAACCTACTCTCTTACTGGGCTGTAGATGGATCTATCCCCTTCTTGGTTGGCTTGGTAGTACTTACCACTTCTTGTTGTAGTCTCACTCTGATCAGAGGTCCTTCATTCGGTGTGGCTGCACAAAATTACCTTTTCACACAGTAATACTTTAATTAGGAACAGAAATGTTCGCAAGAACTTACCTCGGAATCCTTTGAAGAACCTTCGCTCCGCCTCAGAGTAGGATACAAACTGATCGACTGCAAATTTTGTTACAAATCAACCTAACACACTATCTACCAATTGATCTACTATACAGGTGATTGTGTTGTCAACCTTCTCCAACTGTTGAATCAATTTCTAAGTCCACTACATAACCTGATTATATTTCCAACACGTCTGGAATTCTACTAGCCTCGCGAACCACTCCTGGAGCATGTGTTCAAAATTTACAAAGAAAATTTCATATACTTCAGTGAAAATATATTTGTTCTTCCACTTCTCAGCTGTTAGCTGTTAGCTTTGTGCTGCGATTCTCCTTTACATAAAATGCCTGAATCTATCTTTCGAACCAGTCTTCGAGTTCCAATTTCTCAGGTCTCCAACAACCTCGTGGCATTACCCGATCTCTCTCTCAAAATGCTCCTGGTCCTAGCAATGGAACCATTTTTTGGCTTGAGGGGTCCTGACCCAGGTTCGGAGTTGAGGTTTTCCAACAAACCCCTATACTACTGGCCATTTCGGCAATGACCTAATTTCGTAGGCCAAATTCTCACCCGTAGTAGTATGGGTGGGTGCTGGAACTAGGTTTCTGCACCTTGGGAGAGAGTAGGTAATTAACACAGATCTTGTCAATTTTTATGAGGTTCGCACAGGAACAAACCTACTATCGAGCCCTTAACAGTATAATCAGTGTGTAAACATAAAAAAAGCTATTATTATCAAACAGATATGATCAAAAAATTCACATCCATATGCGCATCAAAAATTTTCACCACAAAACATCACAACTGCAGCTAATTCATATATCAGAGATACAATCACAGTTTATTCAATAACAAAAATATACTCCAGTAATAAAAAAAACTAGTTCAGATATCATAAAGATAGTTCAACATATTCCACATTCATTAATGTCAAAAAATATTTACAAAACCAAGTCACAGTCCGTGCACACAGCCAATGGGGTTCGTACACAGCAGGACTGAGGATCTCTGCGCACACAGCCAGCAGGAGTCCTTACACAAAACTACCCAAAACAGATCTCAATAGTTCGTTCGTAACATCAATATTACTTACTTCTTGACTCACTCTATCCATCTATTTATATCATCATAGCCTTCGCTATCCTATGGTATGAAAATCATGGTTTGTGGACTCTAAGTCTACCCTTTGACCCATTTACAAAACATTGGGGCTTTGACCTACCCCAAAGCCCCCTTTCTAGAGTAATTACTACAAAAATATACCAAAAACGCAGCTAAGGGACCTCGTTCCAACACTATCAAACCCACATCTTTTTTTTATTATTATTATAAAAAGTCTAATCTACTCTATCACTTATTTATCCTATTGATTCAGATTAAAAAATTGAATCAATTTCATTTTATGCCTAACTATTGATTTACCAAGATTAAATGGTTTGGAAAATCTTTATTCTCTAACCTAATTTACAAAAATTCGAAATTGTTCAACCATGATTGAATTGTATGATTTGAACAAATATCTAGTAATTGTGGCATTTTTTAAACAAGTTGCACAAAATCTTATTTGTTGTTGACATAAAGAAAACTAATCTATCAGTAGTGGAATTTGAATTTGCAACATTTTCAGTGTTATTTTCTCTATTTTTTCTTTTGCGGGGTTCTGATTTTATTTTATTCTTTTTCAACTTTTCTTTCTTTTTGTCTTTATTCATTTTTTAGATATACCCTCTTTTCATTTTCTTTTATATATATATTTTTTGGAAATCATTTGCATATTGAAAATTATTTACAATGTAAGATTACTAAGACAAAATACTCAATCACCTTGAGATCCTATAAATTATAGGACCCTAATAGTGGCTCCAGCTGTGGATGGCACTTCTCCATGTGAAGTGTCAAGAACACATGATCAGTAGCCTTGAGTGTCTTCATTTCAGCAATGTCTACATCTGATTTCTTTGGTTGTTGGGGTACTTATGGTATCATATAAATCAAAGCTTAGGGCCTTCTCTACAAGCTTCAACTTTAGTCAATAAGTTACCCAATCAAAATACTAAAGACTATGATATTTATAATGGTGTTATGTAAGAAAAATCTTTATGCCAAGAAAACTAATGGTTCAACATCCTCCTATTGACAGGCCCACCAGGAATTTCTGCTCCATCTAGGCCCATGAGAAAGAATGCATTGTCCTATGAGAGCATAAATGATGTAAGGTCCTTTCCAAATATTGTCAAATTTCCCATGTTTGCCTTTGTCTTCTCTTTTGGAATCCCAGTTCAAAACTTTGTCACCCAAATTAAAATCATCAGCTTTAGTTCTCCTGTCAAAAATATTTTTGACATTCTCTTGGATGATTTGAGTTTTATTGTAGACTTCTTCCCTAGACTACTGCAACTGAATAGTCTGATTAATCCTAATTTGTGTGTAATTTAGATAAACCTAGAATTCTTGAATTATCTTCATATCTAGAAATCCCAAAGAGGATGGAAAAACATCATCCATCCCATAGAGCAATTGGAATGGTGACATGCCAATTGAATTCTTTTTAGTTAACCTATTAGCCCAAAGTGCATTAATTAGCTTGTTGTGCCATGATTTTTTTTTTGTTTTCTAACAGATTTTTAATGATGTTAACCAAACTCTTATTTGAGGATTCATCCAACCCATTACCATGAGGGTAATAAGATGTTGAATGTCCGAAAGTAATAAGGTATGTACTGTATAATTCTATCATTTTCTTAGATTTAAAGGCTATAGCATTATCAGTAATAAGTTTACTAGGACAACCAGATCTAGAGAGGATGTTGGTTTCCATAAATTTAATGATGACAACATCATTGGCTAATATGGAAGGTGTGGCTTCAATCCATTTATTAAAGTAATCAGTGGCTATGAGAATCCACTTATTTTGGGAAGAGGAAGGTGGATGGATTTCACCAATGAAATCTAGTCCCCATTGTTGGAAAGGGCTTTCAACATATAGAGGCTTTAAGGGTAGGGGAAAAAGTTTTTTTTTTCCTTCAAATATCTGGCATTTATGGCATGAGGTTACATTTTTGTGAATATCAAGAAAAAGGGTAGGTGAGTAAAAACCAACACTAAGTATTTTTTTAGCAGTGGTTTTCCAGTATAGATGTCCACCAGAATCGCCTTCATGGAACTCCTACATGGTTCTTTCTACATAATCCTTCAATAATCAAGGAGGATTTAGAAATGTCACTTGATGAAGTTGTAATCACTATGTAAATGAATTAAAGAACTTCAACAACAATTCATAAAGCTTCAAAAACAATTGACACAGCTTCTTAACAATTTGAATCTAGATTCATGCTCTTCTCTGTAGCTTGTATATCTTCTTCAAGTAGCCTCTTTTGCAAGCAATCCCTCTTGTGCTTCAAGGGTTACCTTGAGGTCCTTTTGGGTAAGGAAGATGATTTCAGCCTTATTCCTTCTTGTCCTCTTCTAGACTTAGCTAGCAATAGCTCCCCTTCGCCTCCTTAAACTCAAAATTGTAAGCATCAATCATTTTGCAAATAGTTAAATGCTTTGCACTGTTTAACACCCTTCAAGACAAACAATCAAGCAAGCAACCTTGTGCTCTGTGAAGAAAGAAACCTAGTGCTATGCCAAGCAAGCAACCTAGTGCTTTGATACCAATATTATATGAAATGGGTGGCAGACTTCTGTTGCTATGCAAGAACCTCCCACTCAATTAAAACAAATTAAGGATCTTGCTTATACATGCATGTGCGACATTGGATTCTAGATTTAGGTGTATGTGTTTTAACTGGTTTAAGGCTTTATGTGTGAGCAATTAAAAATTTGTTTAAGTTGATTAAAATCATGTACAAAAACCATAAATTGCATCAAATTAACCAACAACACATAACATCAAACATAATAAAGGATTTCACCCTCAACACTTGGGCTACCTCTCCTTGAGCCTCCGTCAATGGACTTGGCTCTTTGGGATTAAGATGGTCAATCTATTTTACAAGTTGATGCTCAAATCCATGTAGAAATTATATGCACTAAGCATGCACATGTCTTAGATTCACCTGATCTCACAATATTTGACTTCTTGCAAAATACTGAATCATTCCACTGTTAATCTTTTGTGGAAAATTAATTACCCACATGTAAAACATAAATAAAAACAATCACGCATAACACAGTTGTTTAACAAGAAATCCTGAAGCTGAAAACCCCAAATATCATATATTATGTATCATGGAGATCATATGACAATCTCATACAAAGCTTAGTACGTCAAGCTCTCAGTACAATACAATCGTCATACACTAATTAGGAAAAATCTGCAAATCCATGCACCGATCTTTGCCTCCTGCTAGCCTGCCTCCACTGCGCAATCCATACTGAAGAATAGCTCTGAATGAATTCAAATTACTCTTGCCTTGACTACGCAATCCTCATTGGTAACTCCAATGTGTGTGTGATGCAATCCATGCATCACTATGGTCACAACAGATAGTCCATCTTGCCTTTTCACCTATCTCTCCACTGGGTCTCCATTGGAACTGCCATGCACTGTAGTTAACTGCTGTATTGTTCAGTTGATTAATGATTTATTATTTGTGAATTAATTAAATGATTAATTCACTCCACTCTCACTACTGTATCATTGAGTTAGACTAGATACAACTAGTTCAATTGAGTCTAACTGAGTTAAACTAAATACAACTCCATAAGTACTCTTCCAAATCTGTCATAACTCTGCCACTTGAGTTCTAACTGAATCCTCCATGCATGAAATCCAGTAAACCCTTGGGAATTGTGTAATTCCCTCAGTCCACTGATGTGCCACATCTATGCACTGAAACAAAGTGCTCAAAGAGAATAAGTTGTTGTTTAGAGTCTGATTATTATTAAGAGCTAATAATAATCGACATGCATCTATTTTTAGATCAGCGATCTATAAATAGACTTCGCCCAATATTCTAAAAATAAAATTTCATCTATTTTTCCAAATTGATCAACCATCCACAACAAGATCCCGTGCTTCGAATATGATCACTATGTCTAAAAATAGACATAGTCTAAAAATAGACTTTGCGCCAGAATTTGCCTGCGGGCCCACTTAGCGAAGGCGACTTCATTTCACTAAGCTCCATCATCTTGCTGCATTCTCAACACTCCCTCTCAGCAAGATATGGATTATCTGCAATCCCTATCCTGCCTCTGTGGAATTCGAACTTGCTCCTGGTGAGCGCCTTCGTCAAGATATCAGCATCCTGATCCTCCGTAGGAATGTATGAAAGTAACATGACCTTCCGCTGCACACAATCTCTGATATGATGATACCCGATATCAATATGTTTAGATCTATCATGAAACAAAATATTAACCAAGAGTTTTATGCAACTCTGATTATCACAATGTATCACTGTAGGATCTAAATGTGAACCAAACAAACCGACTAGGATCTTCCTCATCAAGATAGCCTCACATGTAGCTTGAC
This sequence comes from Pinus albicaulis, assembly GCA_034641835.2. Lineage (NCBI taxonomy): Eukaryota > Viridiplantae > Streptophyta > Pinopsida > Pinales > Pinaceae > Pinus > Pinus albicaulis. The sequence continues at coordinate 224,625,379 of CM076575.1, forward strand.
TTGCTGCCATGTATTATGCTTCCGCTGAACTGATTGCCACCTGACTCTGTTTTTTCCCGCTCTACCAAGAAAACTCATGTAGATCCGATACTGATACTAAAAATCCCCCCCGATGTGATCTTCACGCATATCTCCTCGCCCGACCAGACTGGGTGGAAGCCATGCAACTTCACCTCATTCGTCTGTCTGTACCATAAGCCATAGTCAAATGTGCCCCTGAGATACCTCAGGACATGCTTGCCTTCCTTCCAAAAGAGCTTGGTAGGCTTAACCATCGCTTGTGAAAGCCAATTCACCGCATAGCATATGTCCGGTCTTGTATTAACTAAATACATGAGCGAACCCACCAACTTTCAATAAACAATGGCATCCACTACCTTTGCCGATGTAGCATCCTCTTTCCTCCAATTTCCTAGAAGAGGAGTATCCATGGGCTTGCAGTCCTCCATGTGAAACTTACCAAGTATCTCCCGAGCATGTTGGGGTCTCTCAGAATTTACAAGATTGGCAAGAACAAATGTTGCGCAGCCACATCAAAACCACTTTGGAATCCTAGATCTAGCTCTCCTCCTCTCGGATTTAGAGAGACTTATGTTATGTTTTCAAAGATATTTCTTCAAGGTTTAGTTTATGATATTAGGCTAGTTATAAGGCATAAGGGTTTTGTTGGTTTTTAGTTGGAATGGATACCATCAAATGAAAGAAGTATTTTGAGGGGTAAGGATCGATGTGCTGATTTAATAAATTTTCGATAGGATAGGTAAGAAACAATATCAATCCATTGGGCTATGGAGTCACAAAAGGATTTAATTGTGCAAATAAGTTCAAGAGTGGTCCATGGGGCAAGTAATCTATGTCAAAGGATTCTTAGATTGATTTGTGATATGGAAACATAAAAGTGTTGTGAAATAAACAAACACATAAGAAAAACAAAAGAGTCTAAGATCAGGGAAGTACTTTTAAACTAGTCTAATTTTGACATGCACTTAATGGAAAGACATAGAAGTAACCTAAGATTAGGTAAGTACATTTAAACTAGCCTGCTTTTGATATAATTTTAAGGGAAAACATTAAAAAAAAAGAATAGCTTAAGATCAAATAAGGACTTTTAACCTAGTTTGCTTTCAGCATATTCTTGAAGGAAAACAATCATGATCAGCATAAAAAGTAGCCTAAGATCAGGTAAGTACTTTTAAACTAGCCTGCTTTTGACATACTCTTAAGGGAACTTTTCAAAGCAACCGTTGAACAAGAAAATAGACGACAGGGCTAACCATAGGCTTCCCTAGTTCAACTTTACTTAGTAGACTTTTCAAGAACATTCAAGGACAGAATTTCAAGTTTTACTCAGCCAGATAAGGACTCACCAACATTCCTGGACTAATTACACTCTATTGACTTATCCCCAAATACACAATAAATAGAAAACATAAAGATAAATATTTATCAGTGAGATTTAGGGTACTTGACAGTAACTCCTAATCTATATTTGTTGTTCTTTATAAAAGAAAGTGGACAATATGGAAAAACATGAGAAAAATGGCAATTACAATAAGAAACACATCACCATTGACATAAACCAGGATCCCATAAATCAACTTATGTATTTGATATTCAAACCAGTTACAATCTTTAAGTCCAGTGGGTCTTTTACAACTTCAAAACTCTCTTATCAGCCTATCTTTCTTTAATTACAAAACAGAGCTTCAACAGCCTCAATAGCTATTTACACTTGATAAGTATTTAACCAACAATAATAATGAACTCCTCATATGATATTTATAGGTGAAATCGAGGAGGTGGAGTGAAAGGAGGTCTATTTGTTTAATTAATCACATAGTTAAATGCTTCTCGGCCTTTAGGAGGCTAAATGGAGAAGTTTTCAGATGTTTTAACTCTACTTTAATCAATTTTACATTAAATTTTATCTACTTCAGTCACTTTTGTTGATTTTGGAGGCTTTTGGTAGGCTGGAAATTGATTCTGAGCTGTCTTTGACAAATATCTCTGACTGTGCATTCAATTTGTATTCTTTTTAGGTGAAATCAGCTGGCAGGTAGCATTTTGAGGTTTAATGGCCTCACTGATGTGGCTTTTGGAGGCTTCCTTTGTTGATTTGTCTATCTTAATACCTTAAAACATTGATTTAACCCTGATTTTGTGCTTCAAGGCTAATCCTCCCTTATTTGTTCTTCTTCGGTCTTTTAGTCCTTCATTTGACTGTTTTAACCTTTTAAACTGACTTTATCTTCAAACTATGATTTATCCCTTTAAACCGCGGGATTGAGTCTTCTGATCTTCAACTTTGCACTTTAATCCTTTATCCTTGATTTATGATTTTCTTTACTGATTCTTCAGTAATTTTATTTGTCCAAATATGGCCTGCGTTGGAGGGTTTTAGCTGCGGAACCAATGCTTCATGAAACACTAATTAAGACATGAAATTTGGCCCCCTTTTTGTCCCTTTTTATTTTGATCGGGCTCTTAGGATCGTCACCCTCAGCTTTTTTTCCTTTATTGGAAAATGGGATGACTTTGTGTCATAAAACTGCCATGAAACCTGCAACAAAACAAAAATTATTATAAAACACTGCGTTATGTGGATGAAACTACTTTGAAGGCTGGTGGAGGGCAAAAGGAGCAGTGAGGAGGAGGAAATATCATGTGGGGGTGGCGGGGGGGGGGGGGGGGGGGGTTTATGGAGAAAACCTATGAAAATCAGGTTTAAAAAATGCATTTGGCACAAAATTGTAGCTTGGTGGTTTTGTGAAAACTGCGAATGGTTTTCGCGTTCATAAACGGTGGTAAGCGGTTCATTGTAAAATGAACGCGATTCAATCATTGCGCAATGCATGGATTTTTCAAAACCAGCGGTCTCGCGTGATTTTTGACGGTTAAACCTTGACACAAAAATTTGCGTGAAATATAACGTCGGCCGTTAGATATAGGGGTGCAGATTCAGCGGTGGGGCTGGAGCGCGACGGATGGAAGATGCGTGAGCGAGGATCGAAGTGGGAGCCAAGTGGTAGGCAATGATTGGGAGAGGAGGTTGGGTAGTGGGAGGTAGGCCTCGACGGGGTTGGACATCGTGTTAAAGGGGAGCCGTCAGATTAGATTAATCAACGACGGGGATTGATTATAGGGGCGAACTAATATAAATAAGTCGGGAGAAAAGGATAGGGGGGGAGGCATGGTGGCCATTGATATTTGAAGATCAACGGTGGGGATGGATTTGTGGAGTGATAAGGCGGTATAAAATATATAAATGGACGGGGGCTTAAAGAACAAGGAAAGGCAGGGTCCAATCGAGCGATAAGGTGACTTGAGGCGGAGAAGAAGGGCTAAGGTATGGCAGAGATGGGGCGATTGATGGGTTAAATGAGGGCCGTTAGATCCTATGGATCTATCATGTAGATCTCATCAGGGTATTTTTATCGGGGTGGGAAGTTTATAAAGAAAATGCGGGTTTTGAAATGGAAATGCCGATGCAATGGGTGCTTGGGATAAGGAAAAAGCGCGGTTCTGTGGGAGAAAGAAGAACTGGGGCTAAGGGAAGAGGGGCTGAGAGCGAAAGGTTTATGCGCCTAGTTGCAGGGCTTGGTCACATGACGGAGAAAAAGCTGGGGGTAAGCTGGAAAAGGCTAAAAGCCCAAAACTTTAATATGAGCGAAAAGGCCTAAAATGAGGCTCTTTGAGGTGTTTTTTAAGGTTTCGATAAGGACAAATGGGTAATTGAAACCATAAAAATGATTTTTTATGAGTTTAAAAGGGAGTTTTGAAGGTTTTGTAGGATAATGAAGGGTAAATGAGAAGGAGGAAAGGGAAATTTTTAGAGGAAAATGAAGGATAATCGAATGGAAAAATGAGTGAAATAGGCTTAGAAAAGGATGGAAAAAGGCCTAAAAACAGTCTTTTTGGATATCAGCATGGTTCTGTTGGTGGATTTTTTGAATAAAAAAGTAATGAAGATACTCTTTGAGTTAGAAAGCACCAGAAGGCTTCAAGAATCAGAAATTTTCTATGAAAATAATCTCTTGAAGGCTCACGACCTGTTTTAGCCATCAATTACCATGACAAAAATTTACTGATGGCTAACAGTGGCTCCACTTGGGGATGGCAGCTCCTTGGAGGTGTCAAGAACTTCAGAAATTGATCTCTGGGATGTAGACCTGTGCCTTTATCCATTGACAACCTTTTTCTTTGATCATGCTACTTAGAAAATATGATCAGTATTTCATATCAACAAACAAATTTCTCCCAAACGTTCTACCTACACAACCTACTTTTCCTAGCATTTTTTCTCCATAAGGTGCATTTGGACTTGCAAACCTTTGTCATCAACATTTTATTCTTTTATTGAAAGCAGGAAACTAATCTAAATCTACCCTTATTTCTTCCATGAGTTAAGATTAAGCAGTTGAACCATAAATTCTCTACCTAAACTACTATCTGGCATGATTAAATTGTCTGTCATATTTTATTCTCTATATTCTAAAACATAAAATTTAAAACACAACCAAGTCAGGATTAAACTGTCTAACTTTTCATGGTTCCTATGGCTATATGTACAAGCTGCACATAGACTTTATTTGTAGAAATTTAAAACAAAACTATGAAGGCTTAAGATTTGAAAAACAAAAAACATCCTTCATTCTTTCTTTCAGCTCTGGTTTTGATCTTTTAGAGCTGTTATTTTTCTATTCTTTCTTGGTTCATATTTTAAGCATGTTTGAACCATTCTTTCTTTTTATTTGGCTCAGATTTTGGTCTAATAAGAGCCATTTATTTCTATCCTAATATAATCTACTGATAAGCCAAGATTAAACAGTTTGGCAAATCTGATTCACTAACCTATCAATAGTAAATTGAAATCTATATAGTCATGATTAGGCTGTATGACTAAATAGCAGTAATTTTTTTGGTAGTAGAATTTATGCTTGCACACTTTCAGATTTTTCCTTTTCTTTTTTGGTATGGGGCTGTACCTTTCTTGTTTTATTTCTACCCTCTTTTTCTCTTTTTTCTATTGTTTTTATATTTTTTCTTTTTTCAAATTTAAAGACAGTGGTATATACAATGAACAAAAAGCTCTGAAACTAAAATATCAACTAATAGAAGTAATGTTTGAGAACCTTGCCATTGACAGGACCTCCAAAAAATTTAGCTCCATCCAACTCTTGTAAAAAGAATGCATTGTTTCCAACAACAGATTGAATAAGATAAGGGCCTTGCCATAAATTATCGAACTTTCCATGTTTGCCCTTATCTTCTCTTCTTGAATCTCATTTTAAGACTTTATCACCAATCTTAAAATCACTTGCCTTGGTTCTTTTTTCAAATAGCTTCTTGATGTTTTATTGTAGTTGCTATGCTCTGATGTATACTTCCTCCTTGGTTTACTGTAGATGTATAGTCTGATTTATTCTTCTTGTCATATCATCATCTTTAGACTGTACTTCTTGGATCAACTTCATGACTGGAACCCCTAGACTGGTTGGAAATATTGCATCAATTCCATAAAATAGCTGTTAAGGAGACATCCCAATTGAATTTTTAACTGTCAATCTGTCTGCCCATAATGCATGTACTAGCTTACTGTGCCATGAATTTTTGTTATCTTCCAACAACTTCTTGATTATGTTTACCAAACTTTTATTTGAGGATTATGCCAAACCATTACCTTGAGGGTAATAGGCTGTAGAATGACCCAATATAATCTGATATTTTTGACAGATTCTACCATCCTTTTAGACCCAAATGCAGCAGCATTATCAGTTATGATCTTCCTAGGGCAGCCAAATCTAGACAGTATATGGTTTTCAAGGAATGAAATGATGACTGAATCTGTGGCATTCCTAGATGGGATGGCTTCTATCCACTTGGTAAAATAGTCTATTACTTTGAGAATCCATTTATGTTGGGTAGATGAGGTAGGATGGATTTCCCCAATGAAGTCTAGACCCCACTACTGAAAAGGAGCTTCAACAGTGATTGGCTGCAGAGGTAAGGGAAGCAGTTTTCTTTTGCCTTCAAAAATATGGCATTTGTGACAGGTAGTAATCATTTTGTGGACATCTTGAAAGAGAGTGGGCCAGTAGTAACCAGCTCTAAGGATTTTGTTAGCAGTAGACTTCCAGTAGAGGTGGCCTCCACATTCTCCTTCATGAAACTCATGCTTGATCTTTTCTGCATCATTCTCAGGAAAACATTTAAGCAATAATCCACTAGCATTTTTCCAATATAAAAATTTATCTAAAATGCAGTAATTTACAACCTTTAACTTTAAGAATCTTGCCTTTGTTTTTGACAAACTAGGAGGGACATTAAGATTGAGCAAAACATACAAAATATCAGCATACCAAGATGAGTTCAAAAATAATCTTCAATAATTGGAGTTGTCAAATCCTCTTGTTCATCTAATGCATTAAACATGTTTATATCAAGAGCTTGAAAGTTGGATTCAGCCATAAGTATTGCTAGTCCTTGACCTTTAATGACCTTAGTGGGTTTGATTTCCAAGTCATATTCTAAAATTACAGCAATCCACTTTCCTCTTTTTCCATCTGGATCTTGGGTCAATATGCCTTTTACAACTGAATGAGGCATACATGCTATAATTTGGGAATGTAAAATGTAAAATTTGAAGTGTTTTAAGGCTTTGACTAAGGAAAAGGCTTGTTTTTCCATTATATTATACTTCAGAGGTGCATCTCTTAATTCCTTGCTGAAAAATGCAATTGGCTACTCTTGTCCATTCATGTTTTTCTGTAATAGGACATCCACTACTGTGTGTTCCGATGCAAATGAAAAAATGAATAAATCTTTTGTAAAATCGAGACTAATGAGAACTGGTGTTTTGGAAAGTGCTTGTTTTACCAACTCAAATGATTTCTTTGCTTCTAAGGTCCATTTAACTCCTCCTTCTTTTTAAGCATGTTTGTCATAATTCTAAGGAGTTTAGCTAGATTGGGTATGAAGCTTCTCAAGAAATTAATCTTTCCAATGAAAGATTGAAGTTCCTTGATGTTTTTGTGATGGCTTATTTGCAATATGCCATCAATCCTCTTTGGGTCTATTCTTATCCCCTCTTCAGATATGATATTTCCAAGAAGTTTACCTTCTTGGAGACCAAACAATGTATTCTTTGGATTTAAGGACAACCCATATTTTCTGCATTTTTCAAAGACTTTTCTCAAGTGTATTAGGTGTTCTTCTTCTATTTTAGAATAGATAGTGATGTCATCTAAGTAAATCACTATGAAGTAACCTATTTCTTCTGAAAATGCAATATCCACGGCTCTCTGAAATGTGGCACCAGCATTCATTAAACCAAAGGGCATTTTCAAATACATGAAGGTGCCCCAAGGAGTAGTAAAGGCTGTTTTAAGTTGATCATTAGGATGTACGAATATTTGATTGTAACCTGAGAAGCCATCTAGCAAAGAAATTCTTCTAGAACCAACTACCCTTTGTAAGATATGATCCATTTTGGGTAAGGGATAATTGTCTTTAAATGAGGCTTTGTTTAGGTTTTGAAAGTCAATGAAAAGCCTTATTTCTCATGTTTTCTTCCTAATAGATACAATATTAGACACCCACTCTGAGTATCTAACAGGTACTATAATTCTAACATCATACACTTTTCTAATTTCTTTCTCAACTAGAGGTAATTGAACATGGTTAATTTTGCACAATTTTTGTTTAAAAGGCTTCTAGTTTTCTTTGAGGGGTATTATTTCTGTATCATATGATTTCAGATCTTCATAACTCCATGCAAATACATCAGAAAATTATCTAAAAAGCTCAATGTATTTCAGTTTAATGTGAGCTGGCAGTGTCTTGGATAATTTGATCATTTTGCGCTTTTCCTCACTGCCTATGTTGCATTCTTCCACTTCAGATTGAATTGGTTCCAGTTTTGGCTTTTTGGCAGCATCATTCAAGTCAAATAATTCCTCTAATTGGACCAGTCCTCTTGGAAAGCTGTGATCCTTTGATTGCAACACTTCTAAGTCTTCATTTTCTCCATCTGTGCTATTTTCTATTGTATGTTTGGGTTGATAGGTTAACAGATTTATTTCAGCAATCTCAAGAGTTTTTTCTTCTTCAAGAAGTGGGTTTTCTTTAGTAGGATTGATTTCAGCACTTCTAAGTCTTCATTTTCTCCATCTGTGCTATTTTATTTTGTATGTTTGGGTTGATAGGTTAACATATTTATTTCAGCAATCTCAGGAGATTTTTCTTCTTCAAGAAGTGGGTTTTCTTCAGTAGGAAAGTATTGTTCATACTCTGAATCTGAGTTTGGTATTTCAAATTCATTTTTAGACTGCAGGAAGTCTTCTATTTGTTTATCTCCCTCAAAAAATTTCCAGTATCTTTCATTATCTGGGACAGCTGGTCTAAATTTTACTTGGGTGGTGCATTGCTTGGTTTCATAAGGTGTTAGACAAGTTCTAGCAGCAAAGGCCAATCCATTAGCCATAATGTTTTGGTTCCTTGGGACAACGGTAAGTTTGAATTCATCAAATGTTTTTAACAAGTCCATGGCATCATCTATATAGGCTCTATGTCTGGGATATTTAGCAGTGTATTCCCCATTTACTTGCCTAATTATCAATTCTGAATCCCCATGAACTGTTATTATTCTGGCCGCTAATTTTTTCAATAAATGCATGCCTAAAAGGAGAGCTTCATACTATACTATGTTGTTTGTACATTGTAAGTTTAATCTATAGGAATGACCCTCAGCATGATTGTTTTCAGTGTTATGCACTCATATGCCCGCTCCTGCACCAGTTTTAGAACAAGACCCATCAAAACTCATACTCCAAAGAGTACTGTTTTCAGATTTGTCATTTATTTCATTGCTGTCCTCTTTGTTTTTCTTGTCTAATATGTCACTGTGTTGTTCCTCCAGGTCTACACTAGGCTGAATTTTGTTTTGTTTCTCAAGATTTTCAATGTTTTGAGGTTTTATTCTTTGATTTTCATGAGCTGCACTACTTTTATGACTATTTTGGACCTCAAGACTTGTGATCTGTTTGCTGTAATTTTCTGAATTAGCAAATTGAATTTTAGTTTTCTCCTTGTTTCCCTCTTCATCTATGGCTACCACTATGTTTGGATGTGGTGGGAACACTAGATTAGGTGATGTTTCATTGACTAACTCTTGCTCATTAGAAATCTCATCATTGTAAAGAATGAATGAGTCAAGATTAGTGTGTATGGAATAAAAAGGAGAGTTTTCTGGTCTCTCTCGGTTACTCACCATGTATTTCATGTGTGTTTCCCTATAAAGTCTTCTAGGTTGACTGAAGACTGGAATGGTGGCATAAGTCATATCCATATTCATAGTACCTCGCAACTTAGCACCCCATGATCTTGAAATAAGCATGCCATATTTGAGGGGTATATTAGCCACTACAATGTCCATTACTAAGCTTTTGGATGGAATTTGAGCTAAGTTAACACATAGATCTTTTATTAGGCCTAGACATCTCACTCTGTTTGAATCAAAGGAATATAAATCCTTATAAGGTCTAGTTACTTCAAGGCCTAGTTTCTCCATTATTACTTTAGGCATGAGATGATGTGATGCCTCTGAATCAAGCATGGCATTGTGCAAAATATTATCATCGATGTTCAAACTGATGTAGAATGTGTTGGGGCTCCCATGTTTTGGCCAGATTGGAAAGACCAAAATATGAGACAACATCAAACCATTTTCAGACCTCAGGATCTAGCCCTCCTGGGTCCAGAGAGGGATCTCTCTATGATTGTTAAAGGTAATGTCTTTGAAGGTCAAAGGTTTAATATATTAGGCTAGTTATAGGCACAAGGTTTGTTTGTTTGATTGTTTGTTTGGTTGTTGGTAATCAGGAAATAAGGATTCAATGTAAGACAAGGATGAGCAAAGAGGATTTAGGCAGAGGTGAAGTATTCCAGGGAGCATTCAAGACCATTGGGCAATGGAGTCAGGAAATGGTTTACTTGCTATTCAATATGCAAGCTTTTAGTTGGGCTAGTCATCTAAAACATTGGATCTTAAAGATGATAGTGTGGTATGGAATGGTAGGGGAGGAGGAAACAATACAGATTTAGAACACAAAGTTAAAGACCTGAGATCAGAGAGAGACTTTGAACTCTCAATGCTTCGGCCTCCAGCTTGAGGGATCTTAAAAAGGTTCAATCAATTGAAAAGGATCCTAGTGGACAGGGCTAACTCTAATCCCCAGTGTTCCCAATTATTTCAATTAAATCCTAACAAGAACATCTAAGAACATATTCATTTAATTCATACATCAGCTAGCAGGCAATAACATCTACTACACTGGTTAAATTAACTGAAATCAACTCTTAGATAACACATTTAGTAGAAAACATCAAAGGCAAGGAGAGCAGAAACATAGGGTACCTAACAAGGGTAAATACTATGCCAGATTTCTAATGCAAGCCAGTAGAAATGAAATGAAATGGAGTGCAAGTTAAACATAAATACAAAGATAGAAAAACATCACTGCTGCTTTAGATCAGGATCCAAAGAAATGTGCTTGTCATATTAAAAAGCAACACCAGTCAAGTACAACATTGCCAATAGCTGGACACTCAGTCTGAAAACATATTCCTCAACCTATCTTACAAATTTACACAGAGACTATGTCTCAAAAGAAACAGCTTGCAATTCTCTGATAACTGATCAACAACCTTTACAATGAGTTCCTTCACGAATTTATAGCTCAAGTGGAGTAGAGAAAGTAGGTGAAAAATAAATGCAGCATTAAAACTTAGGAAAGGAAGAGGGCCGGGGCCCATTCTATTTAAATTCTGTGCATTTATCCATGGCGCTATTTGGGTGAAAGAGTGGTCTTCTCCAGGCTTCCATTTACTCCGGTATGTCTCTGATGTACTTTGGCTGTAGTACTCTGTAGTACTTCTGGTGAATAAACAAAAAGTAAATAAATGATGCTAGGGTCTGCCATACTGTGAATCAAATGCTCTGGTAGCACAGGACTGTTGTCAGGGCTGGAAAATCTCTCTAGAACACGACATAGGATGAGAACTGGATGGGCGCATTGTCCTTTATGGAGAGAACCTTCTGCTGATGTGAAAACCCTTTAATATTATTTTATATGCCTTGGACCTTCTGATCGATCCTCGAGGTTTTCAAACTGGTACCTTTGCCTTCTAAATCCCTGAAAAAAGGCTCAAAAATCTTCAATTACGTGCCTCAAAATTTCTGTCGCTCCGTTTCTTTCTATGTCAGCGAAAAACCGAGCTTTAATGGCGCCGGAGAGGTTTTGCAGAGTTTGAACTCTGTCCTTTAATGAAATTTATACTTCAGACACCTTTCCGGACTTTTTCCTGTAATACCAGGCTTTGAATTTAGTTTCTTCTGTGCACTGTGCCATTACAATAGTGCGTACGGATCATGGCGGTTATCCACCTATTTGTAACCCTGCAAAACATGAAAACCTATTAAGAAAACCATGCATGGAGGTGGTGGATGTAACGGGAATGACGAGAAAGGCCATGCACACTAGTGAGATGGCAGAAAAGTGCAGATTCATGGTGGAAAATGCAGTGTAACAGTGGAAGAATGGCCATGGTGAAAATCGACGGACTGGAGAAAAAAATTTAAATGCAAACCTTTGAAAAATGATTTCTGAATGAAATATAAAGAGGGCAGAGGAAAATGTGATAAAAACACGTGGAGAGGTGACGTGGCAGGACCTAGTCGATGGTGGGGCCGACTTTAAATCTGGACCGTCCGATCTCAGGAGAAGATCGACGGTGGAAAACGGCGGACGGCGATTTTATCTGGACCGTCCGATCTCGGGAGGAGATTGACAGTGGAAAATGGTGGACGGTGATTGAATCTAGACCGTTTGATCTCGGGAGGAGATCAACGGCTGAAAATGCATCAGAGGGTGACGGATGGTGGGCCAGGAGTATGGATACCTTGGGTTAATTTCCGCGCATATTCGGGGTGCGATGACCATTGGATGGAGAGCCCCAGATCGGACGGTTGACGTGAATATCGCGCTGGGTTTTCTGCCAAACGATAACGCGCGATGATGGGGTGGTTTTGGAATAGTGCCGGTGCCACGTGTCATGTGATGAGTGGGATCGCTGGTCAAACAAAAAATACGACCCATCCCTCAAATGCAGTGTGATAGAAACCGCCAGATTTTGAACAGTGACCATGGCGTGGGGACCACCGAGGCAGGCGGATTCCGGACCGTCAGATCTGCAGGTTAATGAACGGTGGAGATGTGATGTACGGGGTGGAAAACAGAGTGAACGGTGGACGATGTGGGGACGTGACGACTGTCTGATCTATACAGATCAACGGTTTAAAGCACACCCGATATTCAAATGCGGTAAGCGCCTTTCGCCTTGGCACCTGGTTCTAGCGTTGCGGTCGCGTGGGGGGGAAATACGGTTTAGGGGCTGGCCAAAGGTGCTAAACCCATACACAAGGAAAATATGGTGTATGGTCCATTTTAAGTGCATTTCAAGGCCAGGGAAGGGTAACTGTAGGGGAAAGAGGGGGAAATTAAACCACACCAGGGATGTGTGTATGGTTTAGAGGGGAATCTTGGGATAATTTAAGGAACAATGGGAGGGAATTTAGGATGATTTAGGAGGTAAAAAAGGGAACTTTAACAAAGGGGAAAAAGGGTTGAAAAGGGGCATTTTGAAGGGACACAAGGGATAAAGGTAGGCCTTTCGGAGCACAATTTTTTGCAATCAGAGAGGCTTTATAATGAGAATCAACAGAGGGGATTTATCAAAGGAAAAAGGCATAAGGAGACTTCAAGGATGATGTGTTTTCAGAGGACATGCATTCCTTGAAGGCTCAAAAACATTTTAGCCCCCTGCTTGCTTGTCAAAAAATTCATAGGGGGCTAACAGTGGCTCCACATGGGGATGGCTTCTTCTTGAAGGAGTCAAGAATTCAGAAAATAAATCTTTGGTGTAGGCCAGATGCCTAGTACTTGACCCATCCATTTTCTTCTCTTGGTTCAGCTGCCACAAATTGTGAAGACATCAAATCAGTAGAAAAATTCTCAAACAATCTACCTACCCATCCTATAATCCTAGCATTTATCTTTTGGGTGCCTTTGGACTAGCAGACCCTTTACATCATTTATTTTTTACAAGCATGAAAATAAACCCATTCTACTTCTACCCTTATTACTCCATGAGACCAGATTAAACTGTTGGTCTCATAGTTTCTCTACCTAATCTAGTATCTGCTAGGATTAAACTGTCTAGCAGATTTCTTCTCTACATTCTAAGACAGAAATTGGAAACAGTCAAGCCAGGATTAGACTTTCTGGCTTGCTGGACTTTGCAGAAATTAAAAACAACTAACTACATGCTCACAGACTGAGCTTATTTGAGCTTTTCCTACCTACCCTATTCTAACTAGAATATTTACAAGTCTAGCTTACAAACATTGTCTTCCAATGTAACCAGTCCATCAAGTAATCCCAAGGCCGGTCTTTCTTGCTTAACTCCTTGAGCATGTTGGAGAGGCAGGGTTTCTCCCACTCTTTTTGTTCAATAACAACAGCTTTGAAAATTTTTATTTCTGTTTGCAACATGCTGCTCAACAAGACCTTTGATCTTTCCTGAAATTTTTGTAGGAAATGAGCATAAGGATCATGAAAAGATACATGGCTATGAATATTTGGTAGGCAGGCTTCAACCAGGATCTCTTCTTCTTCCACTGGATCAAGAATAAGACTCTCTTGAGAAAGAGAATCTCCCTCGTCTTCTTCATTTTCTGAACTGGAGGACTCATCATATATGGCAGTGTTGTCCTCTTGGAGCTCTGATATATTCTGCTCTGATGTGCTGAGCTCTATGAAGAGATCCATGTATTCTTGAGCAGGGATATGTTCCTTTGCTTCCTCTTCTTCAAGAAAAAACTCCTTATTTTCAATCTGCTCAAAAATTGCTTCCTTGTTTTCCTCCTCACCTTCTGAAAGGAAAAACTGCTGGTTACCAGTCTCACTGATGATCTGTGGTAAAGCAGAATGAAGATTCAAGGAATCTTCATCTACCATTATACTATCGTAGCTCTCCCCATCAGTGTCATAAATAGCCTGCATTGGCTCATTACTTTCTGGAAGTAAAGGGAACTGATTTTCCTCCCATAAATCTACTAATGATGACCCTACAAGATCATTTTCTGTTTGGAGAACATCATCATCAGATAGATCAAAAATAGGAGAATCATGAATGTAAGTAATGCTACCAATCAAATATACTGGATTATCAGCATATTTTTCTTCACTCTGATTTACATGTGAGCTTTCCAACTCTGTACAACAAAGCTCATCAGATGAATGGACAAGCATGTCTGATTTGTAAAACATTTCAGAGGCTGGCTGTCCATTGATGATCTAATCTGTTTCTTCTTCTGTCAAAGGGGAAGACGGTCTTGTGTTCCTTTGTGCAGAAATGCAGCCACTCTCTGTTTCCTTTGAAGATTGGATTTGAGGCAGAACATCCTCTGAAGCCTCAAATGCAAGGGATGATGGATCAACATCTGAGTTTTCAGGAATATCTTGAGGTATGTCTATGGTCTCTTGAATTTTTTCTTCCTCAGCTGATTCATCCATGTTCTTATGATAGCTAGGATGCATATGAAAATCTTGAATGGATGTTAATAGATCTTGAGGATGCATATTAACCAAATCCTCATCAATATCTAACATATACTGTATGATATTCTGAGATTGATCACAACAATCCCATGATAAGGATGGAGTGTTTCCTTTATAATTCTTGTAAAATACTTGGTGCATGTCCCTTAAAGAAAACAAACTCTGAGGTTCTAACCATTCATACCAGACCCTAGATTTTCCTTCTAATGTTTCCATGAACATTTTCATTAGGCAGTCTTCATGCCATTCAACTTTAAATTTCCACACATGTATATGAAACTTAATGAGATGTAGCAAGGGGTCATCAATGTTTTCACCCTGAAAGATAGGCGGGTTTTTTAACCAGTCCACTTCAGGCATTTTGTGTGGGAACCCAGGGATATGCTCCCTACTCATTGGGGCATATCTTCTCTGTATGCGTGGAAGCATGTTTTTAAATCAGAAAGAGGTCACTGTATCTTCTCAACCAGTTCAGAGTCTTCTACCAGTGGAGTCATTTGGTCTTCTAGGAGTTATGGAGTGTGGAGTTGCCAGGTGGATGTATATGAATGTTTGAAGAAGGATGCTGTCCACCATCAGCAATTGAATGCCAATATAACCAGAGATCTTGGGTCTTTTGAGTGCCTAAGAATGTTTAAGGCGAAATGCACTCAATTCCCCAGCCGAGTCACCATTATGTTGGGGTTCCCATGTTTTGGCCAGATTGGAAATACCAAAAGATGAGACAACATCAAACCACTTTCAGACCTCAGGATCTAGCCCTCCTGGGTCGAGAGAGGAATCTCTATATGATTGCTAAGGTAATGTATTTGAAGGTCAAAGGTTTAAGATATTAGGCTAGTTATAGGCACAGGGTTTGTTTGTTTGATTGTTTGTTTGGTTGCTGGTAATCAAGAAAGAAGGATTCAATGTAAGACAAGGATGAGCAAAGAGGATTTAGGCAGAGGTGAAGTATTCTAGGGAGCATTCAAGACCATTGGGCAATGGTGTCAGGAAAGGGTTTACTTGCTATTCAATATGCAAAATTTCAGTTGGGCTAGTCATCTAAAACATTGGATCTTAAAGATGATAGTGTGGTATGGAATGGTAGGGGAGGAGGAAACAATAAATATTTAGAACACAAAGTTAAATACCTGAGATCAAAGAGAGACTTTGAACTCTCAATGCTTCGGCCTCCAGCTTGAGGGATATTAGAAAGGTTCAATCAATTGAAAAGGATCCTAGTGGACAGGGCTAACTCTAATCCCCAGTGTTCCCAATTCTTTCAATTAAATCCTAACAAGAACATTTAAGAACAGATTCATTTAATTCATACATCAGCTAGCAGTGAATAACATCCACTACACTGGTTAAATCAACTGAAATCAACTCTTAGATAACACATTTAGTATAAAACATCAAAGGCAAGGAGAGTAGAAACATAGGGTACCTAAAAAGGGTAAATCCTATGCCAGATTTTTGATGCAAGCCAGTAGAAATGAAATGAAATGGAATGCAAGTTAAACATAAATACAAAGATAGAAAAACATCACCGCTGCTTTAGATCAGGATCCAAAGAAATGTGCTTGTCATATTAAAAAGCAACACCAGTTAAGCACAACATTGCCAATAGCTGGACACTCAGTCTGAAAACATCTTCCTCAGCCTATCTTACAACTTTACACAGAGACTATGTCTCAAAAGAAACAACTTGCAATTCTCTGATAACTGATCAACAACCTTTACAATGAGTTCCTTCACGAATTTATAGCTCAAGTGGAGCAGAGAAAGTAGGTGAAAACTAAATGCAACATTAAAACTCATGAAAGGAAGAGGGCCGAGGCCCATTCTATTTAAATTCTGTGCATTTATCCATGGCGCTCTTTGGGTGAAAGAGTGGTCTTCTCCAGGCTTCCATTTACCCCGGTATGTCTCTGATGTACTTTGGTTGTAGTACTTTGTAGTACTTCTGGTGAATAAAAAAAAATTAAATAAATGACGCTAGGGTCTGCCATACTGTGAATTGGTAGCACAGGATTGTTGTCAGGGATGGTAAAATCTCTCTGGAACACGACATAGGATGAGAAGTAGATGGGCGCATCATCCTTTATGGAAAGAACCTTCTGCTGATGTGAAAACCCTTTAGTATTATTTTCTGTGCCTTGGACCTTCTGATCGATCCTCGGGGTTTTCGAAATGGTACCTTTGCCTTCTAAATCCCTGAAAAAGGCTCAAAAATCTTCAATTACGTGCCTCGAACTTTCTGCCGCTCCGTTTCTGTCTCTGTCAGTGAAAAACTGAGCTTTAATTGTGCTGGAGAGGTTTTGCAGAGTTTGAACTCTGTCCTTTAATGAAATTTATACTGCAGACACCGTTCCGGACATTTTCTTGTAATACCAGGCTCTGAATTTAGCTTCTTCTGCGCACTGTGCCATTACAATAGTGCATACGGATCATGGCGGTTATCCGCCTGTCTGTAACCCTGCAAAGCACGAAAACCTGTTAAGAAAACCATGCATGGAGGTGGTGGATGCAACGGGAATGACGAGAAAGGCCATGCACACTGGTGAGATGGCGGAAAAGTGTAGATTCATGGTGGAAAAAGCAGTGTAACAATGGAATAATGGGCATGGTGAAAACTGGCGGACTGCGGCGAAAAATTTAAATGCAAACCTTTGAAAAATGATTTGTGAATGAAATATGAATGAAATATAAAGACGGTGGAGGACAATGTGATAAAAGCACATGGAGAGGTGACGCGGCGGGACCCAATCGATGGTGGGCCCAAATTTAAATCTGGATCGTCCGATCTCAGGAGGAGATCGACGGTGGAAAACGGTGGACGACGATTGAATTTGGACTGTCCGATCTCAGGAGGAGATCGACGGTGGAAAACGGCGGACAACGATTGAATCTAGACCATCCGATCTCAGGAGGAAATCAACGGCTGAAAATGCATCGGAGGGTGACAGATGGTGGGCCAGGAGTACGGATACCTTGGGTTAATTTTTGCGCATCTTCAGGGTGCGATGACCGTTGGATGGAGAGCCCCAGATCAGACGATTCATGTGCATATCGCGCCGGGTTTTCTGTCGAACGATAACGTGCAATGAGGGGGTGGTTTTGGAACAGTTCCGGTGCCACGCGTCATGCGATGAGTGGAATCGCTGGCCAAACAAAAAATACCGCCCATCCCTCAAAGGCGGTGTGATAGAAACCGCCAGATTTTGAACAGTGACCGTGGCATGGGGACCACTGACGCGGGCGGATTCCAGACCGTCGGATCTGTAGGTAAATGAATGATGGAGATGTGATGTACGGGGTGGAAAATGGAGTGAACGGTGGACACTGTAGGGATGCGACGACCGTTCAATCTATACAGATCGACGATTTAAAACGTGCCCGATATTCAAATGCGGTAAGTGCCTTTCGCCTTGGCACCTGGTTCTAGCGTTGCGGTCGCGTGGGGGGGAAATACGGTTGAGGGGCTGGCCAAAGGTGCTAAACCCATACACAAGGAAAATATGGTTTATGGTCCATTTTAAGTGCATTTCAAGGCCAAGGAAGGGTAACGGTAGGGTAAAGAGGGGGAAATTAAACCACACCAGGGATGTGTGTATGGTTTAGAGGGGATTTTGGGATAATTTAAGGAACAAGGGGAGGGAATTTAGGATGATTTAGGAGGTAAAAATGGGAACTTTAAAAAAGGGGAAAAAGGGTTGAAAAGGGGCATTTTGCAGGGACACAAGGGATAAATGTAGGCCTTTCAGAGCACAATTTTTTTGCAATAAGAGAGGCTTTATAATGGGAATCAGTAGAGGGGATTTATCAAAGGACAAAGGCACAAGGAGACTTCAAGGATGATGTGTTTTCAGAGGAAATGAATTCCTTGAAGGCTCAAAAACATTTTAGCCCCCTGTTTTCTTGTCAAAAAATTCATAGGGGGCTAACAAAATGGAGGGGTAGTTCCTTCTTAAAATTTTCCTTCAATTTTAGGGCCAAACAGGAGCTCTAGTGTATCATCATTTAAGTTAATAGTATCATGAATTTATTCTATGTTTAGAGCTTTCAAGACTTGAAATCTATATACATTTTGAGTGACTAACTCAGTGAGTGGGACAGGGATTTTAATTTTGGCAATTTCACTCTTTAGGCTAAAGGGAATCTGATTTTTCAAAATGTTTGATTCAGTCTTTTTAGTCACTGATTCATCAGCAAAATCAGCTTGCTGATTTCTACTATTTACAGTAGTTAAAATGGTTTTTTCAGGAGCATTAGCTGAAATGCTAGTGCTACTAGGGTCACCACTATGTTTTTCATTGATTTAGGTGTTCTTTCCCTTGTTTGGATCAGAACTTTCAGCCACTCTTTTATGATTTTCAGCTTTCTTTTTGGAAGTATTTACAGGGTTGTTTTTGGTAGAATTTTCAAAGGTTTTGTTCTTAGGAGTTGCTTGATTCTTTTTACTTCTTAGGTCATATTTTTTAGGTGATCCTATGATGGAATTTTCAAATTCTGGTTCATAGTATTCAATTTCTGGTCTTTTATCATCATAGGGTGTATATAGACCTTGCTTTTTGTCATAAATGAAATCAGAATCCTCATTTTTTACTCTCAACATGCTTATGTGCTCATCCTCTATTTGTTCATTTGTTTCTTCATCCTCATTGACATAATTTTCTTGAAAAGGAGGTCTGATCTGTTGATCATCATCTCTTTATCTTTTTTGAGGTTGATTTCTCCTAAAGTTATGATTTTGGTTTTGGTATTGATTTCTATTTTGAGGAGCTATTTGATTTTCTCTAGATTGAGCTGTCTCATACATGCTCATTCTCTCCATCATTCTTTCCAGTTTTGAATCAGATGTGGAAGGTGCAGTTTCATCCCTATATGATACCCTCTTCTCAGTTCTCATTCTAACTCTTTTCTCAATCAGATTTGTTTCCACACTAAGAGCTCCCTTCTGTGTATCTTCTAAAGTTAAGGGATCTCTTTCTCTTAGCTGATAGGCCATTTCAGGATCAAATTCTTCAGGGAATTTGGCCAAAGCTGAGCCTTGTGGAGGTTTCAAATATGGGGGTAGTGCGTTATAAACACTATTTAATCTAGTGCAATAATCTTGAACACTTTCCCCAGTGTTTCTCTTGAGGTTGTTATAATATGAAAGTATTTGGAGACGGTTCTTCCTAAATTGCCATTTTTTTATGAATTTTTGATGGAAATCTTGGAGAGCATTAATACTATGAGGGGTTAAGCCTTTGAACCATTTTCTTGCTTCTCCTCCTAAACTTTGAGCAAATAATCTGAGTTTAATGGTCTCATCATCTATCTCATTTCTATCAAAATAGTCATTCATCATGTCCACATGTATTTGAACAGTAATAGTACCACCAACATCATATAATGGAATCTTGGACTGATAGTCCTATGGTAGATTGGCTAAAGGTAAAGGAAGGACTAGAGGAGCATACCATGCTGCCATGATAGGAGGTTATGGAAAAAATGGGGGGTTTACAAGTGGAGGGTTTATGAAAGGAGGGGGAGGATGGAATGGAGTAGTTTGAACGGTGGGTGTATGGATAATAGAAGTGCTTGGACCAGCAAAAGACTGTTGAGTAGATCTAGGATGAGAAAAGCCAAAGTTATGAATAAAATAAAGGTCATGTGGGGTGGTTTCTCTACTACCAGGATGTTCACCACTATGTTGGGGTGAGTGCGGAGACTCAAAGTCTATCTGATCTATATCATCAAGTGACCTAGTTATGAATGGGTTTCTTAAGTCAACTTGTGTATCTTGTAGAGCTAACATATTTTCAGGGACAGAGTTAGCTCTATGAACTGGTCTGACAACAGTTGAGGTCTTAGATTTAGGAGATTTCCTTAGGTTGCTTTCTGGATTATCAACTATCTCAGGAGGATTTGGGTCAGGATAGGCTCTAGTATAAACTCTTCTAGAAGCTAATATGTGGTGTTTTTAGACCCAATAATGAGAAAAGTTCAGCCAAGTATGACAGTCTTTAAGAGGCTAAGTGATCTTTTTCAAAGAAAACTCAATGTTCAAAGTCTTCTTAATTGAGGTTTTGTGGTGATATGATAAATTTTTTCCCAGTGGAGTCTTAGGAAAAACCAAAGGGGTCAGTAGGCCTACTGAATACCAATGGAGTTTCCAAGTGAAGGATTTTTACTTGTTTTCAAGGTTTGGTTGTTGTTCACCATCAAAAATCAAGAATAACTAGTCTTGGTGACACTTGATTCATTTAGAAATAGGGGTTATTTGAGTTGTGAAGTTATCTATTACTCAATAATCTCCCTAGTATGGTCGCCAATATGTTGGGGTCTCTTTAATTTGCAATATTGGCAAGAACAAATGCTGCAGAGCCAACATCAAAACCACTTTGGAATCCTAGGATCTAGCCCTCCTGGATTCAGAGAGGGATCTCTCTATATGAGTGTTTTCAAAGATATTTCTTCAAGGTTTAGTTTATGATATTAGGCTAGTTATAAGGCATAAGGGTTTTGTTTGGTTTTTGGTTGGAATGGATACCATCAAAATGAAGGAAGTATTTTTGAGGGGTAAAGGTGTGATATAGGTTGACATAATGGTTTAGCTGATAGGATAGGTAAGAAACAATATCAATCCATTGGGCTATGGAGTCACAAAAGGATTTAATTGCAAAACAAGTTTCAAGAGTGGTCCATGGGGCAATTCATCTATGTCAAAGGATTCTTTAGATTGATTTGTGATATGGAAACATAAAAAGTGTTGTGAAAGAAACAAACACACAAGAAAAACAAAACAGTCTAAGATCAGGGAAGTACTTTTAAACTAGCCTGATTTTGACATGCACTTAATGGAAAGACACAGAAGTAACCTAAGATCAGGTAAGTACTTTTAAACTAGCCTGCTTTTGATATACTTTTAAGGGAAAACATTAAAAAAAAAGAATAGCTTAAGTTAAAATAAGGACTTTTAACCTAGTCTGCTTTCAACATATTCTTGAAGGAAAAAAATCATGATCAACATAAAAAGTAGCCGAAGATCAGGTAAGTACTTTTAAAATAGCCTGCTTTTGACATACTCTTAAGGGAACTTTTCAAAGCAACTGTTGGAGAAGAAAATAGAAGATAGGGCTAACCATAGGCTTCCCTAGTTCAACTTTACTTAGTAGACTTTTCAAGAACATTCAAGGACAGAATTTCAAGTTTTACTCAGCCAGACAAGGACTCACCAACATTCCTGGATTGATTACACTCTATTGACTTATCCCCAAATACACAATAAGCATAAAGCATAAAGATAAAGATTTATTAGTGAGATTTAGGGTACTTGACAGTAAATCCTAATCTATATTTGTTGTTCTTTATCAGAGAAAGTGGACAGTATGGAAAAACATGAGAAAAATGACAATTACAGTAAGAAACACATCACCATTGACATAAACCAGGATCCCATAAATCAACTTGTGTATTTGATGTTCAAACCAGTTACAATCTTCAAGTACAGTGGGTCTTTTACAGCTTCAAAACTCTCTTATCAGCCTATCTTTCTTTAATTACAAAACAGAGCTTCAACAGTCTCAATAGCTATTTACACTTGATAAGTATTCAACCAACAATAATAATGAACACCTCATATGATATTTATAGGTGAAATTGAGAAGGTGGAGTGAAAGGAGGTCTATTTGTTTAATTAATCACAGATTAAATGCTTCTCGGCCTTTGGGAGGCCAAATGGAGAAGTTTTCAGATGTTTTAACTCTATTTTAATCAATTTTACATTAACTTTTATCTACTTCAGTCACTTTTGTTGACTTTGGAGGCTTTTGGTAGGCTAGCAATTAATTCTGAGCCGTCTTTGACAAATATCTCTGACTGTGCATTCAATTTGTATTCTTTTTAGGTGAAATCGGCTGGCAGGTGGCATTTTGAGGATTAATGGCCTCACTGATGTGGCTTTTAGAGGTTTCCTTTGCTGATTTGTCTATCTTAATACCTTAAAAAACTGATTTAACCCTGATTATGTGCTTTAAGGCTGATCCTGCCTTCTTTATTCTTCTTCAATATTTTAGTCCTTCATTTGACTGTTTTAACCTTTTAAACTGACTTTATCTTCAAACTTACTTTATCCCTTTAAACTATGGGATTAAGTCTTCTGATCTTCAACTTTGCGCTTTAATCATTTATCCTTGATTTCTGATTTTCTTTACTAATTCTTCATTAATTTTATTTGTCCATAGATGGCCTGCGCTGGAGGGTTTTAGATGTGGAACCAATGCTTCATGAAACACTGATTAAGACATGAAATTTGGCCCCCTTTTTGTCCCTTTTTCTTTGGTTTGGGCTCTGAGGATCGTCACCCTCAACCTCTATCCCTTTGGACCGTGGGACAACTTTGTGTCATAAAACTGCCATGAAACTTGCAACAGAACACAAATTATTATAAAACACTGCGTTATGTGGATGAAACTACTTTGAAGGCTGGTGGAGGGAAAAAGGAGCAGCGAGGAGGAGGAAATAGCATGTGGGGGAGTTTTTATGGAGAAAAACTATGAAAAGCAAGTTTAAAAAATGCATTTGGCACAAAATAGTAGCTTGGTGGTTTTGTGAAAACCGCGAATGGTTTTCATGTTCATAAACGGTGGTACGTGGTTCATTGTAAAACAAACGCGATTCAATCATTGTGCGACACGTGGCTTTTTCAAAACCAGCGGTCTCACGTTATTTTTGACAGTTAAACCTCGACACAAAGAATTGCGCAAAATATAACATCGACCATTGGATCTAGGGGTGTAGATCCAACGGTGGGGGAGGAGCGCGATGGATGGAAGATGAGCGGGCGAGGATCGAAGTGGGAGCTAGGTGGTAGGAAATGTGTTATAGCATCATTTTTCACCCTCATGTGATTCATGATTGTCTCTATGGCCTTGGGCACCCATTCCCACAGACTTGAACAAAATTCATTAAAAAACAGTGTTAAAAATCCCATAGGCGGTTATGCCTAGAATTTTCCGCGTGTATACGCGAGTCCACATGTACTTTTCTGCGTATGCCATTAAAATCATTAAAAAATATATGAAAAATCCCTATTTTAGGGCTGGGTTGATGGTTACTCCAGTAGTTCAACCACCCCAGCACGTGGCCAACTGTTTTCGACTGGTTGAAACAACTTTGAGGAAGTATAAAATCCCCTCATGTGTATGGCCTAAGAGAGAGAGAAATTTTATAGATATTATACTCTGTTGGAATCCCAATTCAAGTCTGAATTCCCGTGCCTCCTGCACTTTCCCAGATTTTTACAGGAAACCCTTGTTTCCTGGAGATGTTCATCCATTTATATGCCATCTCGAGTGCACAAGTCTTGAAAGTATCTTAGCGAGGCAAGGGAGGGACGGATCCGAACGACGGTCTGTTTGAAGATCGTGGAAGGATTCAGGTGATCTCTCCATTTTGTATTTCTGTACATGCTGTTCGCAATAATGAAGAACCATCTTGTTCCTGAACTTATGTGTTAATATCTATTTGCATATGTGAAAAGATTGATTATTAAGCATTTATTATGGTTTATATAATGTTTCACATGGATTACACTAACATTTAGGAGCAATATATGTTGTACAACTAGGTTTCCGTGCATGTTATTTCTTGTTCTCCAAGTTGAAGAGGAGGAAGGGTTGCTAGGGGTTTGGACCCCGCGGGATCTACATCGAACGTAGGACTACGGGTGAGTTCTACTATCGTTGTTATCTAGTTTTTAGCATTTAAGTGTGGTTGTGTGTGAGTCCTTCTGAATAGCATGCCCTGATCTGTGGAGGTTTTGACCCAACAAACCTCTAGGGTGTTTTTCCCCGAAATAGAACTGGCGACTCCACTGGGGATCACATTCTTGTGATTCCCCTGTTGGGTGGTTTCAGCTGTTTGAAAGGTTTCCAACAGTTTTAACTATTATTTCCAGTCCAGTTAACTTTTTCTCAGTCAGACTGAAGACCTGGTTCCTTATCCAGGCTTGATCTTTTTTATTTTTCATTATTTACCTTTTCATACATGAGTTTGTCTATACACAGACACGTATACATGCAGTTTGCTTCAAAGGAAGTCGCGTATACGCGGGTTTCCTTTGCACAGTCGCGTATGCACGCTTGTTTCAAAACTGTCAAGTAGCGTATGCCTAGGTAAATTTTGAAATTTTTGATTTCTTGACTTTTTAGTCTTGTCTGCCTATGGAGACCTGTTCCTGCAATGTCTTTATATCCTCTAGATTGTGTTGAAAGTGGTCATTGGTCTTTTCTCTCTCTTGTTTGGTTGAAGACTAGCTTATCTGGCAAATCTTGTTTTTAGTGCTTGCATTTCTGGTTCGAGTACCAAGATCTCTTCCTGGGGATTCTTGGCTATTATGTTTCATCAGGACAGAGAGCTTTTGCTCATATACTCTTTCCTAGCCTTGTGTCTTGCTTTGCACTTCGATTTTTGCCCATTTTTTGGTTGGTTTTCTTGAGTTCAGTTGACTAGGTATTGTTGCAATTTTTGAAGAGTCTTTCTTGGTTCTTTGAAGTTTTTGTTTGCTGCAAGGTTGTACTATTCTTCTAGGCTGAGTTACTGAGTTTCTTGTCTTCTTTTGCTCATATAAATCTTGCTACTAAAGTGGCACTATAAGATTTGGAGCGTTTTTGAAGTTTTGCTTGAAATTCAGAAGTTGTTTGGCTTGGGATTTGATAGTCTTCTTGGTCTCTTCGAGCTCTTCTTTTTATAAAATTCAAAAGCTCAAAAAACATTTTGTTTTGTCATTTGCTTTTGTTTTGCATTTTTGTTTTCGTTTTGTTACATCTTTTGAAGCTTTGTTGAGATTTATTGCCTTTGGTTTTTGACTTTATTTTGGAAAGGAATTGTCATTGGTTTCTTCCTCTTGTTTCAAGCGATTTTGGTGTCTTTATACTAAGAGTTTCTGATTTTGGGAACTAGCTTTGTGGACAGCCAAAAAGAAATAAAACTGAAGGATCTTTGGGAAATTTCTCTCTGCTTTAGTAGATTTTGCATCTTAGAATTTGCATGCTCTTAGTTATTTGCATCAGGTGCACTTAAGCATTTAGTCTTTTTCATAGTATTTGTGAGTGTGAAGTTTGTTATCTGAAAAGAAATTTTTTTTTAGTCTCGTAGAATCTCTGTAAAAATTTCTTTTCATCAAAAGGAAATTACTGCATTTGCATGTAGTTTGGTTTTTATTAATTTCTTTTCTGCGTCACAAAACACCACGAGTTTCATTTCCGTATCCCTTTGATTTAATATAATAGCCGATTAAAATAAGCGCTATAATTTAAAAACAACTAGCAAGTTTTTATTAAGTGTCATACACCAACTAGCTAGGTTGTAGGGCCTTGGATTAGGTGAGTGGAGAGTTAACTCTCCAAGGCCGCTCAAACAAAAACATAGAAGTTGATTAATTGAGTGAAATCCAACTCCGTTAGGTGGAACTGGAAAGCTCTCCTCCAGAGAGTCAAGCGCGAGGGGAAGTGAAGGCCGAGAAGAGAGATACCCCCTCTCTGATTTGCTAGATCTAACCTCAAGACCGTTCCGCCCGGCTTCTGACACGGATTGGTGCCCATAGTTTCCATTCCTAGGTTCCACATAGGTGACTGGGGGGGGGGAATACTTCCAACAATACTTCTGGGGGGTGCCCTTGCGAAGCTTGGGTACTTGTGCTGACAAAGGATGTTGTTAGGAGGTCGGCGTAACTATTTCTGTTACCTTCGCTAGTAGGCCTGGGCCGTAATTATCCCAGACTACTTTCAGGACGTCCTATTCTTCACTTTCTTGTATTTTGGTGTCCGGTCCTAATCACCCGGAGCGGAAATACCTGAAGGCTGTTTGCTTGATTGTGTCTCAGGGATTTTTTGTAGTGAGTGCTCTTTTCTCCTAGCTTGCCTAGCTTTATAATTTATTGAGTCTAATTAAAATTTGTTAAAGTGGCTGATCAAGTGCCTCGTCGATCGAGGAGAATCCGGGGGTTATCTCCCGAGAGTCCAGAGCATTCTTCAAGAAGGCGTAGGAGTAATTTAGCAGTTGAGTATCACCCTGTGGCGTCTGACGTAGTGGAGAGAGATCCTCCACAAGGGATTGAAGGTTTCGTAGCTGGTTCTGGTGTTGGTTCCGAGAGGAGCGCTCCGCTCACCTCGAGAGTCTTATTTCCTCAGGAAGAAGAAGTACAAGTAGAGGAAGTGTCTCAACTCTCTGAGTCGCTTCCATCTCCTCTTCCTCCTGATTATCCGTTCGTTGTTGAATACATCGGACCTAAGTCAGAGAGACCAGAAGATCCTCCATATTATTCATACCTTTCGATGGCCACGACTGGGAACACGGCTTCTGCTGTGAGTGCTACAGGCATTCAGACTCCTGCTTCTGTAGAAGGAGGAGGCACTATTGCTATATCTTCGATTGCTTCTAGTACTGCTATGTTTGGCTCTGGTTTCACCCAAGCACATGCTTCTCAATCTGGTCCCTTTTGTTTTGGAATGCCGACTAGTGGGATTCCTTCTTTTTCCTTTTCCGTTGCTACAGCTGCATCTACACCCATGTCTTCCATGGCTAGTGGATCAGCTTCTTTTCAAGGGTTCCCCTTCGGAACTGGGAATATTCCTAGTTCCAATCCTTTTTTAGGGTTTCCGTTCACTTCTCAGACTTAGAGTTTCAACCCTTGGTATGGTGGTCAAAATTCAACTACTTTTATAGGTTGGAACCCTGTATTCACTACAGCAGGGGCAGGGAATCAGTTTTACGCTGGTCACCAAGGGAATACTTCTTTCTTGTCGTCGAGTGCTTATCAGACCTTTTCCGCTCTGTCTAATGATTGGAACCCATATCAGGGGCTTTCCTCTTCATTCAATACTTCAGGAGGGGGAACTGGTCTGGTCTTTGGTAACTCTGCGTTGGGAGGAGGTTATTCTCATTTTTCTACGAGTTCTTTCTGGCAACCTGGTGCCTTATCAAATCCAGGGTATTGTTTTCAGAATGTAGGGAATTCATCCCATCAAGGATTGAATCCTCAGGCTCCTCCTTGTTTACCTTTTCTGGCAACGTTAAACTTGCCAGATCTGTCGAAATTGACGAATGATCCGATCCAGTACAGTCCGGGGTGGCCTCCGGTTCCCACCAAACTTCCTTCAGACATTCCAAAGTTTGAAGGCAAGAATGGAGAAGATCCGGCTGACCATATCACCACCTTCCATTTATGGTGCTCTTCTAACTCCCTGATCGATGATTCGATTAGGTTGAGATTGTTTCAACGCACCTTAACTGGAAACGCTGCCAAGTGGTATATTGAGTTAACTAGGGGCAGTTTTGCTACATTTGGAGAGCTGGCGGTTACATTTCTAAATCATTTCCAGTTGCCCGTTCGTTATGACGCTGGGACTGAACTCCTAGCTAATTTTAAGCAGGACGACACAACCCACATTTCTGACCATATTCAGGAATGGCGGAGAAGGAAGAGGCTTATTAAAGCTCATATTCCAGGAGAATTCCTTTTGGAATGGTTTCTGAAATCTCTGCAGTCAGACATTTCTAAAGATGTATCCCTGTCTGGGGTATTTTCTAAGGAACAGGCTATTTTTAGGGCCCATCAGCTGGAACTGATATATTCTCTGTCTGGAGTCCTTCATAAATATTTTCCCAATGCTCCTCGCTTCAAATTAGATTTATCCAAGACTAAGCCTGGTCCTCATGGTGATGGACTTATTGGGTTGATCAATAGTGGCGCAGCTAACCTGCTTACTCAATTGCAGCAGTTGTCTATACAATCCTCTCCTTCTGGTCAGGTTGTGCCTATTGAGTCATCACCTTCCCAATATTTGTCAGTAAATTCCGTCCAAAATTCCGATCACAAAGGAAATCAACAATCTGAAGGGAAGAATAAAGGATGGAATAATAAGAAAAAGGGTAGGAATGGGAAGGGTAATGCAAATAAAACCAACGAGCATGTTGGTGAGGGTCCAAAGGATAAAAAGAAAGTGAAGTTTCCATGCAAGTTATGTACTGGAGACCATCTTACTCACCTTAACCCTAAAATTCAGGATGCACAACGCTTGTTAGCTCAGCAGGGTTCTTCCAGTTCCCAGGCTGTGTTGACAAACCCTTTTCCCCAAGGGCAACAGCTAGTTGTTGGCGCGAATCAAAATACTAGGGCTTCCTCTGGGGGCACCCAGGAAGGGGAAATTCCATCAAACATATACATGATGAGTGCTCACGTGGATGTCGCTACGAGATCCCGTGATTATGGCGAAGAAGAGTCTTCGAAAGCTAAGGGTGCTCCTGATGCTACTAAACCACTTCATATTACGAGGCCTACTGTTGAGGCTATACCTCGGATGCCAAAAGCATCTACTAAGCATATGATGATTAATCCAAAGGATAGGGATGCCCATAACTACTCTATTGTGGAAGATTTGGCGCAGAGTCCTTGTGCCATGTTGGCTCTTGAGGTGCTCTAGTCTTGTCCGGCTCAACGCAGTGCTCTGCTCACTCTTGGGGCTGTCGATCCAAAGAACTCTCTTATGATTACTTTCGATATGACTAATTTTAAAAAGATACTCCCCCATCATATGGCTTTTCATATTAAATCATCGTACCGGAAATGCAATATTTTTCGGACGGTCGTTGATGAGGGTGCTTCCACATGTGTGATGTCTCTCACATGCTGGAAGGGAATTGGATCTCCCGCAGCTGTTCCATCTGCTACTCTTCTGACTGCGTTTGATGGTCATTCTCACAGACCGCGTGGTATTGTCCCAGCTTTGCCCATCTGTGTTGGGGGAAAAACTGTAAATATAGAGGTTGAGATAGTTGATGCAAGCTTGGACTACAACCTTCTGTTGGGGAGAAACTGGATTTATGAGATGGATGCCATTGCATCTTCATTATTTCGGATGATTTGTTTCCCTCATGAAGGGAGGATTGTTACAGTGGACCAACTGGACTGTCCTCCTGTAGACTCGAATGCATCTACTGAATCAACTATTCCAAAGTTGGATAATACCAAGGCGCCTGTTGAGAATTTAGGGGTTGGAATGTATTCTTCGTTGATGGGTACTTTTGATATTCCACCTCCTACAGTTCATATAAATGCAATTTCATCCTCCAGGGCTCCTCTTCGAAGAGAGTTCTTCAGAACTCATTATTTTTCAGACCCTTGGACCTTACCTTCCCCTACCGCCACATTAGAGGAAGGTCAAGTGGGTGGAATGGCATTTCCAATGTCTGCAGTTGGGATTGTTTATCAGTCTATTGTTGACTCTGCAGAATCCATCCCAGCTCCTCTTTCACCGGAAGAGTTGGATCGAGATGTGGCTCCGGCTTGGACACTTAGTTCTTCTTCTGCCTAGGATTGCCTTGATACCACTCTTCCATCTGAAGAGGCCATCCTGGAAGCTATGACTGGTATAGATAGACCGTGGGATGATTTGCCTCATCGGTCTTACTTTTTACCTGATTTGAGTGAAGTTGAAACAAGTTTTCCAAGTCCTCTGTCTCCTGGTCCTGTTCGCCCAGTCCTGAACCCTTTAGCACCAACACAGGTATATGGTGAAGGGAACATGGCTGTGATTTCTCCAACTATCCTGGTGAACATCTCCAGGGATCCCAATCTTATTGAGAATGTCTTCATCAGAGCTAAATGTTCCCCTGAAGAGATTCAAATTTACACCGATCTCTTTAAAGAGTATAGGGATGTATTTGCTTGGTCTTATGAGGAAATGCCTAGTATAGATCCATCTATTGTCCAGCATGAGATCAAGACTTACGAAAACGCTAAGCCTATGAGGCAAAAAATTCGTCCGGTCAATCCTAGGAAGGCAGCAGCTATCAAAGCTGAGGTGGAGAAGCTACTTAAGGCGGGATTCATTTTCCCTGTTCCTTTGACTGAATGGGTTTCAAACCCTGTTCCCATAGATATTAAACAAGGAACAATTCAATTTTGCATTGATTTCAGAGACCTTAGTAAAGCATGTCCTAAAGATAATTACCCCACACCATTTATAGATCAGAACATTGATGAGTGTGCCAGTAATGAGATTTTCTCCTTCATGGACGGTTTCTCCAGATATAATCAGATTACTATCCGTCCTGACGATCAGCACAAGACTGCCTTTATTTGTCCCTGGGGTACGTTTGCTTACAAGAAGATGCCTTTTGGTCTTAAAAATGCTGGGGCTACGTTTCAGCGGGCCATGTCATATGCCTTCCACGACATCAAACAGATTATCGAGGCGTATTTGGATGATTTAGCTGCTCATTCTCAAAAGAGGATGGATCATCCTGCTCACCTCTGTCAAATATTTGAACGATGTCGTTTCTATAAGATTAGGTTGAATCCGAACAAGTGCATTTTCGCGGTTACATCCGGTCGGTTATTGGAATTCATTGTGTCTAGAGAAGGTATTAGGGTAGATCCCTTCAAGGTTGAGGCAATACTTCGGTTGCCTCCCCCGTCCTCTATTCGTCAACTTCAAAGTCTACAAGGAAAGGCTATTTTTCTTCGGAGATTTATCGTAAATTATGCTGAAGTTACCAAGGGATTTATGAGATTGTTGAAGAAGGGAGTTCCATTTCTTTGGGATGACTTCGCTCAACACTCATTCGATGCTTTGAAAAAAGCATTGACCTCTGCTCCTTTATTGAGTCCACCTGATTATAGCAGGGATTTCCTTTTGTATCTTGCAGCAGCAGAATCTACTATTGGTATGGTTCTGGTTCAGGAGGATGATGCTCTTGCAGAGCATGTTATATACTATCTTAGTCGAGGATTGGTAGGTCCTAAGCTCTGGTATACTCTGATAGAAAAGTTAGCTTTAGCAGCTGTTCATGCTGTGCAGTGACTTCGGCATTATATTCTTCTACAAAAAACTTATGTTTGGGCAGCAACCAATCCATTTCAGTTTGTCGTATGTTTTGGCAGTAGCCAATCCATTTCAGTTGTCGTCGGTAAGTGATGGTTGAAGAAAATAATCAAATGAATTGATTTTAGAATTTGATCTTGGGTTTATATACATGAAGTCGAAAATCGTGGTTCCCGCGGAATTGTTGATCTTGGTTGCCATCAGAAGAAGACTAGTACCTCGATGGTCTTCCCCCGGATGAATATTTGTTTCTTATCTCTCCACAGGATCCTTGGTATGGAGATATAATTGTGTATCTTCAGACTGCGAAGTTTCCCTCTACTTTTTCGAAATATGAGCGTCGTAAGTTGCGTCACTTGGCTAAGAATTACTTGATTATTGGTGATGCTTTATACCGTCGAGGGGTTGATTCAATCCTGAGACGTTGCTTAACTCTCGAAGAAGCTGAGGCTGTGTTGAATGATTGCCACAGTGGAGCTTGTGGTGGTCATTTATCTGGGCTTGCTACAGCCCAAAAGATCTTGCGTGCTGGGTACTTTTGGCCTTCGATTTTCAAGGATTGTATGGAGTCGGTCAAAAAGTGTCATCCGTGTCAAGTTTATACTCGAAAAATGCGTGCTCATCCAGCTCCGCTTTTTCCAGTCATTACTGTCGGTCCCTTTACAAAGTGGGGTATTGATTATACTACTTGTAACCCGCCTTGCTAAAGGTCACAAGTATATTATTGTAGCAGTAGACTACTTTACAAAGTGGGTCGAGGCTATGCCTAATTTTGGGAATGATGGTGAGACTGTAGCTCTTTTTCTTTTCAACCAGGTTATTGCTCATTTTGGTATTCCTAGAGAGATTGTCACTGATCATGGCAGTCATTTTCAGAATAGCATGATGGATGAGTTGGCTCTAAAATTAGGTTTCCTGCAGGAGCATTCATCTCCGTATTATCCTCAAGCCAATGGGCAAGTGGAAGCCGTGAATAAATCCTTGAAGACAATTCTTCAAAGGACAACCGATAAAGCTCGATCCAACTGGCATATCATGCTATATCCTGTACTTTGGGCATACAGGACGTCAGTGAAAACTGCCACTGGCTTTACTCCGTTTCAGCTAGTTCACGGGTTGGAATCCATATTTCCCATTGAATGTGAGATTCCTTCTCTTAAGTTAGCTGTTGAACTTCTTCCTGACACTTCTAGTCTTGAAGAACGTCTCCTTCATCTGGAACATATCGATGAGCAGCGTCGAGATGCTGCCACGATGAATGAAGCACATAAAAACCGAGTTAAAGTTCATTACGATAAGGCGGTCAAGCCTAGGGTTTTTTCGGAAGGTGACCTTGTTTTGGTCTATGCCCAAGAAAAAGATGCCCTGGGGGCAGGAAAGTTTAAGTCTATGTGGTATGGCCCCTTCATCGTTAAAAAATTCCTTAAAAAAGGAGCATATACCTTGGTTGATTTTGAAGGAAACGAGTTGCCGGAGCCCAGAAATGGGCTCTATTTGAAAAAGTATTATACCTAGGCTTCGACTTGACATTTTGCTTTTGTATATAGTAGTTTTGCTTTGTACATATCTGGTTGTTTTTCGATTTTTGATGGGATGGTGATGTTTTTGATCTACTTTGGCAGGTTGTGTCAGATGTCATGAGTCATTTTGGTTTTGCCAATGGTGCTAGTAGACACACCCATAACTTAGCTTCCGCGGCTTGGGTGCTTAATTATCCATCCGGTCAGCTGTTAGTATCAAGAGGGGTCTGCATTGGTCCTGCTTCCAATAATATAGCAGAATACACTGCAGTTATTTATCTACTCTCGGACGCAATATCTTTGGGTGTTGATTCGTTGGTAGTTTTCTTGGACTCTCAGCTGGTGGTGTCGCAGTTGAACAATACTTATCGGGTTCGAGATCCATTTTTACTTCGGTTGTTCTTGAGGGTACGTTTGTTACAAAGATCATTTCAATTCTTAACTTTCATTCATATTCCTCGAGCTGACAATTGGATGGCAGACTCATTAGCTAATCAAGCAATTGATTGGCATATTAATCATTCCATACAATAAAATTTAATCATCAAAAGCATCATACAATTTTATACATTTGTCACATCACATCAAACATCGTTGTATATATATCATCAGAATGTTCAAAAAACTATACAAAATTTGGATCCATAAGTCATACAAAAAATTGGGCTTATGCCCGATCATGTTCAGTCTCAAAAAATATACAGTCATCTGATACATCATATCTATCTACTCCTGAGGTCCCTGCCCAGAAGTTGTGTTCCTATAGAACACGATCGCGGTGGCAGCTCGGCAGAATAACCGTACCCAGTCAACGGGGTACTCCTACTACCCGTCTCTGGATGGCTTCAGGCAGATCTTCCACTGCAGCCATAGGTACTTGGCGGGTTAACCCCTCCAAGTTCCTCTGTACAGCCTGGAGGGTCCTATCTGGATCTACTGTATCCGCCTCGCCTCTGCGACGCTTATGTCGTGGGTAACCCTCAGGTCGAACTGGTCCAATATATGTATCATGATCATTATAAAATTGTAAGTCATTTTGAATCCAATCAAAAACATGTTTGTTTTCCACATTTTTTCATACATATTGAAAAAATCCAAAAAAATTATATAAGTCAAAAATTGCAAACTTACCGACTGTGCCCCATGCCGCACCTGGTGGAAGGACAAGGTCTGGATCGCCACGAAAATCCATCCCGGCATAGGGATAGTCCTCCACAGCGATGATTTGTTCTCCCCACCATTGGAAGAACTCATCATCCCAAGTGGTTCGGGGAACTTCACTTCCCCCCAATCTCTTCATCAAGTCAGCCCATCAGGCAATTCTTGGGTCTCTCAGGCTGCTGATAGAAGAGATCACTTTGGGTCTCAGCCCAGGAATCTTCTCGAAGAAGAATGTCATCAAGATTGTACCATATCCAAAATGTTTTGTCTTTACTTTTCGGATAGAAGTCAATTGTTGCTTCATGTTCATCAATAGAGCTGTGCACCAATCATATAAATGAGTTAAGCATTCCACTGCTATACTCATTTGAGTCCTGGATGCCTGGTGTAGGGAAGCAGATCCCGCTACCCTGCCAATGGTAAAAAGGAGGATTTTTATGTGCAAGTCTCTTAAATCTTTGATCGCAATTTGAGTTCCAACTTTCTTGGAACCCTCTACGCAGTAGACGTGGACGTAATCTTCCACGGTTAGCCCTCCCAAAGGCTTACCATGCAAGTCTACTGGCTCCCCCCTCCGGGAGAGTCCAGTAATAAAATAGATATCTTCCACCTCGATGCGTATGGGCATTTGATCTATAATGAAGCAGTCTTCTTCCGGTTCCCAATAGTTCACAAGCATTTCGAGCAACCGGACATTACTCTTCATATTTGGCATTTTGAAAAACTTGAGCAATCCACAATTTCAAAGAATATTGAGTGATACTTGGTCCTGCATGACTTCATTGTCAATGGCACTGTGTTCACGCTCTCTCCAGGATATAGTCATCCTGCAAAAATTCAATAATTCATTC
Organism: Pinus albicaulis; assembly: GCA_034641835.2. Lineage (NCBI taxonomy): Eukaryota > Viridiplantae > Streptophyta > Pinopsida > Pinales > Pinaceae > Pinus > Pinus albicaulis. Next base: position 224,660,448 of record CM076575.1, read on the forward strand.
ATTAGCTACGCATTTTTTCATTTTGGGTTGTGCATACGCGACTTTCTTTGTGCACAGTCGCGTATATACGTGACTTGGTCGTTATAAACCCGCGTATGCGCAAACCCATGATTTTAAACAAATGGTTCTACGGTGAAAATTCCTAATTTTTAACTTATGAATGGACAAAATGAATAACAAGGATGAATTAAGAGCTTACCTAACAAATTTGGTGAAGTTTTACGGTCGATTGCTCCTGTTTTGACGAAAGAGGCTTTTTCTCCAGAGCACTTTTTCCCAAATCAGCAATGTAACAATGAACCAAATATGAGGTAACTTGTGTATTTATGCCCAAAATTGAAATTTTTTTGCAAAAATTTGTTATGCTTATTTTTTCAATCTATCTTAAGCTGCATAACCCGGATGCTTGGAAGTGCCCAGATTGGTATATTTTCAGGTACATTTTGACGAATTTGAGATTTTTCCCAGTTTTTTATCCATGACTGCTGACCCGTCATGGCAGGTATATGATCTTCACTGGCATATAGGTTAGGGAATCCACTTTCCGTTGCATTTTTCATACTAGCCTCCATTCTGATCACTTGCCATAGGGTCGATCCCATTAGGTCATGAGTATTACACCCATTTCACTCGCCGATTATTTAATCATGACTTGGTGGTAGAGCCTTCCTTTACATGGGCTTCCTAGTTAGTTCCTCGCTATCACTTGTTTCCCATGCTGCGTTTTATGTAGGCTCGGGAGTCCTCTTTAGTCCCGCCATGACTTTTGTGTTGAAGCTTCATTCTTCTTCTTCTTCACTATCATTTTTCTGGCTATTACCCTAGAGGCTCCTTGGTGTTGTTGAGTTGTATTACTGCATTGCATATCGGCTACTTGTTTATCCTGGCCTTTAGCCGGCTTCATTTGGACTCAATTTTTAAGCCAACTTTTGACCTTGCCTATCTGTACAAGTTAACCATTGCATGCACTTGGCTATCGCGACTTGACACCCTTTTACCCATGGATGGAACATTTCCTCACGATATCACTTCAGTTTACGCACATATGCATTAGGCACCCAGTTGTTCTGATACAGGAACTAATTTGCATTTGTTTCCATGATACTAGTTATCATTTATTGCCATAGCATTCTTTTATTCTTTTTGGGCTTATTATATTAGAAAAAGACAAAAAATCAATATAACAAAAGAGCGAGACGATATTTAACCCAATTTGATGGAAGTGATATGGTTATTACATGTGGAAGCAAGCACATACACTTATATATTTCCTTCATTTGGGGATGGTTTTAGTTTTGACTAGGTTGACCTTTTCCTTGTTTCACTTTATTAGTCATCCCCAGGTTGATTTATCTCTTCCAATCCATATGGAGAGTTTGTTTTGCCTCATCGCAGGACTTATACGGTATCCACTTTTTCTTGCCATGGTCATCACGAGTCGTGCTTTTGTTCCAGGAAGTTTAACCGGAGTCGGCCATTAACGTTGTCTGTGGGCACCCATTGTTGAGCAGGCCTTCTGGTTTTGTCGGTGTCTTGATCCTATCACATCGGTGTTTTGGTCTTACTGCTCGTCTTTGGTTTGAGAAGGTCTCCATTAACTTCTCGGCAGCGGGTTTGTCTGTCGACTCACAGCACATTGCTCTGAGAAGTGGCTTCCAGAAACCGCACCACAGCTGTTTGTCATTGATAGATGACCTTGTGCTCGGCATTTGAAGTCATCATTATGGGTCTTTGGTAGTGGTTTCCCCTGTGTTGACGTCGGCATACATTATCACACTTGGGATGATGGGTACCTTGATTTCCATTTGACCCTATTGGTGGATATCTCGCCTGCAGTAATGACTTTAATTATTGGTTGGTTTTAGAGGTTTCTTGATGCGCTCGCTCATCTTGTGCATGTCGAAACGTACTTCGGTTTGGTTCGATCACTCACTTTGTGGAATTCGTTCCAAATCTTGGCACACGGGGTGCATAGCACTGGGCGGTGTGGGATGCTTAATGCCTTCCTTCAATGAATGTTACCATCGACTCGACTCATTGCTGCGGGAATAAGGTAGAGTCTTTTGTGGTGTGCCTTGGGTTGCAGTCATCGATGGCGAACTCTTGCTATAAACCAGTGGGATGTCATTTGCCTCCTAATTGGTAGATTCTTTCAGAGGTATTCAGAGCTAACTCATTTTTTTTATTATTGGTGGGTTGTCTTCGCGTTGGTTATAGGTATGCATTATTAATGGCGGTAATCCAACGTTCTCTGGTGAACTTGACTCATTTCTATTCATTGTGGTGTATACAGTGATACATTTGAAGACCTCAGTTTGTATTTCTCTGGGTTCACTTTGTGTGGATCCTTCAGTTCCATGATGATGCCATTCACCCATATATGTTTACGTTAATTTCTGTGACATCTTATATGTTCTCTCTAGAGTTGCGTGATTGTACCATGAGTTCCACCCTTATGATTTTGGTACCGGAATTCGATTCGTATGATCGGACATCCAGTTTGACATGGTAGTCAGCTCCTGTGTGATACTTAGACATTGATTCGACTTGTACTTCAGGAGCCATGCTCGGATAATTCATTGTGTACTTTGGTTCAATATGCCCTTATACATTTGGATCTATTCTGTACTTTTGATATGATGTATTTTGGCCCAAAACATGGGTATGCCCCACCTCGGCATGAGTTGACTCTCTGTTTTCTTTCTGTTGGTTTTTAGCGGTAGAAATACGAGTGAACTCTCTCTTGTCCTTGCGAAGTTCTTTCTATGTGCATAATACATTTCGGCCATCATGTGCATGACCTCATACTGTTAGGGGCATCTATTATAGCATCATTTTTCACCTCATGTGATTCATGATTGTCTCTGTGTGTGGGCACCCATTCCCACAGAGACTTGAAAAAAATTGTTAAAAACGATCAATTAAAAATCCCATACGTGGTTATGCCGGACTTTCGGAAGTGTGTATACGCGAGTCCCACATCTTTTACGCATATGCCATTAAAAATCATTAAAAAATATATGAAAATTCCTATTTTAGAACTTTTTGGGTTGATGGTTACTCCGGTAGTTCAACCACCCGGCGAAAGTATTAGCTAATTTCAAGCCAGTTGAAACTACTTTGAGGAAGTATAAAAGCCCCTCATGTGTATGGCCTACGAGAGAGAGAAATTTATAGATGTTATACTCGTGGAATCGATTAAAGTGGAATTTCGTGCCTCCTCCTTTCCCGGATGCCACCAAGAAACCCTTGTTTCACGGAGATGTTCATTCATTTGCTGTGCCATCTCGAGTGCACAGTCTTGAAAGTATCTTTAAGCAGACGAAAGTAGGGCAGGATCTGAACGACGATTACGTTCGAAGTGTGGAAGGATTCAGAGGTAGTCTCTCACTTTTATTTATTTTTTATCTTGTTCACAATAATGAAGAACCATCTTGTTCACGAACTTATGTGTTAATATCTATTTGCATATGTGAAAATATTGATTATTAAGCATTTATTATGGTTTATATAATGTCTCACATGGATTACACTAACATTTAGGAGCAATATATCTTTGTACAACTAGGTTTGCGTGCACGCTATTTCTTGTTTTCCGGGTTGAAGAGGAAGAAGGGTTGCGGGGGTTTGGACCCAGTGGGATCTACATTTGATCAACGGACTATGGGTGAGTTCTACTATCGTTGCTATCTAGTTTTAGCATTTAAGTGTGGTTGTGTGTGAGTCCTTTTGAATAACATGCCTTGATGCGTGGATTTTTTGACCCAAAAACCTCTAGGGTGTTTTTCCCCCAAGCCATGATTAGGGAGAGGAGAGGTTTGGGTAGTGGGAGTAGGCCACGGCGGGGTGTTGGATGTCGGGTTAAAGGAGGCCATGAGTTGATTAATCAAGACGGGGATTGGTGTAGGAAATGAAATAAACATAAATAAGTCGGGAGAAAGGATAGGGGGGGAGGAATGGTGGCAGTTGATCTTTGAAGATCAATGGTGGGGATGGATTTGTGGAGTGATAAGGTGGAGAAAATATATAAATGGATGGGGGCTTAAAGAACAAGGGAAGGCGGTGCGATGGAGGGATAAGGTGACACAGGCGGAGAAAAAGGAAATTTGAGGAAATGGCGGAGATGGGGCGATCGATGGGTTAAATGAGGGTTGTCGAGATCCTATGGATCTATGGTGTAGATCTCATTGGGGTATTATTATCGAGGTGGAGATTTTAAAGAAAATGCGAGGTTTTGAAATGGAGATGCGATGCGATGGGGCTTAGGATAAGGAAAAAGTGCGGTTACGTAAGGAGAAAGAAGAGCGAGGCTAAGGAAGAGGACGAGAGTGAAAGGTTTAAGCACCCGGTTGTAGAGGGCTTGAGTCAAAATGACGGAGAAAAATGCGGGGGCTAAGTCGGAAGGGCTAAAAGCCCAAAACTTTAATATGAGCGAAAGGCCTAAAATGAGGCTTTTGAGGTGTTTTTAAGGTTTTCGTGGGAAAAATGGGTAATTTAAACCATAAAAGGATTTTTATGAGTTTAAAATGGATTTTTGAAGGTTTTGTAGGGATAATGAAGGGTAAATGAGAAGGATAAAAGGGAAATTTTAGAGGAAAATGAAGGATAATCAAATGGAAAAATGAGTGAAATAGGCTTAGAAAAAGAATGGAAAAAGGCCTAAAAAAAGTCTTTTTTGGGATTATCGACATGGATTCTGCTTGGTGGATTTTTTGAATAAAAGTAATGAAGATACTCTTTGAGTTGGAAAACACTTGAAGGCTTCGAGGCCAGGGGAAATTTTCTATGAAAAAAATATCTTGAAAATTTCAGAGACTGACATGCATCATTTTTGCCATGAAAAAATTGCGATGGCTAACGGGGCATACTATGAGACAAAAGCAGTTCACCTTCCCATTTTCCATATTTTCAATGAAGGAAATAATGAAGGAGGCCAAAATCATTCATCTAAAACTCCTTTGCAAGATCGACTTGCATGAGTGTATCAAGCGCTCATCACCCATTAGTATTAAATCATCAACACAAGAACAATGATTAAAAGCTAACCCTCCACCTGTCTGAGTGCCGGTTACCTTCTCACTCTTGATTGTAATGAATCTGGTGTCTTCATGAATCAGTGTACCAACCACGTGGTGTGTTTATTACTCCTGACTCTCTTTTGAGCACAACACACATGCGACTCCATCATGAAGATCTCAAATCCCATGAGAACACTCCAATCCCCTCTTCCTCAATGATCCATTAAGAGCCGCTTTCTTCACATCCATCGATGAATGTATAGCCATCTATGCGAGAGAGTAAGGATGGTTCATATGGAAGAATACCATGCGCGGTGCAAATGTTTATTCATAGTGAATATTCCCTCTGGCCAGGTTGTAGTAAACAAGATTGGAAAAATTAAGATCTGAGAGTTAACATCATTTCAACCAACTTTCGGATTCTAGGATCTGGCCCTCACAGTCGGAGGGATCTCTTGATATGGCCACAAAGATGGATATTGTTGACGAAGCAGGGTAATGATATTAGGCTAGTTATGGTCCCGAGGGTTTTGTTTGGTCTTTTCGGATGATTGAACATAGTCGCTGTCTAGAGCGAAATATACATATGCAAATAGGTTCAAAGGTGAAGTTGCGAAGCAAAAGAGTAAGCTTTCGATCAGAGAAGAAGATGATGGCAAGTTTTCAATCCATTGGGCTATGGAGTCATAAGAGGATTTAATTGAAACATTCGGAGGTTCAAGTGATGGGACGGAAGTCATCATGTAAGGATCTCTTTAAAGTTTGATTTATGAATGAAATGATACAATAAAAGGAAATGACGGATCACGAACAAAGAGCGGCCCGGGATCTAGTAAGTACTTTCAAACTAGCCGGCCTTTGACGAGCACTTAAGAGAAACATAGAAGCAAACTAGGATCTGGTAAGTACTTTGAAACTATCCATTATTTGAAACACTTCCCGATAGAATACATATAAAAACAAAACTTGGAAAACCTTTGGGTAGAAGCTAGCATGAAATTTGAGCTCTATAATCTCTCCCTAGCTCTTCTTCTTCGTTACTTCAAGATAATTACGAATAATATAGAATAGCCTAAGATGTGATAAGTACTTCGAAACTAGTGACTTTTTGACACATCCTAAGGGGGAAACAATCGACAGTTGGTAAGCAGAAAAGTTTCAGGGCTAAACCTTGATTTTACTCGATTACATCCTCACAACATATGCTGAAACATTTAAAAATAACGATCGAAAATGATAATGATAGGATGAGGAACATGACATCCGTGTACTTCGTAGGTAAATCATTTTCAAATAACACGGTTGAAAGAAAACATTTAGATAAATATTTCTCGGCCAGAGAAGGTTACGATGTATTCTGATTACTAAACTGTTTATTTGTTCTTTACGGTGGAAAATAAAACAAATTGAAAAAGAAACAAAATACAAGTTACGGTGAAGATAACATCACTGTAAACATGGGCAAAGGGATCCACTAATCTGAAACATAACGTGAATGTCCTTCAAGCCGGTTACAATCTTCATATCCCAATGTTTTAATCCTCCTCTCTTCACAACCTAACCTAATAAACTGTGAGCTCAGGCAAGATGAAACCACTATTTCTGGGTGAAGAGTTTTGGGCTGAGTTACATATAATGCTTGACAATTACATTGACAACCAACTAATCCAACCCCTCACTCATCTTATATTGAAGTATTTGAAAACATGAGGAGGTAGAGATCTGATGAAAAGATCTCAAATACAATTAATGCGGGAATGTGTCTTTCTGGCCCTTGGAGGCTCGATGAAGAAATCATACGAGTGTTCCCTTTGCATTAATGTGTTTACACTTATGTGATAAGCTGGAGGAGCTTTGTTTTGACATTGAGGAGCTTTGCGTACTATTAGGGTTACTTTCTGCAAACATTCTGTCACATTCCAAATCAAAACCCAAAAATAACTTCTTTGAACTTGAGGCATAATATACGATTTTGTTCAGCAAATTGACTATACGATTGGTGTTTTGAGGCAATAGAATGACGCTGCAGGTGGTTGAGAATCAATTTTCCTCAAAGTATGGCGGTGGAGAAATATGTCGATGAGCACTGGGATTTCCTTTTAATGTAATGTTACGGAGTCGGGGATTAGGCTTTTGATAACCGTCTTGTTTGTAATCACACTTCAATCATCCACTAATCTGGCTGCTTTCTGCGTTCATTGTTGTGCTGTATAGATATAACTCACCACCACGTTGATTTTGACGGTATTCTTCCAACTACGAGGATGTGAAGCCAAGGCTCATGAAGCCTTGTTGATAACATTGTTCTTCACCACCGATTGATCCTGCGGATAAATGAAAAGAATGGGAGTCGTCCACCCTCGTCTTTGATTTTCTAAAAAACTCCTGTGAAAGAACCTTAAAACCCTGATACAAACAAAATGAGAAAATCCTGCCGTTATGGACAAATGCGTGGAGGGCGTGCGGGAGAAAGGCAGACAGGCTCCCGGAGGGCTAGCGTTGTATTATGAATAAATGGTCGGGAGCGTTGCGAAAAGTCGGCGGAGAAAAAAGGGGAGCGTACGATGGAATTGAGATTTTGTATAAGACGAGTCGATGCGGGGACGGCCGACGGGGAGATCATTCCGGTTTTCGAACGCGGCGGGGGAAGTTAACGGGTGGGCAAGTCCGTTAAAAGGTTCCCGGCCGAGATGAGGGTGATCGACAATCAGTGGAATGGAGAGACCCCGGATCCCAGGGTGGAGGTGGATCCGTATTTGCGAGGTTATGGTACGATAGATAACACGGGAGAAGCGAACAGGCAGATAGTTTTGGAATAGGAATGAGGAGACCATTAATGCAGTAGGCGTATGGAATCCCATTTGGCCCAGGCGAGATCCGCTCGCCACGACGAAAAGTGGTGCCCAGGATGAAATACCTGGTTTCATGGAAAAGAGACGCGGGGGAGGGGTCCACCGGGGTGGGGCTCGCTCGCTATTGGCGGATACGGGAGCGAGTCCGTGGTAGGAAGGGCACAGAGCGATAAAACATGAGATTTAATATTTCACGCCAAAACCTTATAAAACTGGCAATGGGTTTAGATGTTTTAAAGGAAAAAGGACGGATAGGAGATTACATTTTGGTTTAGCACCTCGGGACTTGGGGGTCGGTCTGGCGCTGGAGACATGGAAGAAAGGAAGAGGGCTTAGCACAAAGGGGCCTAAACCTACTTGCATGGCTGTGTTTCTATGGTTCCTCAAGGAATTTCAAAGGAAATGGTAAGAATGAGATTTAAATGGGTTTTCATATGGGAAATGTAAGTGTGGGGATAAAAGACAACCATATGGACACCGTGGGAGTTCTTATGAATAAAGGGAAATTGGAGGATGAAGGTAAGATGGAAGCAGGGAGGGGGAGGGAAAGGGGATGCGGCGGTATTTGACTTGGATTTCCGCCCAGACTCTGTCTCCGGAAAGTGGGAAGAGAGACATTCTGAAGAACTAATCAACGGTTTATGGTTTGCAAAAGACTTCAAGCACCAACAACCGAATTTGAATTTGTTTCTTGAAGATATAAAAGAATATTTAGCCACCGAGCTGATATAATGGAAAAATATGGGTGGCTAACGGTGAAACTCCCCACTTGGGGATGGTGCCTTCTTGAAGGCATCAGGAGTCGGACTTGATTTCTCACAGGATGCGGCTGGGTACTGACTCATTGCTTGCTCTTAGCACTATTTTGACAAATAATACTGGTCATGAGAGAAAAATGAATTTCATCAATACGGTTCTACCCTACTCCAACCCTCTTAGTCTAACATTTTCTTCCTTGAGTCACACTTGGATTAGCGAACTCTTTACCTGGTATTCAATTCTTTTGAAAGCTAAATCTAATCTATTTCCTACTCCTTATTTCTCCACCGAACTTCAGGATCCTGTGGATTGAGCTGGATATTCTCTACCTAATCTACTATACGGCCCAGGGATTGCTTGTCAACAGACTTTCATTCTCTAAATTCTACAACAAAAATTTAAGAGCAGTCGAGTCAAGATTAAACTATTTGACTAGCACGTGATCTGACATAAAAACAAAGTACACTAGATTATCATTGCGAAATTTAACATCAAAAATTGAGAGCTTAAGATGCGAAAGCTTCTTATTATGGCCTTCTCTCTTCTTTTCATAGCTCACAGTTTTCTTTTTTACGTGAGCTATCTCTTCCTTGATATGCAGATTTAGATTTTAAAGGCAGTTTAGAACCCGATTTTCTCTTTTATATTTCGAGAAAATAAAACAGTTTTGAGTCATCTCTCTTTGGAAACTTTGGTTCGGATTTTAGTTGTTTGAACCTTAATTTCTATCCTAATCTATCTCTTGATGAGCCAAGATTAAACGGAACAGCAAATCAAATTCTCTACCTGTCAATGAGAAAATTGACTAATTTGAAATTCGAATTAAATAGTTTTGGTAGTAGTTAGAAGTGTGTTTTTGAGGAGTGGCATTTGAGCTTGCACACTTTCGAATTTATTTCTCTTTTTGGCATGGGGGAGTTTGTGCCTTTCTTGTTCATTTTACCTCTTTTCATTTTTTCTCTGTTTTTGTATTTTTGATTTCCACAACTTTGAATGCAATGGTGGATGAAATATTCACAATGGAAAAGAAAAATAAAAGGCTGAGGAACACAAAATGGTTTAAGAAGACAATGCTTAAGCATCTGCCATTGACGGGACCCCGAACAAATGCAATTCATTCTGACTCTTGTAAGAAGAATGCATTGTTTCCGGCAAGCTGAATGAATAGAGTAAGACTGACATAGGTGTCAAATTTACCATGCTTTCCCTTGTCTTCCCTCTTTAAGTCCCACTTTAAAACTTTGTCTCAAACCTTGACCTTGGCCTTTGTTCCTTCTATCAAATATCTTCTTGATATTGTCTTGTTACCGCAATGCTTTATTATACACTTCCACTCTCTGGTTTGCGAAGATGAATGGTTTGATTTATCCTTAGAATTATGTCATTTTTCTTGATCACACGCAGCTCTTGAATTAACTGTATTTGCATTTGTAGAAATTTTGTTAGGAAAAATTACTGTCTGGCCACCATACACGGAAGTTGGAAAGGGTGACATACCAATGGATTTTCTTCAATGTATTGTCTCGACCCAAAGTTCATGGATCGGCTTTGTGTGCCAAGACTTCTTGTTGTCCTCACGTTCTTCCATTATATTCATAAGCTTTTGTTGGAAGACTCTACAAGTCCATTACCTTGAGGGTGACACGACATTGGAGTGTCCAATGTTATGGTACTTGTGGTAAGAATTCACCTTTTCTTTGATCCAAATCTTTCTTTGCATTATCTGTGATGATCTTGGTAGGACAACCAAATGCGGAAAGAATATTAGCCTATGAATTTTATGATAGCAGATCATTGGCCTACCTCTGAGAATGGCTTATCCACTTAGTAAAAATGCAGCCCAGCGGTAAGAATCCACCTATCTTGGGAGAGGATGGTGGATGAATCTCTCCCCATGAATTCAAGACCTTTGTGACCCAGAAAAGAGCTTCAACGGTGATTGGATGCAGAGGAAGGGGTAATATTTTCTCTTGCCCCTCAAACAGTTAGCCGTTTATGTGAAGTAGTGGTCATCTTAAGAACATCGGGGAAAAAAGAGTGGGCCAGGTAGAGCGACCCTCAAAATTTTGTTGGTACATTGACTTCCGGTACAGTAGCCTCCACACTCTCTCTTCATCGAACTCACAGCAGTACACGTCAACACGAACAAACATTTAAACAATATGCTACTGCATTTTCCCGATAAGACATTTTATAAATGTCAAGTGATAGTTTATAGATTTTAACTTTAGAATCTTGCCTTTGTTTGGATAAACGGAGAGGTGTATTCATATTAAGCGAAACAAACAATATCGTACAAGGAGAATTCATAAAATGATCTTCAACAGCAGGAGTTGAGAGTTCTTCTTGAGTTGTAGCTGTCTGAATCATATTAATATCCGAGAAGTTCACCAATTTGAAAGTTGACCATTAATTTAGCTGAGACCTTGGCCTTTGATGAGGCAAAGTGGTTTTATCTCTAAATCATATTCAAGAATATGACAATCCATACACTCTTGCCTGCATCCGGATCTTTGAGTCAGAATGTCTTTAACAATGAATTGGGACAAAGTAATAAATGTCTTGAGTGGAAGGATGTATACTTTCTGAAGTCTTTCAATGCTTTAACCAAAGAAAAACTTGCTTTTCCACAATGTTATACTTGAAAGGGCATCCCTCTAAATCCCTTGCTAAAGAATGCAATAGGTTTAATGTGTCCTTGTGAATTTTTAAAAGGACATCGGCAAATAGTATGTTCGTGCAAATGAGAAGATATAAAAATCTTTTGAAAAATCGGGGCTTATGAGAGCAGGGTGTTTTGGTTAATGCTTGTTTCACCGGCTCAAAAGATGTCTTTGCTTCCAAGGTCCATTTTACATCCCTTGCTCCTTCTTCAACATGTTTGTGATATTTCTAAGGAGCTACGCAGAGTTAAGGAATGAAACTTCTCAAAAAAGTTAATCTTTCCAATGAAGAAGCTGCAACTCCTTGATATTTCGAGGATGAGATATTTGCAATATAGCTCAGTCACTGGATCCTATCTTTATACCCTCCTCACGAAATAATGTCTGTCCAAAAAAGCTTACCTTCTTGGAGACCAAATAGTGTCTTCCTTAGGGTTCAAAATGTTGGAAACTATACACTTCTCGAAAACTTTTCTTAAATGTTCTAAATGTTCTTCATTTTTTTTGAAAACAAAGTTACATCATCGAGATAGATAGTGAAGAATCACAATTCTTCGAGAATGCTATACGATAGCTCTACGAAAGGTTGCTCAAACATTCATTAGACCAAAAGGCATTTTCACATACATGAAAGTGCCCCATGGTGTAATGCTTCTTGTCTTTAATTGATCATCGGGGGGTGGACTAAGACTTTGGTTGTATCCACGGAATAGCCATCTGAGAAATTCTTTTAGACCCCATAACTTGCAAAATATAGTCCATATTGGGTAAGGGTAGTTGTCTTTCAATGAAGCTTTGTGTTAATTTTACAGTCTATCTGAGCTACAGTTTCTCGATCTTCTTCTAATAGGCACCGGATTAGATACCCTTTCGGAGATATCTAATAGGGACAGTAATATGACATTCGTGCATCTTCATGATTTCCTTCTTAACCAATGGTAACTGGACAGGGTTTATTCTGCGCAGTTTCTGTTTGAATGGTTTTTGGTTCTCTTTAAGAGGAATTTTGTGCTGTATTATTTCAATGTCATAGGATTTAAGATCTTCATAACTCCACGCAAAAACATCGGAAAACTCTTTGAATAGCTCTATGTATTTGAGTTTAATGTGAGCTGGCAAAGTTTTGGACAGTTTGATCATTTTCGGTTTTTCCTCACTGCCTATATTGCACTCCTCTACTTCAGTCTCTACAGGTTCCAGTTTTGGTTTATTGGCCACATCATTAAAATCAAACAATTCTTCTAGAGGGGCCAAACCCTTGGGCAAACTATCATCCTTAGAATGCAGAGTTTCCAATTCCTCTGTTTCAGATTTTGCACTCCATTCTGTTTGGTTTGTAAGTTTGCTAGTTTGAAGGTTAATGTCTATAAGCTCAGGAGACGGTTCTTCTTCACTAAGAAAATTTTCTTCACTGCAATCTGTATCATAATCTGAATCTGAACTATGGAGTTCAAATTCATTTCTGAATTGCATGAAGTCTTCTATTTGTTTATCTCCGTCAAACACTGCCAATATTTCTTATTATCCGGGACAGCTGGACTGAATTTTATCTGAGATGTGTTATCATATAGCTTTGGGTAGGTTCTAGCAGCAAAGGCTAAATTGTCGGCTGCAATATTTCTTTTCCTCGGGACAAAAGTCAGGTTGGACTCCTCAAATGTTTTCAAAAGATCCATGACATCATTTCGGTAGGCCCTAAGTCTGGGGTGATTTGCATTATACTCCCCATTAACTTGCCTAATGATTAATTCGGAATCGCCATATACATTGATTCTCTTGGCACCTAACTTTTTCAATAAATGTAAGCCTAAGAGCAGGGATTCGTACTCCGCTATGTTGTTGGAACACTGAAAGTTTAATTTACATGAAATACATTCTGTATGATTGTTTTCAGTGTTAGTGATCCAGACACCTGCACCATCATTCGTTCTGGTGCATGACCTATCAAAATAGATAGTCCAGAGAGGAACATTTTCAGTTTTATTATTTTGGTGTATCTCCTTTATATAATTTGATTCCTCGAGTTTTTCATCGGGTTGAGGATCGTCTTCTTGACTGTCAAGTTTTAAGTTTAATGGATTGATGACTTGCAGTTCAAGACCTGTGTTTAGTTTGCTAGGATTTTTAGACATAATAGACTGTTTCGGCAGTTCAGCATTGTGTTCCTCTTCCTCCGTTTCAGCCATTGATTCTGTTGAAATGATTTGTTCTGTAAGTGTTTCATCATTAAACATGATAAAATAATCAAGGCTCGTGCTTACAGCGTACAAAGGAGAGTTTTGAGGCTGGTCTTGACTTGTCACTGTGTACTGCATGTGGGTTTCCCTGTAAAGTCTTCTAGTCTGATTAAAAACAGGGATAGTCGCATAGGTCATGTCCATTTGCATAGTTCCCTGTAACTTAGCCCCCCAAGATCTTGATAAAAGCATTCCATACTTTTGGGGTACATCATCCACGACAACATCCATGACCAAACATTTGGCTGGAATCTGGGCTAAGTTAACACAGAGATCTTTTATCAATCCTAGACATTTAACTCTGCTTGAGTCAAAGGAGTACAAGTCTTTGTAAGGTCTGGTAATTTCAAGACCCAGGCTTTCCATTACAGCTTTTGGCATTAAATTATGGGAAGCACCTGAGTCATGCATAGCATTGTGCAGAATTTTATCATGAATGTTTAAGCTTACGTAAAAGGGAGGGACAGGACCCTCTTGAAACTTTCCTTCAATCTTTGGAAAAAAAATAAGCTCTGGTTGGTCATCATTAAGATTGAGTGTATCTTCATTATCTTCTAAGTTCAAAGCTTTCAAAATTTTGGACCTATATACATGTTGGGCAGCTAACTCAGTCAAAGGAACAAAAATTTTGATCTTTGAAATTTCTTGTTCCAGGCTAAAAAGGTTTTGACTCTTTAAAGCATTGATTTCAGCCTTGTTTGCCACCACTTTATCAGCAATAATAGCTTGCTGATTTGGCTTATCCATGGTTGAAACAGTTGTTTTACCAGGAGTACTAGCCGGGGTGTTAGTACTGCTAATGTTTGCACTCTGTTTTTCAATATTTTGAGTGTCCTTCTCTTTACCACTACCAGAATCAATAGCCACTGTTGTGTCCTTTTGTTTGATTGTTTTAGACTTAGTTGCAGTGTTGTTTTGAGAAGGCTTGTCAGAGGTTTTATTGTTGGGGGTTTGTTGATTAGATCTACTTCTGAGTTCATATTCCTTTGAAGGCTCTATGACAGCGTTTTCCATGTTTGAATAATAATTCTCATTACCATCTCTTTTGTCATCGTAAGGTGTATAAAGACCTTGTTTTTTATCATAATGAACCTCAAAGTCATCATCATCTACCCCAAATAAGTTTATATCATATTCCTCTATTATATGATCTGTTTGTTCAACCTCACTTAAAAAGTTTTGATGAAAGGGAGGAATGATCTGCTGATCATCTTCCCTAGGTCTGTTTGGAGGCTGATTTCTTCTAATATTCTGATTCTGGTTTTGGTTTCTGTTTTGAGGAGCGTTCTGATTTAAACTTGCTTGCGCTCTCTCTAGAATGCTCATTTTCTTCATCATTTCTTCCATCATTCTTTCCATCTTTGAGCTTGAGGTGGAAGGGGTGGATTCCTCTCTAAAAGATACTCTCTTTTCAACTTTCATCCTTGCTCTCTTCTCCATGAGGTTAACTTCCACAGAAAGAGCACCTCTTTGCATATCTTCAAGGGTTGCAAAAACTCTTTCTCTGAGTGAATATGTCATGTCCGGATCAAACCCTTCAGGAAATTTGTTTAAAGCTGAGCCCTGAGGAGGTTTTAGTTCAGGGGAAAGTGCATTATACACATTGTTAAATCTGGTACAATAAGCTTGTACACTTTCCCCAGGGTTCCTATGGAGATTGTTATAGTCGGCAAGGACTTGGAGAGGATTCTTCCTTACTTCCCATTTGTTTAAGAATGTTTGATGGAAGCCTTGGAGATCATTAATACTGTGGGGGGCTAAACCTTTGAACCATTTTCTTCCTTCTCCCCCCAAACTTTGAGCAAATAGTCTAAGCTTGACAGAATCATCATCAATTTCATTTCTGTCAAAGTAGTCATTCATCTTGTCCACATGTTGAGATGCTGTTATAGTATTGCTAGCATCATATAAAGGAATTTTGGACTGATAGTCCTGTGGAAGATTGACTAATGGTACAGGAAGGACTAAGGGAGCATACCATGCTGCCATGATATGTGGTGGATTTACAAGAGGAGGTGTGGGTTGAAGTGGAGTGGTTTGAACAGTGGATGTCGGGTGAACAGAAGTGGATGGAATAGAAGTAGATTTCTGAGCTGATCTTGGATGAGAGGCACCTAAATTGTGAAGGAAATGTAAATCAGGAGGTGTTGTTTCTCTGCCACCAGGATGTTCACTTGTTTCAGGAGATGAAAGTGAAGACTCGGAGTCTAACTGGATTATATCATCAAATGACCTAGTCCTAAATGGATTCACTAAGTCAGCTTGTGATTGTTGCAGAGCTGAAATATTTTCAGGGACTGAATTAGCTCTCAAGGGTGATCTGAAAACAGTTAATAATTTAACCTTAGGAGACTTCCAAAGGATACTTTCCGGATTATCAACTATCTCAGGTGGGTTAGGGTCTGGATGGGCTCTAGTGTGAATCTTTTTAGAAGCCACTATGCTATGTTGTTTAGACCCAAATAAACAAGAAAAGTTCAACTAGATATGACAATCTTGGAGAGGTTAACTAATCTGTTTTCACAATTTTAATCCTACAGTCCTCTAACTGAATTTGAATGATACTATAATGATAAGGGTTCTTCCCAGTGGAGTCTTAAGGTCTGTTTAAGGATTGTGGAGTCTCCAAGTGGAAATTTTTAGCTCCTTTCAGAGGTAAAAGGTCTTATGGTCCACCACCATGTTTATTTATTTCCAATCTGAAATATTTTTAGGTTTTCCTAAGTCATTTTTCAGTTTTGTGGTTGTTAAGAATATCCAAAATTTGTTTCAAAACTTAGCTAAGGTTGCGAGACAAAGGCAGTCTACTCTTATGGCTAAGCCAGCTGATTTTTCAAGGTTAGATGAAGTCTTAAGAGAAACCTAGGGTTTACCTAGTTTGTCACTGATTCAAACAAGTTTCATCATAATTACCTATCTTAGGCAGTGCTTGAAAAGGCTGCTTTTTACTCTCAAAGTGTTCTTGAATAAAGGGTTTTCTGAGGTATTAAAACACTCGTCCCCAGCGGAGTCGCCAGAAATGTTAGGTTCTGGTGGCTCAAGCTGGTTAATAAAGCAAGCGCTCTATGAACCCAACCGCAAGCTTCTTTATGAATGAATTTGAATGTAAAAGACTCTGAGTTTTATCCCCAGTGGAGTCGCCAGAAATGTTAGGTCTCTGTAATAAGCAAGATTGGCAAAGTCCGATCACAGAGTTAACATCATTTCAACCAACTTTGGGATTCTAGGATCTAGCCCTCCTGAATCCAGAGAGGGATCTCTCCAATATGTACAAAGATGGATATTGTCTTTGAAAGCTTAGGGTAATGATATTAGGCTAGTTATGAGGTCCAAGGGTTTTGTTTGGTCTTTTCGGATGATTGAACATAATTGCTGTTTGAGGCAGAAAGATCTATATGCAAATAGGTTCAAAGGTGAGAAGTTGCAAGCAAAAGAGTAAGCTTAGATCAAGAAGAAAGATGATGGCAACTTTTCAATCCATTGGGCTATGGAGTCATAAGAGGATTTAATTGAAACATTCAGGTTCAAGAGTGATCTATGGGGCAAGTCATCTATGCCTAAGGATCTCTTTAAAGTTTGATTTATGGAATGGAATGATACAATAAGAAAGGGAAATGACAGATGCAGAACAAAGAGTAGCCCAGGATCTGGTAAGTACTTTCAAACTAGCCAGCCTTTTACCAAGCACTTAAGAAAAACATAGAAGCAAACTAGGATCTGGTAAGTACTTTGAAACTATCCAGCCTTTGATACACTTCCAATAGAATACATATAAAAACAAGGAAACTTGAAGCAACTTTAGGTAGAAACTATGAGAGTTTGGCTCTGTATAATTGCATAATCCTCTCTAATCTTCTTTACTTAGTCACTTCAAAGATAATTATAGAGCCAACACAGAATGGCTAAGATGTGATAAGTATGAAACTAGTCGACTTTTGACACATCCTCAGGAAACAATCAAATAGTTGAGCAAACAGGAAAGGGACTCAGGGCTAACCTTGATTTCCTTAATTCATCCTCACACAACATATATTGAAAGTAACATTTAAAAATAACATTCAGCAGTGACAAAAGGATGAGGGAACGCCAACATCCGTGTACTTAGACTGAATTAAATCATTTTCAAATAACACAGTTGAAAGAAAACATTTAAATAAAGATTTCTCAGCCAGAGAAGGTTACTGATATACAGTAGGTCCTAACCCTGTTTAAACTGTTCTTTATAGTGGAAAATGAAACAAATTGAAAACAGAAACAAAATACAAGTTACAGTGAGAATAACATCACCATCGGCATAGACCAGGATCCCATAAATCAGCTTGTATTGATGCTTCAAACCAGTTACAATCTTCAGATCCAGTGTTTTAATCCATCTCTCTTCACAACCTAACCTATCTGTTACAAGCAGAGCTCCAAGAGCCCATGAAACCACTATTTACAGTCAAGAGTTCCCGACTCAATTACAATGCTTCAGCAATTACATTGAGAACCAAACAATCCAACCCCTCACTCATCTTCTATTGAAGTATTTATAGAAGTATGAGGAGGTGAGATCTGATGAAAAGATCTCAAATACAATTAATGCAGAATTAATGTCTTCCTGGCCCTTGGAGGCTCGATGAAGAAATCATACAGGTGTTCCACTGCATTAATGTGTTTACACTTATGAAGTAAGCTCGGAGGGAGCTTTGTTTGACATTTGAGGCTCTGCGTACTATTAGGGTTACTCTGCAAACATTCTGTCATTAAATCTAGGGCAGAAATAACTTCTTTGGCTGCTTCGAGGCATAATATCTGATTTTGTTCAATAAATTCGGCCTCTGATTGAGCATTCTGAGGCAATAGGTGGCACTGCGGTGGTTGAGGAATCAATTTTCCTCAAAGTATGGCGGTGGAGGCAATATTTCTGATGAACACTTTTAGGTTTTCCTTTTAAATCTGTGTTCTGAGTCGGGGATTAGGCTTTTGATAACTGTCTTAGCCGTAATCCCCGCCCATCCGTCCAATAATTTGCTGCTCTGGTTCACTGTTGTCTTCAATATCCGATACTCTTTCTCTGCGTTGATTTTGACGGTATTCTTCAAGCTTTATAGGGATGCGCGGCAACCAAGGCTCATGAAACCTTGTTGATAACATTGTTCTTCACCCTGCGGTCGATCCTCTGGATGAATCGAAAGAACGGGAGTTGTCACCCTCGTCTTTCAGATTTTCCTAAAACACGACAAAAGAACCTTAAACCTGCAAAATACAAACAAAATGAGAAAATCCTGCGTTATATGGACAAATCTGCATTGGAGGGCGTGCGGGAAAACGGAGCGATCGGAGCCGTCGATCGTATTGCAATCAACGGTCGGGAGCGTTCTGAAAATTCAGCGGAGAAAAAAGGGGAACTGTACGATGGAATCGGGATTTCGTATAAGAACCGTCGATCTGCATAGACCGACGACGGAGATTGGTTTTCGAACGCACCGGGGGAAGTTAACGGGTGGGCAAGTTCGTTAAAGGTCGAGCAGATGAGGCGATTGGCAACCGTCAGATGGGAGGGCCCAAATCCGACGGTGGAGGTGGATCCTGTTGTGGGGCTATGGTCCGAAGGATAATGCGCGGGCGATGTGATAGCGCGGCGGTTTTGGAATAGGGCGGAGGACACGTGTCATCCGGCGTATGGAATCACTGGCCGACGGGATAAAACCGCCACCCGACGAAAAGTGGTGCGGGATGAAAACCATGGTTTCATGGAAAAGGGCGCGGGGGAGAGGGGTCCACTAGGTGGGGCTTGCTCTGCTCCGTCGGATCTGGGGAGCAGATCGACAGCTAAGAAGGGCTTGGGGCAATAAAACATGTGATTTAATATTTCACGCCAAAACCTTATAAAAGATGGGTTTTCGAATGTTTAAAGGAAAAAGGACGGATAGGAGATCACATTTTGGTTTAGCGCCTCAGGACTCGAGCGGTCGGTCCTGGCGCTCGGGCATGTGGAGGAAGAAAAGGCAGAGGACTTAGCCTAAGGGGTCTAAGCCTAACGCATAGAAACATGTGTTTTCTATGGTTCTCCAAAGAATTTCAAAAGGAAATATAATTCCGATAAGGTTAAAAAAAAATGGGTTTTTAACCTTGGGAAATGAGATTAATGAAGGGATAAGGAATAACATATGGTTTCGTGGGGTTCTTATGAATAAAAGGAAACTGGAGGATGAAGGTAAGATGGAAGCAAAGGAGGGGAGAGGAAAAGGGATGCAGCAGTATTGGACTTGGATTTTCATGGAATATCAGAGGCTGGGAGGAGGACAGGTATGAAGAACTAATCAGCGGTTTATGGTTTCACCAAAAGACTTCAAGCACCAACAACTTCAGGACTGAATTTGTTTCTTGAAGGCTGCAAAGAATATTTAGCCACCAGCTGATATAATGGAAAAATATGGGTGGCTAACACCCTCGATGTTGAAGCCGGGAGCAAAAAATATTGCCTTATACTTCTCAACACTCTCATCAGCATATCTCTTTACCTTGTAGATCCATCTTGAGACTACCACTGATTTATCAACCGGCCTTGGAACAATTTCCTAAGCACTATTTTTGACAATGGAATCATACTCCTCCACCATTGCATCTACCCAGGTGGGCTCCTGCACTGCTTCAGAAAAGGAAAATGGTTCTATCACAATACATTTTCTCACGAGATCCATGTATCCAGTGAATCGGTCAGGAGACTGTCTTTGTCTCTGTTGTGAAGTAGGGACTCCTACATTCTGTGCCACATCAAGCTTCAGCCTCTCAGCTTTTGTGGTACGCCTTCTGCTAGTTCTGATGTTTGGATCTGTGTGAGTGGACTCCTCCACTCCATCAGCCTTCTCCTGTGGCTAATCCACATCTAGAGACTCATCTTTGGGAACAAGAAGTTCCTCCTCTGCATGCAAGTCTAGCTCCCTCTCAGAAGCTCTTCCTTGGCTGCCTCAGCTAGATTTATATCCGTCACACAACGGTCATCCGACTTTCTAAGAAAATACACATGTTATGGGTGTTTTTGTACCCATAAAATATCTAACTAGACAAATAGGCTACTACTGGCGCCCTTTGTCACATGAATGTAAATAGGTGGGCCGGTGGGCAAAAATATTCAAATGAGAAATATTAGGCTTCTTACCAGTAAAATCTTCTTCAGGTGTACTCATGCCAAGTACTCTATGAGGACAATGGTTTTGCACATAAACCGTAGTGTTGCATGCTTCCCCCCACAAGTGCATCAATAGGCCTTGGTCATGAAACATCGCTCATGTAGCACCCATGATCGTTCTGTTCTTCCTCTCCGCGACCCCATTCTGCTGTGGGTTATGAGGTGCTATGAGTTCTCTTTGAATTCCTTCTTTGCTATAGAAGTCTTTGAATTCGCCCGAGATGTATTCACCACCATTATCGCTTCGTAGAGCTTTCACTTGCTTCCCCGACTCCTTCTCCACCAATTCCTTGAATTCACAGAACTTTGAGAACGCTTCACTCTTCTTCTGCATGAAGAAGATCCAACATCTACGAGAATAGTCATCAACAAATATAACATAATACTTGTGTTTTGCTGTTGAAGCAACCAAGAAAGGTCCACACACGTCTGTGTGAATTCTCTCCAGGATCACCGAAGCATGGTTCTCCTTCTCATGAAAGGTGGTCTTCACAAACTTACCCATAGTACATCCCTTACACTGATCTGACTACGCAAGAGTACCCTTGGGAAGTCCAGTAGAAATCTGCTGTAAAAGCTTCAAAGTGCCATGGTGAAGATAACCCAATCTCCTGTGCCATAATTCGCCCTCATCCCGGCTCACCACTTCTTCTGCTTTACCCACCATTGTAGCGTAGCCATCTACCTCCAGCTTGTAGAGATTCTTAATTCAAACCCCTATCTTCTTGGTTTGACCCATTTTTTTATGTCGAAGGAAGGCTTTTCGCTCACTGAAAACAACATCATAACCTTTGTCTTCCAACATTGCGACCGAGACCAAGTTCTTCTTCAGACCTGGAACATGCATAACATTCTTCAAAAAGAATGGATTATGGGACTCCCTCTCAAAGGTAATGGTCCCAATGCCAGTCGCACTTTACCGACCATTGTCGCCCATCTCTATTTTCATCTAGAGGTCCTTCTCCTCCAAGTCACTAAACAACTCTTTGTCTCCTGTCATATGGAAAGACGCGCCACTATCAAGATACCACACTGATCCCATACAACTTGAAACCAAGCATGTGATAAAGGATAAATCAAGTTCAAATTGCGAGGCTAAGGCCTCTCCAGCTGCAGATCCAACAACCTTCTTGTTCTTCTTCTTCTGTGGAAAGTTAGTGGCAAAATTCCCATGTTCGTGATAGTGAAAACACTTCACTTTGGACAAATCCTGCTTCTTGACTTTAGCTCCGGATTTTGAAAGAAATTTATTCCCCTTCCCTTTCCTTGCTTTGGTAACCAAAGTGAAATTCTCTTCATCTTCATTATTCGATGAAGATCCATCCTTGCTACCCTGCCTTATCTCCTCCTGCACAATATTCGACCAAAGTCACTCCCATCTCAGTAGTTTCTCTCGTCCATTGACAGAGTCTTTGTAGCTATGCCAACTCTTCAGAAGCCCAAGGAGAGCCAAGCTCACCAAGTCTTCATCATCAACAGTAACCCCCACACTTCCCAATTCATCCTTGCAGTGGACAAACTTCGTGAGTTATTTTGGAATATTTTCGCCCTTCTCCATTTTGTTTTTCTGAGCTTGTCATTAAGCACCAACTTCCTCTGGTCACTTCTGCTTTGGAATAAGTTTTTCAAAGAATTCCACATTAAGAATGGAGTGGCTTTCCCATGAAGTCTGGACACAATATGGTACTTCACACCTCCCAACATAATCCTTCTCGTCTTTGCTGTCTTATTTTTGCCATGCGTTAAGTAATGCACCATCGCTAGATCCCGGCTTAGGAACATCGCTATTGATGAACTCATTCAGTCCATTATCCTCCAAAACTGCCTCCATCCCATCCTTCCAGGCTATGTACCTTGAGCTCCCATCAAGGGCATACTCCAATTGCAACCCATTGAAATCCATTTCAATGTATACTCAACTTCTGCACCAAGAATCTTCTGTAGCAAATTCGAATCGTCCATTAGCACAAACTCACCAATACTTCACAATTGAAATCTTCAAGAATTAACATTTCTCCGATGCCATGTAGAAATTATATGCCCTAAGCATGCATATTTCCTAGACTCACCTGATCTCACAATATTTAAATTCTTGCAAAATACTGAATCATTCCACTGTTAATATTTTGTGGAAAATTAATTACACACACATGTAAAGCATAAATAAAAATAGTCGCACATAAAACAGTTATTTAACGGGAAATCCTGAGGCTAAAAAACCCAAATATCATATATTATGTATCATGGATATCATATGACAATCTCATACAAAGCTTAGTACATCAAGCTCTCAGTACAATACAATCGTCATACACTAATCAGAAAAAATCTGCAAATCCATGCACTGATCTTTGCCCCTTGCTAGCCTGCCTCCACTGCGAAATCCCTACTGAATAATAGCTATGAATGAATTCAAATTAATCTTGCCTTGAATGTGAAATCCTCATTGGAAACTCCAATGTGTGTGTGATGCAATCCATGCATCACTATGGTCACAACAGATAGTCCATCTTGCCCTTTCACCTATCTCTCCACTAGGTCTCCACTGGAACTGCCATGCACTGTAGTTAACTGTTGTATTGTTCATTTGATTAATGAGTTATTATTTGTGAATTAATTAACTGATTAATTCACTCCACTCTCACTAGTGTATCATTCATTTAGACTAGATACAACTAGCTCAACTGAGTCTAACTGAGTTAAAATGAATACAACTCCATAACTACTCATCCAACTCTATCATAAATCTACCATTGAGTTCTAACTGAATCCTCCATGCATGAAATCTAGTAAACCCTTTGGAATTGCATAATTCCCTCAATCCACTAATGTGCCACATCTATGCACTGAAACAAAGTGCTCCAAGTGAATAAGTTGTTTTTTATTTTCGGATTATTATTAAGAGCTAATAATAATCGACACTTTTATTTTTAGATCGACGATCTATAAATAGACTTCGCCCAATATTCTAAAAATAGAATTTCATCTATTTTTCCAACTTGACCAACCATCCACAAATAACATCCTGCAACTTCTGAAATATGATCACCATGTCTAAAAATAGACTTGCGCCAAAAATAGCCTGCGGGCCCACTTAGTGAAGACGACTCTTTTCACTAAGCTCATCATCTTGTTGAATCTCAACACTCCAATGGTTTTTTATAATATACCAATGGGTTTAGAATACCAAAATACCATAGATTGACTACTCAATCTCTAGAAATGGACATAGGCTCCCTTGGGTTTGGCCTCTTCTATCGGTGTCCTTGAGCTTCCCTGAGCTTCTTTGCGGCACTGACTCTCAAATAATTCCTCTTCTACTCCTAAAACATATTCTACTATGTCCAACACATATCAATCATCCAAAATGGGCTATTCATTCGCTCAGAATGAACTCATGCTCCCTGTTATATGCCTCCAACACCTGGTGGCACTAGGCTCCCTGAAACTTCCCTGTGGCTTATTTTGCTCTAGAAGTATCCAAATGACTATGAAAATAATTCCAATGAATTCAAAATTTCCAAAATAGTCAGAAACGACTATTCATTCACTCAAAATGGCCTCTGGATGCTCTGGCTATGCCTCCAACACCTGGTGGCACCTTGTGGCTGTAGGCTCACTGTAAACTTCCCTCTGGCATATCGACCTTCATAAGTATCCAAATTATTTTGCAAACCCAATCCTTGGATTTGGAAGGCTAAATATAGTCAGAAATGACTATTTTTTTTCTGAGAATGGCCTATGACAGCCCTGTCTAGGACTCATTCTCTTGGTGGCTCCTTGTGGCCCTTGGAAATTCTCTGAAGCAAAATCATGCTGAAAAGTCCTCAACTGGCTCTGCAAACCTCACCAATGGCTTCAGAATGCTCAAGATAGTCAAATTGACTATTCATTTTTGAAATTTGGTTGAGTGATGCTTAAGATAGAGCACAATCAATTTTTCCCGAATTTTCTCCACTAATTCTGGAAGCTCCGCTAGTTAGCTCCACCAATTTAGGAATTGCCTCCGAATTTAGGGGCTCTGCGAAAAATATGCCAAAATAAACTGGTAGTTAATTAATGTAACTACAGTTTAGTATTAATTAAACCCTCAGTAATCGTGCTTAGTTGTTGGCTCTAGCGCTTGGTCATGTGATCACGGTCACATGGGAGGAGGGGTAGCCCCTCCACGCTTCGCCAGTCTCAATGCTAAAGGTTCAAGTACAAAATTGCTGCATTGAATTTCAAATTTGACCTTTGTGGCATAGTGGTGAAGGTATTGGTGTTTTGGGGTAGAGGTTTAGGGTTCAAAACCTATCCAAGCTTCATTTTACATAAATATTTTGTGTTGCGCCATTTAACACGAACTTTGCATATGTTTAAAACCTTTACGAGCCTTTGAATTAATTCAACGGCATTTGAGTGGAACTTGCCATATGTTATGATATTATAATATTTAATTATATAATAAATAAAACGTATATATAATATATTAATATGTCAAAAACATATAATATATTACATTATTTAATATATATAAATATATATTTAATATTTAAATCATAATTAAAAAAATAATTAATTTAAAATTTTTTTTCCACCTTTAGAAATATTAGGAAATTTACCTCAACATAGGCCAAACTAGCGATTCTGAAAATTCCACTTGGCGCGATGTCATTGGCTGTTGAGGAGCACTTTCCTCATGAGCTGACTATACCTGCCACATCATCCATATACATGTTCTTCCCATTTTTCCCCTATTTTGGAAAGCAAACAACAGGCCATAACTCACTCATACGAAATCTGAATTTGATCAAATGAGTTGCGTTGGAATACTAGTGATGAGCTCTACGCTCTCGTATTGGTTAGAACCACTTCTGATAACTTTGAATTTTTAGCTAATTTTAGGCCCTGATCCAAATTCTGATCACCAAGGGAGGAGCGAATGCAAAATTATTTTGGTCGGCGTTAGTACCCTATAAATTATAGGATCTCAAGGTGACTAGATACTTCATATTTTTTGCAAGGTTTTCATTATTCAAAGGCTTTTCAAAATTCAATTCAAATTAAAAAAAAAAAAAAAGAAAGAAAGAAAAGAGGGTATAAAAATAGAGAAAAAGAAAAGAGAAAAAGAGAAAAGAATGAAAAAAAAGGCAAAAATAAAGAAGAACCCAAAATAAAAAGAAATAAAATTGAAAGTGCTGAAAGTTAAAATGCAACTACTCTTTAGATAGGTCTGTCTAGTCATACAGTTTAATCATAATTGGACATATTTCAATTTATGTTGATAGGTTAGAAAATAAATATTTTCCAAACTGTTTAATCTTGGCTTATCAGTAAATAGGTAGAAAATGAGATTGGTTCAAAAACTTAATCTTGACTAATAGGAGAAATAAGGGATAGGAGTTTGGTTAGAATGTTAAAAGAAAATTTTCAGTGTCTGCAAGTCTAAATGCATCCTACAAAGGAAGAAAAATGTTAGATGAGTAGTTCAGGTAGGTAGACATGCAAAGGAGGATGAAACAAAAGGAAAAAATGAAATGGTTACTTCAAAATCCTTCGAAGGGAAGTCTATTTCATCTGAAGCACTATGCAATTCTCGTTAAGCACCAAATCACACTTCGCAAGTTTAAAAGGCCAACGCTAAAGAAAATGGTAAATTCTATTGTCTGCGGGCTGCAGGAGGTCCCCCTTCCCTGCCACGTCACTTCCCCCTCCCCGCACTTCGCACTTCAAAAGTGTAAGAGGATAACGCTAAAGAAAATGTTAAAACTTGCGATCTACAGGCTACGGGCAGTCCCACCTTCCTTGCCACTTCATTTCCCCCACCATCCATCGCAATATCACAACCTTACCTATTTAACCACCATTTCGCATCGCAAATATTTTAACTTACCATTTGAAGCCCCCACAGTGTATCTTATTCAATATGCAATGTGATTGGCCCTACCGAAGTAGCTCCGCCTCCCACTTCTGGCCGCTTGCAATAGGTATCATATAATATGAAACCTCATACACTTACCGCTGAACCATTCATCTCTTTATAACTTTGCCGATATAGTGGGCCCATCCTGCCATGTAACCTCCATCCCCCCACACTACGCACTTCGCGAGTCTTAAATTTTATGCCTACAATTTATAACTAAACCCCCCAATGTGTGATCTGCGATGTCCGTGGGCCGCTCACCTCCACGTCACTCCCCCTCCCCACACTTCGCACTTCGCAAGTTTAAAGGTTTACCTCTACTTCTAATAACTAAATCCTCCGAAGTGAAATTTATGATAGTCGTGGTGCCCTCCGTGCCACGTCACCTCCCTCTCCCCCGCACTCCGCACATCTCAATATTTAAGGTTTACCTATACCGCGCATAGCTAAATCCTCTGATGTGCGATGTGCGATAGTCGTTGGGTCCCACCTCCTCACCACATCACACATTCCCCTTTATGCTCATCCCCAGACCCATGCCCACAGTCCCATCACCCCGTCACATCAGCGTTAAACATCCCCCTTCTTACCCTCCATCTCTGCCCTTCACCTCGCCATGGACGACCCTCAATTCATTTCGGCCCCCCTTCAGCCATCGGATGTTAACAAGGGGGGGGGGGTATGAAATGGGCGAAATCCATTACTGCTCCCTCCTCCACATGTCTCACTCCCGCAATTTCACACCCCCCCTTCTCTATTACCACTTACCACCTGAGCCCCCCTCCGAAACATTGTTTCCGCTATCCCTCAAACCGGTGTCGCCCTATGATCATTGCCAATTCTTCCGCGCCATGTCCTCCATCACCTATCCACTCCACCTCATCACATCCCCTCCCACCAATAGAACCGTTGCACCATGGATGGTCAGGCTGTTATGCCACGGACCTGTGCCAACTCAACGGTTACCCTCTAGCCACATGTTAAAACTCGAAGTCACTACGGAACCACAGTTTCCATTGATGTTACTATTGAATTGCTACAAGTTGTGATATTCACATATATGTGCAAAAGAGATCACGACCAAATACCTTGGCTGAAGGGTAAATTCTACAACTAAGAAGGAAAATTTTGTGCTTTGTGAGCCTGGTTATAGTCTTGTTCTAGCTATTTTCATTTCCAATCTCGATCCCTTTCTGTCTTACCCCTTGCCTAGTATCAGTTCATACCATTTCTCCCTTCTCTATTCCCCTTCTCTTGCAGCCCATTCTCCATTACAGGTGAAATAGGGAGTGGAAAAGAAAATCATGCCTCCTAAGGTAGATCAACAACCTTTCAATCCCATGGTATATCCCCAGGTAGACTTGGAACATATTCTCTTAGCTGACAGCGATTACAAGATCCACAAAACAGAGTCAGACCTTAACGTGTTCGATGTCTAGTGCTGGCTTGAGGATAAGCTCCTTGAAAAAGCAGATGGCATCAGCCTATGGAAGATCAAGCTCCCACACATCTTCCACAGAACCCATAGCTACCCTGAGGTAATTAGGAAATGTCAGTCTTGCTATGAAATTAAGCAAAGCGCCATAGTGAAATCTGCAGGAGAGATTTTGTTTCATGTAAACACCCCATCTATTCAAGAGATGTTAAAGGCCCCCATTGTTGAGAAAATTGTCCCTCTTTCATATGAGGCCCTTATAGGACTATACAAGGGATTATATTTTTCCAGCAGGGCCAAAACCATGGATCTTTTCATGGCCCCCAATGTACTAATGCTACAAAAAATCCCCCATATCCATTCTCCACCTTCCCAGAAAGGACCCAACACATTGTCATTACCCTATATTTTTTGTTAGATTATCATAATGATCAGTGGATAGATGAAGCCATAATTGGTTTCTTGTCTATCCTCTCTACATATGCCAAGCCCACTGTTATGTTCGACTATGCTCAGTTCCTTGTTGATGCAATCCACGATCATTTCTTGAAATTTCAAACAGAATGCGTACTCAAATACACCTCTATGTTGGTGTACATGTTTACCTGTTTTCAATCCAAAAAGTTTGAATTCAACATGATAAAGAAATATGAAGTCTCTCACTCCCAATCTGTCATCTTTTGGACAACTCTATTGAGAAAGGTGCAAGAAGACTATTAGTACAAGAGCTTTTTAGACCTATTTCTTCATCCAAAAATCAGTGCACTCAGCAGCACCACATAGCTCAGGGTCAGTGAGGAAATCAAGAAAGTGATGTAGTTGACAGCGTAGATGAGGACAACAGACTAGTATCTCTACCAAAACTATATGAATATCAGGGTTTATGGTAGTGAATTGGACCCCTACAAAATACCCAAATACCTCTCCATGTGGATCTTTTCCCTTGAGTATATTAGGCAAATTATAGATGATCAGAAGATCATGTGTTATGCTAAAAAATGAAAGTGCTCGAAACTATACTGAACCTAAGTGACCGGAAGGGTCTCGTCGTTGTGATTCCAGTGCCATGAACATTTCAAAAACCCGATGTCGTATGAGGATGATACCGCGTTCTGTTCGTTTTCCCAAATAGCTAAAATTTTGTGACTAGGATTCCCAATCAACATGCAGGTACAACCAACAGATGGCATATTTTGGGGAATATTCCCTTTTGTCACAACTAATCAGAATTTGACATGTGGCTTAATCTGGGCCATTGATTTTGTGGTACGGAAGTGTGATTCTGACCGTTGGATGGTTTGTACGTTTTTGAACGCGTCATTCGATGAGCAACACGTGGCAAGCCTGAAGGCTGCCACGTGTCCTCAGGAGGCTTATGTATAATTTTTGGTGGAGTCAGGGGGGGGGGGGGGGACCTCGCGACCTTCGGCCTGCCTGCAAAAGTATTCAACTATCTCGCCTATCAGGTGTTACTTAACACTATAGGGTTGCCGCATATTTTTATGGAGTAAATGTTTTACATTCAAGGCTGGGTTGGGAGACCGAGTAGTCCCAACTGATGCATTAGAGATTGAAGCAAATATGATTGTTGCTAGGAAAGCTCAAGAAAAGCAGTCAATTCAAGATAAAGGTAAAGCTAAGGAAGAGTCAATTCAAGATCAAAGGATTGATGACATGACCAAGTTCATTAAAAATTTGTCAAATAAATTAGTAAAGATGGAATAGGATAACAAGAAACCCACACAAAAAAACGAAGGGTTTTTTAATCCCCAATTCAGAAAGAAGCCCCTGGAGATTTTGCAGAGGGAGAGAAGAGATCAGGATCAAGTTCAAGCACCCTTATATAGAAGCAGCACCTTCTCAGTCTGCTGATGATGATCAGAAAGAAGATTAAGAAAAAATTTCCACCATATATATGGAAGGTGATACAGAAGAAGAATTTGAAAAAGAATGTGAAGAGGAATGTAAAGAAGCTGATATTTCATTTGATCAGGAAGAGATGGATGATTACTGCAAATAATTTACTGATTTTATGCAAGCAGAATTGTAGAAGAAATATGACTTGAGATCAAAAAAGAGGTTGAGAACTTAGGATGATGAAGAGAAAGAATCAGATTTAGTCCCTTCTCCAATGGCGACTCCACAACATAAAAATTCAATAAAACAATCAGGCAAGGGGAAGCAGCCCATGAATCCAGTAAAAGAAAATGAGAATCAGGAAGCTGAGGCTTCCTAAAAAAGTCTAATGACTCTAATATTTTGGAGAAGATTATTATTGTTCCTGAGAAACATAAAAATCCAAACAAAAATCAATAAGAACTTGAAAAGTTGATAAAACAAAAGCAAACTTTCAGTTTGTCAAAAGAATTAGAAAAAGTTAAAATTCAAGTACCTCTTCTTGAGTTGGCTAAAACACCTGGTTATAAGAAAGAAATTGCAGAGTTTATTAATCTATCTTAGTCTGATGAGGTGGGTGAATAGAAACCAGTGGTTACTTTTGGGCCTCATGTTGAAGAGGTAGACTCTTCTGTTCCACCTTTTTATATATCAGTATTTTTTCATGATTTCATTCTTCATAATTATATGCTTGATTCTGGTGCATCACATAATCTTATGCCATTATCTGTGATGAAAGAACTAAATTTACAAATCACTAAGAAATATAGAGACCTCTATTCTTTTGATTGAAAAAGGGTGAAGTGTGCGGGTCTTATCAAAGACATGGTTTCTTCCTTGGCCCAAATCCTAGCCAAGAGTATCATGATGAATGTAGTAGTTGTAGATATTCCGGCTGTTGGGTGTGGAGCCTGATTATCTTGTTTATTTTGTATCACAGCATTGGATCCCTGTACATTAATGGGGCGGCAATGCCGCCCAAATATAAACGTTGTTCGGGGTCCCTAAAGTAACCGCGACTTTATGGAGGCGCCCCCTTGGCGGGGGATTTCGGGGGCAACGCCCCTGAAGCTAAAAACAGATGTAAAAGTGCTTTGTAAAAGTATAGTAATTTCTAGTCAATCTGGGCCGTTCATTAGGCAGATGATCTGATGGTAGAAGTTATGTTTAGTTTAGGGTTTTTTGCCCTACAAGACAACCCCTCACTTGTATGAGGGTATTGTATTGCGGCTCTGTATTGTACATGTATTCTCAGAGAGAGAAACATATAGGGAGACTGTGAGACAGAACAAAGGATATTACAATGGATCTGCTGTAGGTTGTGTCTCTTCATTTTTCTAGATAATAGAAAGGAAGGACTGGTTGTTCAGGGTGGACGTAGCCCAAACTATGTGAACCACATGTATCTGTGTCTCTCTGGTTTTATGTGTTTTGTGTGCTTGTGTTTTCTGCATATTTTATGTGTTTCATTGCCCTGTAATATTTAATTTTCTCACAACTGGTATCAGAGCTGAAGGATTATTTGGATGATAAACTCGTAGGAAAGAAGGGTTCCTGGTTTGAGTGGGAGCAATGGCAGAAGATGGTAAATTTAGGGTCGGGAAATTTAATGGCCAAAACTTCCCACTGTGGAAGATGTAGATGGAAGATTATCTGCATCAGAAATATTTTTACCTACCATTGAGCGGAAAAACAAAGAAGCCGATGAATATGACAGACGTAGAATAGGATATTATCGATAGAAAGGCACTCGAAACAGTACGGTTGTGCCTCGCGGCGTCGGTAGCCTTCAATATTTCGAAGGAAACAAAAACATAGGGTTTGATTAAGGCGTTGGCAAAATTCTATGAAAAACCATCAGCCTCAAACAAGGTATTTCTTATGAAACATTTATTTAATATGAAGATGTCGGAATGTGGATCTGTTGCAGACCATTTAAATGATTTTAATACAGTTACCAGTCAGTTAAGTTTTGTAGGGGTACAATTTGAAGATGAAGTTAGAGCTATGTTATTTTTGTGCTCATTGCCAGAAAGCTAGAATGGTTTAGTTATGCCCATTAGTAACTCTCTCTCTGGATCTATTACTTTAAAGTTTGATGATGTTGTTGGTGCTATCCTTAGCGAGGAAATGCGATGGAAAAGCCCTGGTGAGACATCGGGTAATGCTTTGAGTGTAGAGTCTAGGGGAAGAAGAATGGAAAGAGGAAAGAGCTCAGGATATCGAATTAAATCAAGGAAAGGCAGATCCAAGTCTAGATCGGGGATAGTGTGCTAGAAATGTGGAAAGAAAGAACACCTAAGGAAAGACTGTAGATCTCGGAAGGGAAAAGAAGGAGACACACAACAAGAAAACAATCATGAAGAAAATGTGACAGGTGATGTGTTACAAGATGATTTGATTCTTTCTTTCAAAAATGTTACTGGTTCTTGGGTTGTAGATTCAGGGACCTCATTCCATGCCACACCTGATAAGAAATATTTTCATGACTATGTTCAAGGAGATTTTGGACATGTCTGTTTGGGTGATGATAAACCCTATAAAATTGTTGGAATGGGTAAGGTTCTTGTAAAATAACATAATGGAAACCAATGGCTGTTAAAGGAGGTAAGGCATGCTCCAGATCTGAAGAAAAATCTGATTTCAATAGGGCAGTTAGGCAGTGAAGGGTGTGTGAAAACTTTCATAGATAAAACTTGGAAGGTCACTAAAGGAGCGTTGGTAATAGCAAAAGGCGAAAAGGTTGGTACATTGTATTTATGCAATGATATTTCTAACTCTGTTAATGCTTTAACTTCCAAAGGAGCAGATGAACATTATGGCATCATAGGCTCAGACACATGAGTGAGAAGGGGATGAAGATTCTTCACTCAAGAAATTTGTTGCTGGGTTTGAAGAATGTTGATTTGGATTTATGTGAGAATTGCATTTATGGAAAACAGAAGAGAGTCAAATTTCTTAGAGTTGGGAAAGAAAAGAAGAGTGAAAAATTAGAGCTTGTGCATACAGATGTATGGGGACCTGCTTAGGTATCATCTCTTGGTGGCTCTCGTTATTATGTTACTTTTATTGATGATGCAACTAGAAAAACTTGGATTTATTGTATTCAGAATAAATCTGATGTATTTGATACTTTCAAGAAATGGAAAGCTTTGGTTGAGATTGAGACAGGAAAGAAGTTGAAGTGTCTCAGATCAGAAAATGGAGGTGAATATTGTAGCAAAGAGTTTGATAGGTACTGTTCAGAGCATGGAATTCGTAGAGAGAAGACAGTTCCAAGAACACCACAAGAAAATGGTGTGTCAAAAAGGATGAACAAAACAATCATGGAGCGTGCAAGGTGCATGAGATTGCATGCAGGATTGCCTTTACAATTTTGGGCAGATGCTATAGATACTGCTGTTTATCTAATAAACAGAGGGCCTTCAAGTTCCTTGGATGGTGGTATTCCAGAGGAAGCATGGAAAGGTAAAAAGGTAAACTACTCTTTTTTAAAGCCTTTTGGTTGTGAGGCCTTTGTCCATATTAATAAAGAAAACAGAACAAAGCTTGAGGCAAAATCAAAGAAATGTACCTTTATTTGATATGGTGCTAATGATTTTGGTTATCGCTTATATGATTATGAAAATCACAAAATCATTAGGAGCAGAGATGTAATATTCAATGAAAAGGTCTTGTATAAGAATCATCTGCAGGAAAAGAAACAGGAAAAAGAAAGCAAGGAATACATGGTTCTTGATGAGATAACCGAAAAAGTAAAGGTGTCTGAAAATAATAATAATCAACAGTCACAGCAGCAGCAACCACCAAAACAGCAACAGGCACCTCAAACACCTGAAAGTGGTGTTAGAAGATCTACCAAGATAAGTAGACCCCCTGAACGATACTCTCCTTTATTATATTATTTATTGTTGACTGATTCTGGTGAACCTGAATGTTATGAAGAAGCAATGCAGGTTGAAAGCAGGAAGAAGTGGGAGCTAGCCATGGAAGAAGAGATGGACTCCTTGATGCATAACTAGACTTGGGACTTAGTTAGGTTTCCTGTAGGTAAAACTGCATTGCATAATAAATGGGTTTACAGGCTGAAGGAAGAAGATGGAGGAAAACAGAGGTACAAAGCTAGACTTGTGGTGAAGGGGTTTGCACAGAAGAAAGGTATTGATTTTGATGAAATATTTTCTCGTGTTGTTAAAATGAATTCAATCAGAACTATTTTAAGTCTTGTAGCAGCGGAAGATTTACATCTTGAACAGTTAGATGTAAAGACAACATTTCTCCATGGAGATTTGGAGGAAGAGATCTATATGGAGCAACCAGAAGGATATGAGGTCAAAGGGAAAGAAAAATTAGTGTGTAGGTTAAAGAAGAGCTTGTATGGCTTAAAATAGGCTCCAAGGCAGTGGTATCTAAAATTTGACAAGTTTATGTCTGAACAAGGTGATACTAGATGTCACTCTGATCATTGTGTTTATCTGAAAAGGCAAAATGATGGCAACTATATTATATTTTTATTGTATGTAGATGACATGCTTTTTGTAGGGTCTAACATGCAGGAAATAAATGTGCTCAAAAGAAAATTGACAAATTCATTTGCAATGAAGGATTTGGGAGCTGCAAAACAAATCCTTGGTATAAGAATAACTAGAGACAAGAAAAATCACAAATTAACATTGTCTCAGAATGAGTACATACAAAAGGTGGTGAAAAGAATTAATATGCAGAATGCAAAACAAGTTAGTAACCTTTTGCTAGCCATTTCAAACTTAGTAAGGAGATGTGCCCCAAGACCCAAGAAGAAATGGACTACATGTCTAAAGTTCCATATGCATCAGCAGTTGGAAGTTTAATGTATGCAATGGTTTGCACAAGGCCTGATATTGCACATGCAGTGGGAGTTGTAAGCAGGTACATGAACAATCCAGGAAAAGAACATTGGATGGCAATGAAATGGATTCTCAGATATTTGAGAGGTACCACAAATCAAGAATTATTCTTTGGTGGTTCAAACATTGATCTACAGGGATATGTTGATGCAGATATGGTAGGTGACATAGATAACAAGAGGAGCACTACAAGATATGTATTTACTGTAGGTGGAACAATGGTTAGTTGGGTTTCAAAAATCCAAAGTGTTGTTGCACTTTCAACAACAGAAGCAGAATATGTTGCTACTACAAACGCTAGTAAAGAAATGATTTGGTGACAAAGGTTTATGGATGAATTGGGTAAGAAGCATGATATGGGCACGTTATACAGTGATAGCCAAAGTGCCATTCATGTTACAAAGAGCTCAGTATTTCATTCCAAGACTAAACACGTACAGCTCAAGTACCATTTCATACAGTCAATATTGGAAGATGGACAGTTGAAGCTGGAAAAGATACACACTAGCCAGAATCCTGCAGATATGCTAACAAAAGTTGTAACCAGGGAGAAATTGAGAATATTCTCAGTTTCGATTGGTCTTCAAGGATGACGATGAAGATGAGAAACAACCAAGTCCAAAGAGGAGTCATTTTCCAGCAAATGAAGCATCGGTGCAATTGCTACAATCAGTCTCCAAGTGGGAGATTGTTGGGTGTGGAGTCTGATTATCTTGTTTATTTTATATCACATTGTTGGAACCCTGTACCTTAATGGGGTGGAAACGCCCCCTGAAATTAAACGTTTCCTGCGGGGTCCAGGGTGGGGGCGGCTGCGACTTTAAGGAGACCCCCCCTGGCGGGGGTTTCGGGGGTAGCGCCCTCGAAGATAAAAACATATGTAAAATTGCCTTGTAAAAGTATAGTAATTTCTAGTCAATCTGGGCCATTCATTAGGCGAATGATATAACAGTAGAATTTATGTTTAGTTTAGGGTTTTTTGCCCTAGAAGGCAACCCCTCACTTGTATGAGGGTATTGTATTGCGGCTGTGTATTGTACGTGTATTATCAGAGCGAGAAACAGATAGGGAGAATGTGAGAGAGAACATAGGATATTACAACGGATCTGTTATAGGTTGTGTCTCTTCATTTTGCTGGATAATAGAAAGGAAGGACTAGCTAATCGGGATGGACGTAGACCAAACTAGGTGAACCACGTATATCTGTGTCTCTCTAGTTTTTTTGTTTTGTGTGGTTATGTTTTCCGCATATTTTATGTGTTTCATTGCTCTGTAATATTTAATTTTCTAACACCGAATATTTGGTATGCTATTGTCTAGAGCTTGGGGGGGAAACCTTGGAAGTGTCTTAAAGTTGGATTTCACATATGCCATCATCCTTGTTTTTAATGGGGAAGAAAGGAGGTTATATAGAGAAACCAGATTCATGAAAACTACCACCAAGAAAGATGCAGGTAATTCACCCATATGGTCAAGAGAAGGAGGATCTCTCTTATTTTACCCTACATGAAGATGTAGAATTTGCTGAAGACTCATAGAAGTAGCTCTCTTCAGCAAGTGTACATAAGGAGTTGCATTCAAATAAAATTTGGAAGTGTTATTTCGATGGAGCATATTCTAAGGAAGGCACAAGAGCTGGGTTCATCTTTATATCTCCTGAAGGTAATCTTTTACCTTTTTCTTTCAATCTGGAATTTGAATCAACTAATAATGTGGCAGAGTATGAAGCATTGATTTTGAGCTTGTAAACATCTAAACAAATGGGAATACAATCTATTTCCATCTTTGGTGATTCTGAATTAGTAATAAGACAGATTAAGAATTGGTGTGAGAATAAGCATCCTAGATTAAGATCCTATAGAAATGAGGTGTGTGATCTAGTTGAAAATTGTTTTGAAGCCTTTAACCTTCAATTTATTCCAAGAGAAGAAAATAGAATGGTAGATTCATTGGCAGTTGCAGCCAGCACATTTAAGCCACCAATTAATCCAAGACTGAGATATGAAATTGAGTTGAGACACAGGCCTTCAATCCATGATAATGTAAAGCAATGTCAGGTTTTTGAAGATGATGAGTAGATCAATCAATTTTTAACAATGATTGGAAATTTTTAAGACAGTCAAATTGATCAAGAAAGTGATCAAGCTAATCAAAATGATGTGCCGAGAAACCTGAAGCAGACAATTGGTGACCAGAAAATAATTCATTTGAAAGATAATATATTTCTTAAAGGCCTGGTTCCTCTTGAAATATTGTTTGATGCCAACGATGTAGCAGTGAATCAGAAGAAGGCATCTCAGGATGGAGAGATGGAGGATTGTAATTTTGGAACTCAGCAAGAGCCCAAAATAGTCAAGTTGTTCAAAGGAGTTCCTAAGGATTATAAAGAAAGGTATTCATATCTTTTCAAAAAGCTCATAGATGTGTTTGCATGGTCATATGAAGATTTAAAGACATATGATTTAGATATTATTCAGCATAAAATACCATTGAAGGATGGGGTTAATCCACATAGGCAGAAGCTCAGACAAATTAATCCACTGTTACTAGCCCTGATTGAGAAAGAGGTGAAGAAAATTTTGCAAGAAAAAATCATAGTTCCACTCAGGTACTCAGAGTGGGTTTCAAACCTAGTTCCAGTAAGGAAGAAAAATGGAGAGATAATATTGTGTGTATATTTCAGGAACTTGAACAGAGCCCCCTTGAAGGATAATTATCCTTTGCCAAAGATGGACTATGTCCTGCAGAAAGTGACTGGAGCTTATAGGTTATCCATGGTTGATGGTTTTTCTGGATACAACCAAGTAGCAGTTGAGAAAGGAGATCAAAAGAAAACAACCTTCACTAGACCCTGGGAACATTCATGTATGCCAAGATGCCATTTGGCCTCATGAATGCAGGATCTACTTTCCAGAGAGCAATGGATATAGCTTTTGTAGTTGAAAATTTTGTAGTCATATATTTGGATGATGTGACTATTTTTTCAGGGTCTGATGATGAACATTTAGAGCTCCTTCAGAAGGCTTTCTTGAAATGCAGAAAATTTTGTTTATCATTGAATCCTAAGAAATCCTTGTTTGCTCTAGAGGAAGGTAAGTTGCTGGGACATATAGTTTCAAACCAAGGTGTGAAAATTGATCCAGCAAGGGTGGAGGCTATACAAACAATTCCATTACTTATAAGTAAGAAAGATATTCAAATATTTCTTGGGAAAATCAATTTTTTGAGAAGATTTGTTCCAAATTATACTGAGATTGTTAGAAAACTAAAAGATATGTTGAAGAAAAATGTGGAAGTAAAATGGGATAAAGAACCGAGAGAATCCTTTGCCAGAATTAAAGAGGCTCTTCAAGAAGCTCCATTTTTTATTAGTCCAGATTATCTAAAACCTTTCCAAATTTTTTCATTTGCATCACCTTCCACTATTGCTGATGTGTTGTTACAGAAGAGTGAAGAAGGAAATGAGAAACCAGTGGCATTTTTTAGTAAAGTCCTCAGAAATGCAGAGCTCAAATATAACATCCCGGAGAAGCAGGTATATGCCTTAGTGAAATCATTGAAAGCTTTTAGGACATATGTACTTCATTCTCAATTAGTAGCATATGTACCTAATTCTATTGTAAAACATGTGCTAATTCAGAGTGATGTAGAGAGAAAAAGAGGAAAAAGGATTGCCAAAATCCAAGAATATGATTTGGACATTAAGCTTACTAAGTTATTCAAAGGACATGGATTAGCTAAATTGCTAACATAATCAAATTTCCAAACTTTGGGAACTAATTTTCTTGCACCGTTAGATGAGGTGGTTGAGGAGACCAATTAGATTAAAACAAGGTCAACAATCAAGTACAAATTTCTCTGCTTAGACTGGTATAAGGATATTATTCACTATTTATGTTTTTTCGCTTGCCCTCCCTCGATCAGTAGAGAAAAATACAGAGCCCTAAAACTTATAGCTCAACCTTATGTTATAAGTGATGCTAAGTTATATTGGAAAGATCCTGAAGGTGTCTTGTTGCTATGTTTGACAGAAGGAGAATCAATGGAAGTGATCAAGGAGTATCATGAATGTTTGTGTGGAGGTCATTACAGTTGGAAAGTAACTGGCCTTCTCTATTTGCTGATGTATACAGAATTGTTAGAAGTTGTCAGAAATGCCAATTGTTTGCAGAAAATAAAAGGTTAGCTCCTTTACATCTTCTTCCTGTTTTTATTGAAGAACCCTTCAGAAAATGGGGATTAGATTTTATTGGAGAAATTAATCCACCATCAAGTGGGCAGTTTAAGTGGATTCTGACTACCACTGATTATTTTACAAAATGGGTAGAGGCAATTCCTACCAGAAAAGCAAACGATTTGGTAGTAATGAAGTTTTTGGAAGATAATATTTTCAGCAGGCTTGGATGTCCAGTGAAAATCGTCAAAGACAATGCTCAGGTATTCAGCTCAATCAGGTTTATAAATTTTTGTGAAATTTATAATGTGATATTGTCTCATTCCACAACATATCATCCTCAAGGGAATGGATTAGCAGAGTCATCTAACAAAACATTGGTCAAGATATTGAAGAAAAAAATTAATGAGAACTAGACGATTGGGACTCAAAGCTGATATTTTCTCTCTGGGTAGTGAGAATGACTACTAGAATATCTACTAGTAAGTCCCTTTATGAGTTAGTATATGGTACTCAAGCTTTGTTTCCCACTCAGTTATCAAAACCAGTAATTTATTTTCTTCAAGAAGCACAAGAGGAACCTAATGCATTGATAATAAGGTTGAATAAGGTAATAGAAATAGGTGAATGTAGAAATAAAGTCAGAGACAATTTGATCACATATCAGGAGAAAATGAAGTCCATTTTTGACAGAAAGGCAAAGGATATTATGTTCCAAACTGGGGATCAGGTACTAAGATGGGATACCAGGAGAGAGGATAAGGGAAAACATGGTAAGTTTGGTCCTCAATGGTATGGTCCTTATAAAATCACTGAAGTTAGATCAAATAACACCTTTTTGCTAGAAAATCTTGATGGGGAAGCAGTAGAACTTCCTATTAATGGAAAGTATTTGAAACATTATTTCTAGCACTGAAAATAGTAGGTTCATTGTTGTACATATTCCGTTTTCCTAATTGTATATTTTTTATCAAGCATCATGTGACTCCATGCCTGAAGTGAAGGCACTGATCTGGAGGTTCTTAGTGTTTCATGGAAAAAAACACTATCCCCAGGTGGAGCCAAATGTTGTGGATCATTTTCAATATCCTTTTATTTTCAATTTTGAAAATACAAAAAAAAAAAAATAGAAAATTTTTAAAATATGTTAAAGTATTAAGGTCTTTATACTTTAGCATTAAAATATTTTGGTTCATCGCATTAGAGTTGAAAGTTTTAATACTTTAAAATTTATACGAGTGGGTCCTCTCTTGAAGATTAAAGCTCAATTATTTTATTGAGTGGGATGCGATGACTTCTTCAACCCCGATCAAAGGACTCAACCCGCGGGCACAACAAGCGCATGAGTTAAAATAAAGGGTGCCTCCACAGTTGATCAGGTTGATTTCGGGAGTAACGAAGATGAGAAGTGGAGATTGAATGCATGGGCACAAGCCAAAATAATTCTCCGTACCCCGAGACCCCCTGCAGTGACGTAAGACGTTGAGTTGTTCACAACTCTCCTCCACGTGAGGTGAACTCAATGGTTCGTTGGCGCGTCATGTCATTATTTAATTTTAAAAAATCCACGCCACCTATTTACTTGAAATTGACATTTTTCCTGAAGCCATTTTGGATTAAGTTGATATTTGTGATTGATTTGTGTTGCGCTCTATTCAGTTTTCCATCACCTTATCAAAATTTAGTCACCTTGTAAGTCGTCTGTCGTCGTAGTTTTGAATTATGGCTAAGCGTTCATCTTTGTCGGGTTCTCCTAGTCATATCCCTCTCATGGATGCCGAGAGGGATATCTAAGATACAAATTGTTCAGTGGTTCATCTTCTGGTTTACCAATAGGTTCTCTTGAATGACAAAGCCTCTCCGGTTTATGCTGCCATGGTAAAGTCTGGTTTTCTGTCTGCATGTATCCCTAAAACCCATCCTTTTCCTGAATTTATATCCTGGTTGGTTTCTTTTATGTATCTTGGAAAATGTTTTGTGACGAATTTTCAGAGAGAGAATGTTTTACAAGTATCTGGCCAGTTAATCCACCAAGCCCTTTGTTACCCTGAGTCAGAGTCATGTGTTCAATTCTCTGATGATTCTTTGGTAGCGTGTTATGATAACCTTGCAGGTCAAGAGTTTAATCAGCTTATTCATTTTCTAATGCCTAACACACAACAATTTCAGCCCAACAGTAAGGATTTTCCTATGGAAATTTTTGATACTGAGGTTCAGTCGGTTTTAAGCAGCATTGCAAAGATTCTGGGTAAAGATGATGATAGAATGGTGGACAAATCAATGTTGGGGATGTTTGCCATGATGATGAAGCTAGGAATGGTGCTAGATATTCCATCCTATTGGTAAGAAGCAATAAGTTAGTTTGATAAGTCATTGGGCAAAGTAACAAGAGCAGGGTTGCCTTGATGCTGGGCACTTGGAGGAGGTCTGTTGTCATGGGATTATTATGAAAAATTATTGGCATTAACAAAAATTAAAGTTGATAATACACATGAAAAGACTCAGGTACTCAAGGGAGCAATGATGATCAACTTTCTTCAGAGACATTTTTAGTTGCTGTGGTTGGTAAAAACTCTATTTACAGAAATACCATCCTACAACCAAATTACTGATTTCGGTTGGAGTATCACAATCTGATACATTTACCCAGGACAAGAGTAGAGATATGGAAGAAGTGTAGAGCTTGGATGATAGACTTGCCGAAGGATCCTTCAAATTCAAAGAAAGACAAATTAGAAGATGATCCAAGAAATGTAGCAACATCGTCAACTATTCACATTCATCATATAGATTAGGGTGTCAATTTTTATGTTGTTATAATCTTTCAAAGATGATGTAAATGTAATAAGACATTTTTAGGGTATGTAATAGATATTTTACAAAGTCCTTAAGAGTTGAGGTAGTTGGGATCAATTATAGAAGTTTCAAACTACTTTTTATTGTATTTAATGTAATAATTTAGGGGAAGAATGGTTCCGAGTTCCGGACCTTCAGACTATAATTTTGTACTAAGAGATTTCAAAGATTAATGAATGAGAAACAAGTTTCTGGAATATGTTTATGATTGATATGTGTTCAAGTTTACATTCTATGTTTTCTATCCTTGAATAAAACGAGGTTAGGAGTAGCAGGTCTCTTTTTACTTATGTAAGTAAGAGTTAAAACCCTTAATCGGTGCTACTTCGCTTTGACTGCTTCTTTCATATAATTATTTTGGAGTTTGAGATGATATATTCTATATAACAACATATCAATTTGGGCTTCTTTCTTTCATTTTATTCTGGTTATTTTATTCAACATCAGCAAATGAAATAATTGTGAGACATTCATTATATTGATATTTGAGGGTTTAATGAAAAATACTTGAGGGTGATTAAATAGAGACAAATAATTTTGTGACATAATCATATAAATGTCTTAAGCACTGATTCCTTATCACAACTAAGGGATTGTCTCTTAAGGTACAAAAAAATCCATCAAACATAGCAGTGGAAAAAACCATTGTGAGATAGAATAATGCATACATAGTTGCTTTGAGTAGGCATCTTAAGATGCCAGTAACAGAAGACCCTATGGCCAAGGAGACAGAAGCAACTGAAACACAGAAACCATAAATGTTGCAATTAATGGTTTAACAAATAGAGAAGACCAAGAAAATGGAGGATGAGATGGGTAATTTTATCAAAGAAAGACAAAAATAAATAAGGGATGCAGTGAAGGGAGTAGCAAAAGAAGTAGCCAAGGCCACGATTTCCCTACAAGTGGTTCCTCTCATAGTGATCCAAGCAACTACAACATCCACAAGAGCACTGGGGGAAAGTATTGAGTAGCTAGCCAAGGCGATGGAGAACATTTCTCTACAGTCAACAGAGACCAAAATTTTGCGGAATCAACTCAATGACCTACTAGAGCAACTCAAAGGGAAAGACTATGCCCATGCCACAGAGCTGCAGATTGGAAAAAAACTAAATGAGAGCTTGTAGAAGTCTCTTCAGGAGTCCTTAATCGGCTGCATGATGGGAAGGGTGAAACAAATCATATGGTTGGATATAATTGAGTCTATAAATGATATATGTCCCTCAATTCAGATATTTTTTGAAAAAAGGGATCTAATTGAGGTAGTGAATATTTCCATTGAGAAAAAAAATGAGGAACTTGGAGATAAGCCCCAAACTGCCAATAGGATCATCAGCTTTCTAAATTCCAAGAGCAGCCATGAGTTAGGGAAACTAGAAGTGGTTGAAAGAAAAACCTCTATTCTTGATGTTAAAAGGGTGTTGAATAAGAAGAGTCTGGTCACATAGCTAGAAGAAAGATGCCATCAGGTGGAGATTTGGATGAGTATGGTTTTTAATAGGATGGAGCCACTGAAAAAATAGGTTTTCCTTCCTTGTTTGTCATCAATGATAAACTGATGCCCAAAATTGATTATGTAAAGAGGCTGACAGAGATCTCCGAGGACATATCGAAGCTCACAAATATGAAGAACACTATGACCAGGAAAGCATTATATGAAGTCATTAGCAACTATGCCTTCATACAGTATGAGGTGAAACACATTTTCCAGCTAAATCCCACAT
This sequence comes from Pinus albicaulis, assembly GCA_034641835.2. Lineage (NCBI taxonomy): Eukaryota > Viridiplantae > Streptophyta > Pinopsida > Pinales > Pinaceae > Pinus > Pinus albicaulis. Next base: position 224,704,027 of record CM076575.1, read on the forward strand.
TTGTAAAGTACATTGAGACTGACGAAGTCTACAGAAAGATGAATAGGACCAAGACCCCAACTCCAGAGAGTTGGGCAAATCTATGCAGGCTCCAGGAATGATGGCAACTTAGTTTAGTGATGAAGTTGGTAGCTTTCTGAATTGTCAGTGGCAACGCATCCAGTGTATCATTTCTGCCAGCACAGAAAACCACAACAACGTCAGATAACAAATCCACAAGGACATTTAGCACCTGCCAGAGGGCCATGGAAAATTTTATGGGCTAATATTCGTAGGTGGGCTAATTTTTCATCTTTTTTCCAAAAAAAGATTCACCAATTTCCAGTTTTTATAAAAATGATTCACCCAAATTTTACAATATAAAATTATTTTAACTTAGAAAACGCCAACATTATATAGAGTGTATATAGAAAATCATAATAAATTTGAATAATTTTACAAATATATCAACATTTTTTTTATAGTTTGCATATTAAGGACTAGTGAGATTCACCGATGTTTTAATCTTCAAAATAATTTCCCATCCTTAAAATTTTCCCTGCAGAGGGCCACCACCATGAAGGGACACTTCCACTTCTACTTCGAACATATGTCTAGAAACAGTCACATGCGTCCATGCATGAAAAAAACAGACCCATTTTCAGTTACTATTAGAGTAGACGAATCAATTTCCCTTTCGATAATGACAAGCGAGTGCAAATAGTTTAAATATAAGTTTTCATTCTATAACAAGGGTTGGACCCTGGTTTTGTAAACACTTTTCATTGCAAGTATTCATACTTTTCATGCTGGAGCATCAATAAATAGAGAATTCTGCAAGATTCATGTGTTGTGTGTCCTGGTGATGTTTTTCCTCATTCATGTTTAATGTTTTTCCCACTGTAATCTCTTCACGTGTTTCATTTATAATTCTATTTGCAAAGTAAGAAGGTTAGATTAAGATTTTATGTTTCAGAGTACCTTAATTTTGATTATCTTTACAATTTTGATGTTTTCTTCTGATGTATGATTTAAGAATTATTAATTGCTCTTAAGTCATTACTGAAAGCACTTTTATTCATCCCATAATTCCACTTAGCTATAAACACCAGTATTCGTAGCTAGATTGCCTTGCATTCGCTCTGAAATTTGAAGTGGACACCCAGCCTATTTTGAATTCATATCCCAATGGAAACTATTTAGGAAAGAACCTTTCTATCCAACCAAGAAAAATCAAACAAACAACCCTTATAATCAATTTAAATAGCCTGATATTAGTAAACTTAAACAAATATAAATCTGATAGAGAGATCCCTCTCTAAATACAAGAGGGCTAGATATTATGCTTCAAGAAGTTTTGATGTTGTGCTTTATACTTTAGTCTTCCAAATATGCTAAATGATAGAGTGATAATAGTTGGAATCTCAACATAAGGCATTCGTAGAATTGAAACATCACGTCTGCTCTGCCACATTTCTCACATTACCAGACTTGCAAAAACCATTTGAGATCAGGAAAGATTCATCTAACTATGATATTGGGGCAGTTATTACTCAACATGGGCATCCAGTGGCATATCACAGTGAGACACCTTCCAACATAGTCTGCAAGCATCCCACTTATGACAAAAAAATGTATTCCAATGTGCAAGCATGCCGCCAATGGAAGCATTACATTTTGGGGAAGGAAACGGTCATCCATACAAACGACCGACCCCTGCAATTCATACAGACACAAGGGAAGTTGTTGAAAAATCACCATCATAAGTGGTCCACATATCTGTAATAATTTCATTTGAAAATAAAGTATAAGAAGGGAAGCACCAATAATGTTGTAGACTACCTCAGCCGACCACTGATCGTGGCTCTAACCATCGTTCTCAACTCTTGTGGGCACGAGACTTTTGATTGGCCGCTTCTCATGTGACTCTCTAGGTCTATAGAATTATTGAAAAGGGTATCTAGGTCAGCTGAATTCCTCTCTGCTAAGTGAAGGGACAGAGTAAAAGAGCGATCCAGAATTCGGCCACACATACAAGACACCCTTGGAGGGTACGTAATTTCTAAAATTTCACCTCCAGGATGCACTATTATGTCACCTAGGACACCTTTGTGTTCCTTCAAGTGAGCATGCCAAGATGATTTGGGAAGCACACTACAGTCGAGTCACTGGGAATTTCGGGGTCGAGAAAAAAATTGCATTACTGCAGAAGTATTTCTATTGTCTGAATCTTCTACAGGATGTTGGGAAGTACATCAGATCCTACACTGCTTGCTCCATTACCAAACCGACCATTAAGAAGCAAGGCCTCTATACTCCGCTACCTACCCATATTCAACCTTGGGAATCCATCTCCATGGATTACATGTCAGGCCTTCTTTCAACAAATCATGGAAATGACTATGTTTTAGTGGTCGTCGATAGATTCTCAAAGATGGCCATTACGTCTGTCTACAAGAAGAATATCACAACATAAGCCACTGCTAAACTCTTCTTTGAATGAGTGTGGGTGCACTTTGGTATTACACAATCTATCATCTCATATCGGGACAGCAGGTTCCTAAACACATTTTGGTCCAGCCTCTGGTCAATGCTGGACACCAAGCTCACCAAGTCCACAACTTTCCATCCCCAAAATGATGGCCAGAGAGAAGTCATTAACAAGATGATTGTACACATTCTGCGCATGTACAATTAAAAGCATCCATGCAAATGAGATGAGAGTCTTCCCTATGTACAACATAGTTATAACTGGGCTCTCCACGTCTCAACCAGCCACAACCCCTTTCAGGTGGGCCTGGGGTTCTAGCCACTATGTCCCAATGCCGTAGCCATGCCATTTGTGGCCACTCAGGCTGATTCGGCTCATGTCCAGTCTGAAGCTAACAAAACAAACAACTTCATTGAGCACATTTAGCACGTTGGTCAGCAGGTTCATAACATATTGGATAGAGCCAATGCTAAGTACATGCAACAACATGATCAACATCGGGTGCCACACCACTTCTAGGTGGGCGACAAAGTGTGGCTACATTTGTAGAAGGAGAGCCTCACTCGACCCCACCACAAACTTCGCCCACTCCGACATGGGTCGTACACCATCACCAAGGCTATAGGGAACAATGCCTTCAAGCTTAGTATTCCACCATTCCTTGGTCTGCACCCAGTATTCAATGTCGATCGCCTTTGGCCCTATTTCCCACCTCTACTGCACACCTCTGACATTGCAGAACAACTCACACCAACAGAGTTAAAGCTAGACTGCATGGAACATGCCACCACAGATTGTATAATGGAAATTCAAATCAAGAACACTCGCTAATAGAAGATCCAACTGTATCATGTTTTCAAAGTTGGCCAACTCCTCCACCAAGGCAAGTGGTTCACCACGGGCTAAGTTCAGCAGACATTTCCTCATCTCATGGAGGAACTCAACAAAATGGGGATCATTTCCTCCTAAGGTGGGAGGAATGATCCAGGTAGATATTGGTGGCCACCTGCCTATTCCACTTAGGGCCCCACCATTGTTTCTTTCAGTTTTTTCAGTTTCCTTATTTGTAGCACAATTTACTATTTTTAGCAGTTTTTCAGGTCATAAACTTCCGGAGCCGTTTTGAGGCCCTAAACAACATTTTTTGGGCATCAAACCTCCAGAAAATCTGATTCCATCTCAAAATTTACATTCATGGTCAACATTTGTAGTCCTTGGATAAATATTTCTTATGATGTATCATGTGCGTCAAATGGATATACTATGCCAAAGTACGACCCTAGGAAATTGATATACCAATTTACCCTGACAGGGCCCATATTCTAGCGTTTCATTTCCTAGGGTTAGGTTTTTGGATGTTTAGGGTTTTCCATTTTTTCTCAATAATATATAGGTCTTCGAGCCTCATTGCAACACAGATTTCAGAGGACTGTAGCCACCGCATCTCTTCTCAGAGATAAGTTACTAGCACCCTAGCTAGTTTATTTCCATTCTATCTGTAAAGAAATTTCAGTTCTTTGTTATTAATGAAATGAAGTGTTATTTCCACTGCATTTTTATATTTATGTTTATATTTTTATTATGTTGTGTTCTACATAAATCTGGATCAACACCACAAATGATAATTCATAACATGCGTTGACGGGTATTCTCCAGGGTTTCAATTGAATTTAGGATTGTCGGAGGGTAATTTATGTGGTATCACCGGCCACCAAGGAGAATATTTGATGGGATCATTGGTAATTTGGTTTAAATCAGATAATTCTAAACATGTGACAAAGGGAAACTGTCGATTCAAGTCAGGTTGAGCATAACCAGGATAGGATGGAATTGCTTGGGCAACAGGCTTTTGTGCACTAGCATAAGGCATTTTCTGCTGGTAACCCAGATAGGGGGTTTTTTTGAACACCAAACGCTTGAGGGATCTGTTGACCAAGACTTGGGTAAGCTACTTGTTGTTGGAATTTTGGTTGTGGCATTTGAGGCTGTGGCTGCTAAGGTGACTTCCTGTAAAATTCCAAAATAGGAAAAACAAGAATATAGAACATAAAACTGGATAATGCAGTAAACATTGTTACACCTTTTTTTGGTCATCTAACCTATTACTATTAGATGGCCCTAAGTACACCACGTAAGACCAATTTTACCCTAATTAAAATTGCTTTCACTATGAAAAATAACTTAGTAAAACACCTTTATTAAGTTGTTTATGGTCTAAATAGGATACCCGATGAGGAAATATTAAATAAATCCACATTTGTTTGATTTTCCTCAAGGAATAATTAGTTAAACAACAGTTTAATTAATATTCCTGGTCATATTTAACCCAAAACAAGAAAATTAATTAGATAAATCACTATTTATCTTATTATTTTCTGGGAATAATTATTTAAACCTTATTTAAATAATATTCCTTGTTAAAGTTGACTAAATAATTCATTAATAATTAAATAAATCATTATTTATTTGATTATTACTCAACCACATCCTTAAAATGATAAATAAATCATTTATTTATTTATTATTTACAAATAAAGGGATTTGAACCAAGTCAAATTCTTTTTCCCTCCAACAAATATAATAAAATATTCCATAAAAGTTGGATCTTCATTTGGTTAATAATATTTTAATTATGCACCAATATCTAGACTAACTCAATATTTTGTTATAAATAGAAGGGTTTTTCCATTCATTCATCACCTTTTTTTACCTAAATATCACTCTGGATCTATACTTTTGGTCTGACTTTGATCCACCATCATTGTCATATTTTTCTATCTTTTTGCTTGTGAGCTCCCTTTGAGTTCCATTTTTTACTGGGTTTTCTACACCATCAAGAGAGAGGAATTTTATATCTAAATGCTAAGGACTTACAAGAACACATCCCATTGAGGAGAACTGGTAGCATCCTTCTATGTTTTCCTCTTAGGTGCCCTTAATATAAAATTAATTCAACATATTCTCGTCTTATCTATTGGATGCATGGAGCAACTCTTGTTTTTATTTACTGCTTAATGTCTTTTAATGCATAGATCTAGATTTTTGCAACATTTATCTTGGTCACCTAATTGCAGATCTAAAAATATTGGCAACCATATTTGCTATTAGGGTTGTTTGTTATGCATAGCTAAAGTGGTATTTTTTTGTACACTTGCGATTAAGATTCATAATAAAAACTGGCGACTCCACATGGGTTTACGATTACGATTGCTATCATTTTTCAGATCCATGCATATCCAGCTGCTTCCAACCCTACGATTTCTCTTCAGTTTCTTGTTTTGCTTTTCTTGATGTTGTTTTTAACCTATAAATCCCTAAAACATTACAAATTCTAACTTCTGTGTGTTTTCGGACCTATTGCGTAGGTGACTAACATCAGTCGCAGCTGAGACGACACATTCTGCTGAAACATGCTCCCGAGAGCGCCAAAAGTGCAGGTCACACTTTTTTGGCCCTAAACCTGCAACCTGGAGCTTTAGGATGCACAAATCTGCCCAAAAATTGCGACTTCAGCAAGAAATAGGTCAGAAATTTCCACCTCACTCTTTTGCGGGATTTTTTCAGAAAGTTTTCTGGATTTGTCTGGGCGTCTGTTCAGGGTTTTCTGACCTTCGTCTCCACCCGTTTTGGACCTATACTTGTTATGTTTTACTCATCTATGTGGTAACCTAGCCCTCTTGGGCTTCAGTACCCTCCACACTTTGTGGAAGAGTTTTAGCTGCTGCAGGTTGTCTGAAATTTTCAGAGTGGTCAATCATTTTTCGGATGTAATACCTCACCTTTAGATCCACTTCAGATTGGCTATTTATCCATCCAAATCACCTCGTTTTTTTTTTGGGGGTTTTCCTCTAGGGTCCTCTCGGCTTCCCTCCAGGATATAGCTTTTCGCCACCTCATTTATAGCAATCTTTCCTCTGATTTGTTGTTGTTTTTCTGCACCAATTTCCAGCAGATCTGACCTTTAGATCCCTGTCCCTCCAGACCTTAGATATTTTGGCTACTTTGGTGTGTTTTGAATAGTTTTTTGCTGCTATAGGGTAAACTGCTTGGGTTGTTGGTTTTCGAATATCCCTCTTAGGGCTTTCCGGTGCCCGAGGCAGATAGTAAGATTAGCTGTGCTGTTCACAAAGTTGGAATGAGAATGTTCATATTAACTTAAAATAACTTGATGGAATGCGATAGAGAATTACCTCTTTGAAAATCTTGGAGTCCCTTGGAGAGCGCTAGGCAGCGAAACAAGAGTCCTTCTTCACTGGCTCCAAATCTGAGTCCTGCAATCAGTCAAAGCACCCGTGTAATTTCTAATATAACATATATCCTATCAATCAAGTCAATATATAATGAACTTCTAAATTATACACATCTGAGCCATTCATATCATGCTATGTAAATGTTCAAACAACAATGACAATATTAAGCATTGAATGGACAAAACGAACATAGTTCTATTGATTTTGAAATAAGGAGGATTACAACCGTCGGTTGTACCAAGCCCTCCTCAGTCTCCCAATCTCTTTTATCTCTCAAGTGAAGAAGTCCAATTCAACAAGCTCTCTAGGAACCTCTTTGACTCTTGGCCTTCACAATATAACACTATTCTCTATTCCACAAGTATGCAAAAACCTTTAGCAATCCTTCGACCTTCAACTAAGAGCCTTCAGCTCCTTTTTATAGGAGAGGGAGAAATCCATTGTTGCCTTTCTCTTTCCACTAGTTTGGAATAGAAAAAACTAATATGTTTCTTTAATCTCTATGATTTTGCCTCTTCGGGAGTTCAGTCTTTTACGGCAGTGACCAATAACAAATTGGTGCTTTGGAGTTTTCTTTGTGAACTGACTCTCTTGTGAGGGAAAGTCGGAGATTCAAATCATTTTCCGCGCGTTTTTCCCATTTCAAACTTAAAACATGGGTAACACTGCCCTCTAGTGTAAACAGAGCGTTGCCCTAGCCACTAACGCGGCACATTCACTGGTCTTATGCGTTATAACGCTCCTGATTTGTTATAGAAAGGCATTACCTTGGCAGAAATAGGTTTAATTTAGGTCTTTGTATTCCTTCCATATTTGTCTTCTCCTCTGAGCTGATGAGGAGGTATTTTGACCTGTAACATTTGCCCACCTACAGACTAGTTGTTGAGAGGCCCGCCTCCTTGGGTTTAGATTATTTCATAATTAGTTTTTTATTTTCTGTTATTTCAGTTCCATATACTGTTATTTGCAGGTTTATTTATAGTTATACAACACACTTTTTATTTTTCTCTACAAACGTTTCGGTTTAAAAATTAAAATTTACACACTTTACACACACACCCTAAGTGAAGAAGATCTTGGTTAAAACTGCCAAGAAAATACCTTAACATTGAAATCAATTGATCCTGCAGCTCTCTGCCCTTGTTCCGACATTGTAATTAGTTGATCATGCACCTTTCCGACCTTTTTGGTCTCTCTTCCCCTTGTGCCGTGTTTGTGTCGTCATCATTGCACCACCAAGGCATTTATCCTAGAGACTTCTAGGCCTTCATCCTCAGTTTCTGGTAGGAAGACTTACTCCTCCGCGTAGGATTCAAGTTAGTAATCTACCAAGTCCGCACTCCGACTCCTCTTCTGGTTCATTAGGTTCTCCTTCTGGTCCCCCCCCTGGTTCTCCTCCTGTCACCTTCACTACATCTAGTTCAGGACCTAACGCTAGTGGTGGCCCTGGCCCTAATGCTTGGAATACTACTAGTGGGACCGCAATAGGAACTACTTCGGCTACTTCCTTGCTCCCCTATATGGCAGGCCTCAATCTTCCTGATTTTAACCAGTTGATCAAGGACCCTATACACCATGATGCTAGTTGGCCTGCTATGCTGACCAAGCTCCCTTCCGACATCCCCAAGTTTGAAGGCCTTGCTGGAGAAGATTATACAAATCATGTTCGATCTTTCCACATGTCGTGTTCGTCTAACTCCATTACCGATGACTCTGTCCGTCTTTGGTTGTTCCAACGTACGCTTACAGGTGAAGCTTCTAAGTGGTGTGTTGATCAGGCCTCATCCTCTCATACCATCTTTGAGACTCTTGTTCAGGATTTTCTGTCTTATTTCGAGCTTCCCCTTCATTACAACACTGGTACCGAACTTTTGACTTCTTTCCGTCAATCGTCTGTGACCCGCCTTTCTGATCATGTCCAGGAAGGCGGAGAAGAAAGAGCCTATGTCAAGACCCTACCTTCAACGACCATGTCTACATGGACTGGTTCCTTAGATCTCTCTTGCTTTCTATAAGCAAAGACGTCGCATTGCATTTCCCTCAAAACGAAGAAGCCGCTCTCCAAATTGCGTTAAAATATGACATGATCTACGCTCAGTCAGGTTATGTTTATATCGGTATACCTGATCTTCCTAGACCCGATGGTGCCAACGCACCAGGGGAATCTCATTCCACCGATGGTATTGTTGGAGCTCTCTCTCATCCATATGCTCAACCTCCCATGGGCTATGTTTTTCCTCAAGGGGGGCCAACACCTCCTGCAATTTTCCCCCTCCCGGTAGCATGTATCTAGGATATGGCATGCCTCCTCGTTTTTCCCAACCTCTTGTTTACCACACTATTACCCAACCTCCTTATTATCTGTATCCACAGCCTGGTGCTCCATCTCCTCCAGCATTAGCACCTTCGCCTCCCTTTCCTTCTCAATCCTTGCAACAACAACCACCGCCCCCTCAAGGGTAGGTGTATGCACAGCAGGGCGCGACTAATCCTCCTCCCTCTAAAAATAAGAGGAAAGGCACTCAAAATCAATCTGCTCATGGTAATCCTAGACATAATCCTCAAAACAATGCAGCTAAGATTGCTAACCAGCAATAGGGCACTCAACCCAAGTAGGACAGGCCTATTCGCACGAACACACCTTGTTCTTGTTGTGGTGTTTATGGTCATTACATGCATGATTGTCCTCTTCTAACACAGATGAAGCAAATGTGGGAGTCTCAAGCAACATTGCGCGGACAACATGCCTCCCCTTCCGTCCCTCCTAGTGCTGTGCCTAGTCAGTCGGTTGTGTTTACTAATCCTTTCCCTCAGCAAGGATTTGTGTCTACCCAACCACCTAAAGGTTAGGTGGCCACTCAAACTCTTCCATCTGGTACCCCCGATTACCAGATTCTCATGATGAATTCTGACCAACCTCTAACCGTAGACATCAATCTTCAGACTCAGTCTCGTTAGTACAACAAGCCTCCCGCTACGTCTGTTCCTGAGCGACCTCCTTCAGTCCCTACAGAGCCTCTTTCAACACCTAATGGTCCCTTGCAGATCCCTCAGCCTAAGGCAAAGGTTCATACCAAGATCCCTAAGGGACCACTACACTGAAATGCTACTTCTACTAAAGCTTCCCATTCATATACCATAGTAGATGATTCGGCGCAATCTCCTGCTGCCATTTTAACACTAGAACTCCTCCAGTCATGCCCTTCAAAATGAAAATCTATACTATCTGCCATCGGCACTGTAGATCCTTCCGATTATTGATTGATTGTCTTTGATGTTGACCGGTTAGAACATCCTCCTCTCCCTTCTTCCATCACCTTCCAAATCGCAGTCAAGATTTGGAACACCAACGTTTCCCGGTGTATCATTTATGAGGGGGCATCCACCTGTGTGATGTCTGCTTCGGTTTGGAAGCAACTCAGATCACCTAAGATAGCTCCTTCCATGATCACTCTTTGAGCGTGGGATGGCCACGCCTCCCAGCCCATTGGCCTATTCTGCAACTGTTCTATTACTCTTAAGGGTAAGACTGTTTGTGTTGACGTAGAAGTCATAGTTGCCCACTTATATCACAACATTGTATTGGGTCATAGCTAGACCTATGCGATGTCTGCTATCCCATCTGTGGTTCACCGCAAGATGTCCTTGCCTCATTACGGAAATATAGTCACCATTGACTAGTTGACATATTACGAACTGAAGTCTCAGACCTCCCCTGAGTCCATAATCTCTTCGGTGGCCAATAAGCAAACCGTCGATCTTTTGACCAGTGTCTCACCCGGAGTCTACAAAGACTCCTCATTGCTTGGTACATTCCCTGGTCTTCCTCCTCTTATCTCTGATCTCATATCATTGAATGTTTGCATGATGCAATCATCTCGGGCTGCCCTCAAGCAGTCCACTTCGGCTAGTCAACAACCTCCTCGCCCTCCGCAGCCTACTCCTAGCCCTTTGATTCAGCCTTCTGGACCTCCTCCTCTTGGCCCTTCACCTACAGTTGGTATCCATGATCCTCTATAAACTCCTGGAATGGTTCCTCTAGGCCTTAACCATCTTGGAGCCATCCCACCTGGCCACTACCCCTCCAGTTGGATACCATTCCTAGCTCCCCCCCCAGGAGTATACACAGTACCTGTCATGGCTACACTCTCTCTTCCTAACCTGACCCTTGGGATTCTCATCTCTTACCTTGATCCTCCAGCTGCTACCCCGACTAGTCAAAGCAAACCTTATCTTGCTTTGACCCCAGTTCAAATGGTCCCCATGACTTCTCCCACTACTACAGTGATTTAGCCACCTCAACAGGCACCTCCTCCTATTGTGACGAGTTAGGATAATGGGGGCAAAGCTAGTAAGAAGGCAACCAAAGACAGGTCCACCCTGACAAACCTTGCCTCTCCTCAGCCGCCAAAACACACTATCCAGTGTGATTTGTGTGATATTTTCGGTCATGCCACCCATACTTATCCATAGTTGCCTCACCTCAAGTCAATGTTCAATGAGACATTTCCAGAGTCCGATATCCCTGAGGTCTACATCACTATACCTGATTCAGTCCCGAAACTCAAATCGTTGCATGCAAATCACCCTTGTGCTTTGTGCGACTTCCATGGCCATGACACTCACCTCTATCCCCGCCTTGAAGAGTATCATTCCTCTTTGGAAGCTTTCCGCCAATTCGAGGCCAAGCATGACATGTTCACCTCTAACTTGTTTGCGAGTTTTACTTTAGCAGAACCAGAGGATCTGCCTGCTCCCATTGACATTCCCCCTCTTGATGTTGAAATGACGGAGCCTTCGGCCACCATTTTCTACCTATCATCATCCAGGAGACTCTCAGTGGAAGTCCCCTTGGAGAATTCCCCTGATGTTTCGCTTGACCTCCCTTCAACGATCACCCTAGGCTCAACATCAGTACATCCCTTATCTACTTACTCTTCTATCATCCCCCATGACATTTCGCATGTGAGCCTTTCTTCACATGATGATGAGTCAGGTAGCTCTACCGCGTCAGGTGGTCTCTCTTCCTGAAGTCACCCCATCTTACATTCAGATAAAGACATTATGGAAGCCATGACCAACCCTGAATTTCCATGGGATGATATGCACCAACATGCGTACTTCCTCCCACAGCAGTCCCATGACCAATATGCTGTGGAAACTAAAGACTTCATTCCTGATGAAGTCGATTGGTTTAGAAATCCCATCCCTACACTTGATGCTTTCGAAGAAGGAAATATGGCCAATATCTCTCCTACTAATAAAATTGACATTTCTGACAAACCAGGCGTAGAAGAAAATATCACCTTGGGCGCCCAATACACCTTGGAAGAGGTTGAGGCTTACACCAAGCTATTTAAAGAATTCCATGATGTTTTCGCTTGCTCCTATTCAAAAATGCCTGGAATTGATCCCACCATTGTTGAACACCATATCGATACATGGCCGGATGCCAATCTCGTCCATCAAAAGTTGAGACCCATTAATCCTTTCAAACGAGAAGCTGTCAAAGCTGAAATTGATAAGCTCAAGTAGGTTGGTTTTATCTATCCCATTGAATACACCACTTGGGTGTCGAATCTAGGTCCCATTCTCAAGAAATAAGGCACCATCCATGTCTGCACTGACTTTCACGATCTGAACAAAGCTTGTCCCAAAGACAACTTCCCCACACCATTGATTGACCAAATAATTGATGAGTGTGCAGGGCAGGAGGTTCTATCCTTTATGGATGGTTTCTCCAGGTACAACCAAATTGTTATCTGTCGTGTTAATTAACTTAAGACCGCATTCAATAGTCTGTGGGGAACCTTTGACTATCGAGTCATGTCGTTCAGCCTTAAAAATGTCGGAGCCACTTTTCACCGGGCTATGTCTTACTGTTTCCATGACCTGGCTCATATTATCCTTGCTTATTTAGATAGCCTCACTGCATGTTCTAAGCATCGAGCACATCACCTCCACAATATGCATATTGTCTTTCTCCAATGTCGCAAGTATAATATCTGCATCAACCCACTGAAGTGTGTCTTTTGTGTACCTACCGCCCGTCTTCTAGGCTTCATTGTGTCTAAATATGGTATCACGCTTGGCCCATTGAAAGTTCAAGCCATCCTTGAGCTTCCTATCCCTCGTACTCTACACCAGTTACAAAGCCTTCAAGGCAAAGAGAATTTCCTTCACCGGTTCATACCTGACTATGCCACCACCATGCATGGGTTCCTTAACATCCCTTTTGTATGGGATGCCTATGCTCAAGAGTCTTTCGATGCCCTGAAACATGCTCTCATGTCATCTCCCTTGATTCTTCCTACTGACTTTGATAGGGATTTCATCCTATACATCTCCGCTTCCACCTACTCGGTCGCTAGAGTCCTCATTCAGGAAGATGGCAATGGAATTGAGCATGTTATTTATTACGTCAGTAAGAACCTGGTAGGACCTCCTATATCCTACTCACATGAAGAGAAATTAGCACTGACTATCCTGTTCTCAGTCTAGAAACTTCGTCATTACATCCTCATGCATTCCACCAAGGTCGTGACTAATTCCATCCCTATGGCCTTTCTATTGAGTCGCCGAATCATCAATGGGAAGTACGCCTGTTGGATCGTTATCCTCTAGGAATTAGACCTTGAATTTGTCACACCAAAAAGTAAGAAAGATTTAGCCCTCGCTGAATTCATTTCTGAACTACCTACCAATACGCATGATCCTCCAATTGATGATAATTTCCCTGATGAACATTTGTTTTCCATTACCACCAATGATCCTTGGTATGGTGACATCCTTACTTATTTTCGAACCCAAAATTTCACCCTCCATCTTAACCGTGATGCTCGACGACGTATCTGAAACTAGGCCCCCCTCTACCTTCTTATCGGTGAAAATTTTTATCGTCGCAGTGTAGATTCTGTCCTTCGTCATTGTCTCACACACGCTGAAGCAGAGCAAGTCCTCAATGCCTTTCACAATGACGCTTGTGGTGGCCACCTCTCTGGTTTGGACATTGTCCAGAAAATCATGCGCAATGGGTACTTTTGGCCTTCTCTCTTCGGTGATTGCATTGAGGCAGTCAAACACTGTTCCAATTGCCAACATTTCCCCCCCAAGGCATGAGCCCCTCCATCTCCCCTCCATCTTGTCATCTCAGCTGGTCCCTTTTGTAAGTGGGCCATAGAATTTATGGAGTTTCGAATGTCGTCTGCTGGTAACCACAAGTATATCATTGTGGCAGTTGACTATTTCACCAAATGGGGTGAGGCCATGCCAATGTTTAACAACACGACAGCTACCACAAACCTCTTTTTCTTCAACCATGTAATTTCTCGATTCGGAGTTCTGAAACAATTGGTATCTGAACATGGTCGACATTTTGTAGATGAGATATGGTGTGAGCTATTGTCACTGTTGGGCTTTGAGCACCAATGTTCCTCCTCCTCTTACCCCCAAGGTAATGGTCAAGTTGAAGCAGTCAATAAAATCTTCAAAACCATGCTTCAACGGATGGTGGATAAGCACAAAACCAACTGGAACCTTATGATCTTCCCTACTTTGTGGGCCTATAGAACTTCTGTTAAAACCACCACTAGGTTTACTCCTTTCCATCTTGTGTTTGGAGAGGAGGAAGTCTTATCGTCTGAGTGTGAAATCCCTTCCCTTCATCTAGTCGTCGAAATTTTCCCTGACACCCAACCTTTAGAACAATGACTTATCATGCTTGAGCGTGCTTCCGAAGACCATCGTGTTGCATTGAAAACCATTGAAGTGACTAAGAAAAACACCAAAGCTCAGTATGACCGAAAATTCGACCCTCGTACTTTTCACGAAGCTGATCTTGTTCTAGTGTATGACCAAGCCCATGATGTCCACGATCATGGGAAGTTTGACTCATTATCGCTAGGACCTTACATCATCAGTAAGGATTTAGGTGAGGGGGCATATCTCTTAGAGGATTTCAAAGGCCATCCCCTTCCCAATCCTCACAATGCACTCTATCTTAAGAAATATTACCCTTAGCATTTCCTTCCAGGAATGAATGTTTTATTTATTTTTGGTAGCCAGCTCATGATTTTGTGATTTGATACTTCACTAGGACACATTTTGTCCAAGAAGGGTCACTTCACCACTCCTCAAAATAGAATTTCTTCACCTGCAACACTTGTACTTGGGGCATCAATTTGCCTTCATACTTGTCCATGCTTGTGTTGATTTTCATCATGAGTAACCATCATGTACTCATGTTTTTATGGTCCCCATTGGACCTTTTTTGTGTGGCAGCATCATCGAGTCACCCTTGTTTATAGCATCCAAGTTGAGTCATAATCACATTTATGGAGTCTATCTCGAGTCCCTTTGTATCCCGCCATAGTATTCCATCCTTCATTGCTTGGTTCCTCTCTCGTGTCACACATTATGGCCTTTAGTCCCACTGTACCCTATCCCTCATGATATTGTGTCAGTCACTACCAAGTCATCCATGCCCTTTATTCTCTAACAAGGGAAGTCATCCGTCCGCTACTCAGTATCCCATATTTCATCATCATCCCTGGTGTCAGTCTGTCAGTCGCTCTACTATTTTCTCTTGTGCCTTAGCTGAGGATCCCATATAAATGGCGGACCTCCTTCTGTCGACATCAGATCATTTAATTCCAGAAGACAGGTCTAGAGGGTAGTGTACCTTGGTTCCAGCTTCCACTTTTGTTCCGTGCTTCGGATCAAGAAAAGGGACTCCTTATTACCCTTTGAATCAATTCTTTCTCAGCTTTAGCTCTTTTCAACATGATTGATATCTGTATACTTGATGGTTTAGTGATGAAGCAACTGATATCAGTGATTCCCGGGTGTGTGTGAGATGTTTTCAACCTTCATGAGGGGGTGGCCCTATAGGTAGCCCCCCACATGCCTGGATGACCTCTTCATTACAACCTTTGATGCAGCTCCATATATTTGATGATATCAGCCTAACCTGCTGGCAGTGAATTTTTGATTGCATGTATTAGTCAGATTTTCAGAGCCCTTTCTTGTTTACAGGGGCATTTGGGTTATATTTGTATCTCATGTACTCATATATTATTGTATAAATCCTGGATGTTATCCTAGGCACAGTATGTATGTGGGATTCATTATCATGTTTTCCCCTATCCCATGTTTATGCCAACATGTACTATATTGTTCAGTCCCTTCTTTACTGGATGCACTATTCTTTGTACTTTGTCTTGGTGGGCATAGGTATGCCTCCCCCACCGCCTATAGCACAGGTAATCACTCATAAAAGAGACTTGTCACACCTGTAAGTCTTTCCTTCTCAGGGTCTAGTCCTTTAGCGCTTCGGTCTACCTTATATTTCTCTCTCTTTGACTTCCCCTTCGATGTCTAGTGATTGAGTTCTTACAACATAATTCTGTCATACGATTAGCTCCTAACACTCGCATGCTGGGGGGAAATCTGTTACATCATTTTTTGGTCATCTAACCTGTTACTATTAGGTGGACCTAGGTACAACATGTAAGACTAATTTTACCCTAAGAAAAAATTCTTTCACTATGAAAAATAACTTAGTAAAACACCTTTATTAAGCTGTTTATGGTCTAAACAGGAAACCCCATGAGGAAATATTAAATAAATCCACATTTGTTTGATTTTCCTCAAGGAATAATTAGTTAAACAACAATTTAATTAATATTCCTTGTCATATTTAACCCGAAACAGGAAAATTAATTAGATAAATCACTTTTTATATTATTATTTTCTGGGAATAATTATTTAAACCTTATTTAAATAATATTCTTTGTTAAATTTGACTAAATCATCTATTAATAATTAAATAAATAATTATTAGTTTGATTATTACTCAACCATATCCTTAAAATAATTAATAAATAATTTATTTATTTATTATTTACAAATAAAGGGATTTGACCCAAGTCAAATTCGTTTTCCCTCGAACAAATATAATAAAATATTCCATAAAAGTTGGATCTTCATTTGGTTTATAATATTTTAATTATGCACCAATATCTAGACTAACTCAATATTTTGTTATAAATAGAAGGGTTTTTCCATTCATTCATCACCTTTTGTTGCCTAAAGATCACTCTGGATCTATACTTTTGGTGGTCTAACTTTGATCCACCATCATTGTCATATTTTTCTATCTTTTT
The DNA here is from genome assembly GCA_034641835.2 of Pinus albicaulis. Taxonomy (NCBI): domain Eukaryota; kingdom Viridiplantae; phylum Streptophyta; class Pinopsida; order Pinales; family Pinaceae; genus Pinus; species Pinus albicaulis. The sequence goes on from CM076575.1 coordinate 224,720,910, forward strand.
TCTTGTGAGCTCTCCTTTGAGTTCCATTTTTGTCTGGGTTTTCTACACCATCAAGAGAGAGGAATTTTAGATCTGAAGTGCTGAGGACTTACAAGAACCCATCCCATTGAGGAGAACTGGTAACATCCTTCCATGCCTTCCTCCCAGGTGCCCTTAATATAAAATTCATTCAACATATTCTTGTCTTGTCTATTGGATGCATGGAGAAACTCTTGTGTTTTATTACTACTTAATGTATTTTAATGCATAGATCTAGATTTTTGCAGCATTTATCTTGGTCACGTAATTGCAGATCTAAAGATATTGGCTGCCATATTTTCTATTAGCGCTGTTTTTTATGCACAGCTAAAGTGGTATTTTTTCGTACACTTGCGATTAAGGTTCATACTAACAAACATCAACACATCAATACATGAATAGATTAGCTGATCCATTTAATTATATGAAATAGTAGAAATGAAGTACAATTCCTTGAGAAAGAGACACTCAAGCTAGGGAAAACAAGCCTGAAATGACCCTAAACATAAAGACATAATATGTTGCTGCTGCACCAACTACTGGGAGGCTGTGACTGAACAATCTTGCTAGAAAATGCTGCTACTGGAAACTAGGAATGCGTAGATCTATTGATGGGGTGCTTAGAAAATGCTAGGTGTTAGCCATTTATGAAATTTATTATACCAAAAGGTGGCTAAATCATTTTTGGAGCCTTCAAGGAACAAATTTTATTTCAAAAAGTGTTGGCTCTTGAATATTCTTGAAGGCCTCATGCCTCTATCCAAAATCTTCCCTACTGTTCCCATTTTATACTCTGGAATTCTACTGATTTCATAAGAGACTACTATAAAATCTCTTTTTCCCCTTCCTCCATTAAAAAACTAACCTCATTTTCTACCCCTTTTATTCTCATCAAAATCCTTCATTTTCATATTTTCCTCCTTCCCCTCCATCAAAACCCCTTTGTTAAGGTTTAAGACTCATTCTTTGCCTTAATTGAAACTCTCACAACCCTTAAAAAACATTGAAAACTACATAAAAAATACATATTTTTATTTAAACCCCCATGGGCTAAGTCCAAAACCCTTCCCATTCATATGCCCTGGTGCTAGAACCAGGCGCTAAACCTTTATGCGCTTATCGCATCACAAGATCCAAGCGCATAAATCTTTTTCCATGTTAAAAGCTCCGATGCCGATTAGTCCTGTGTATAAAACTCTCGGTCATATTGCTTTCCATATAAACCACGGCCCCACAGACAGGCGCCGAACCTTATTGCAAATATATTTTCGCCCCCAAAGCTTAAACCTTTGTTATATTAAATTTTTGGGTTTTAAATATTTTTCGGTCATTAACTATTCCAAACTGGATGGGTTGATCGCACCGCATTTGCGAGGAAAGTAGTTTTCCCTGATTGGCAGCGATCAACTCCGTCGGCCGATACGTGGCCTTGGGCGGTATGACCATACTGTTTTCCCTAGGCATTAAAGGTTAGATATCGGCTCGGTGCGATATTGACGTGTGCCGTTCGATCTGAGGCCAGCTCATCGGACGATGATCACGCTCTGAAGAAGCCCGTAAGATAAACGTGGTACGACGTGGTTCTTTAAAACATCTCCGTCATCGATTTGATCTGCAGATCGACGACTCACACTCCATCACCTCGGTCCATAGCGCCACATCAGCATCCACACGACAGATTTTAATTGGGGCGGATCTTCATTGTTTCCCCACACAGTCAACAAATCTGGTCCTGAGAACATTATACTGTGTGGTTTAATTAAAGGTTTTGAAGTCCAGGGCATGTTTCTAAGGTTTTGCGCTACCCGATCTCCACCGTTGATTGCGTGGGCCGATATCATCCGACGGCCCACGTTCGTCCTGAACTCCCCACTCATTTTTCCACCATTTTTGCTGAAACACAAGGTTTTAAACCTTTTTCTCTGCTTTTTATTTTATTTTTCCGAATAATGTGACCCCTTCACATTATTTATTCACCTCCACTCCTGACCGTCGATCTCTGTGTGATCGACGACTCCGATTTAAATTCTTCTTCCGCCTCTTCTTTGACCTCCTCTAATCAATCTCAGCCGTTGGATGATGCCATCTAACAACCATTCTCTCTCCATGTGCCTTCTGAAGAAGTAAACCTATATATGCAGGATTTTATAATGTTGTTCGTATGTTGTAGGGTTTAAATGGCTTTTTCGCTATACTGAAGAAAATTCAAAGGCTGAGGGTGAGGATCCTCCCGCCTTCGATTCATCAAAGGAAATCATTTGCAGGGTTCAACTCCATGTTTCATAATAATTCATGAGGCATTGATGCCACATGACCCTTGTGCAGCCCTGCACACCAACAAACCAGTGAATCAGGCACAAATCAAAGAGTATCAGTGTCAAAGACAAAAATATACCAGAACAGAAGATTGAAGACAGATATGTGGGCATTACATCTAAGATGGTTTATCAAAATCCTAATCCCCAATTAAGCCACAGTTAAAAGAAAAATCATAAAGGTTCATCAGACAGAAAGCTTCCACTGCCATAGCTGAGGCAAATCAATTCCTCCCAGCTATTGAAGTGCCACCTGTGCCTAAAAGCATTCATATCAGAGGCCGAAGTTATTGATCAGGATCAGATATTTGTCTCAAGCACAACCAGAGAGTAAATTATGAAAACAAAATTAATGACAAAATATCATGCAGAGTTACTTCAAACATAACAGAGAGCCTCAAAAGTCAAAAAGAGCTCCCACCGAGCTTAAATCTTAAATACAGAGGACACCTATGTAAGCTTCTTCATCGAGCCCCCCAAAGGCCGAGAAGCCATTAAGTTTGTATTAATTATCTTTGGAGATCTTTTATCAGATCTCACCTCCTCATTCTTCTATAAATACTACTGGAGAAGATGAGAGAGGGGTTGGTTGAGTTGGCTACTGAACATTGAAATGTAATTGAGCTTGAGAATTCTACTTGTAAATAGTGTTCACTAGCCCTTGGAGCTCTTCTTGTGATAGATAAGTTAGGATGAGATGTGTAGATGATTGCTAAACTAAAGCATTGGACTTAAAGCTTTAACTGGTTTGGAGCATCAATACAAGCTGATTTATGGGATCCTGGTTTATGTTGACAGTGATGTTTTTCTCATTGTGACTCGTTATTTTGTTTCTGTTTTCACTGTGTTCATATTCTCTTGTAAAGAACAACATGCATAGAGTTAGGACCTACTGTATATCAGTACCCTTCTCTGACTGAAAATCTTTATTTGAATGTTGTCTTCCAATCTGTGTTATTTAGGAATGATTTAATTCAGTTTAAGCATAGGAATGCTAGCGTTCACTGGTCTTATTGTTTTAGCTGAATATTGTTCTTGGATGTTACTTTCATTTCATGTTAAGTAGAGATGAACTAAGGAAGATATGGTGTGCCCTGGTCCTAGTTTTATCCCCAAATAATATCTGAATGTTTCCCTTGGAATGTGTTAAAAGCTGGCTAGTTTAGAAGTACTTACCAGATCTTAGACCATCCTTTGTTAGCTTTTGTGTTTCCCTCTGTTTTTATTATGTTTTCTATTGAAATTGGATCAAAGGATGGCTAGTTTCAAAGTACTTACCAGATCCTAGGCTACTCTTTGTTCTTCATTTGTTTAATTCCCCTTCTTGATGTATCATTTCATTCCATAAATAAAACTTTGAAGAGACCCTTAGACATAGATGAATTGCCCCATGGACCACTCTTGAACCTGATTGTTTCAATTAAATCCTATTATGACTCCATAGCCTAATGGACTAAAACATGCAATTATCTATCTTCCTGGCCAAAGCTTGTTCTTTTTTCTTGCAACTTCTCACCTTTGAAACTATTTTCATTTATAACTTTCCACCTCAAATAGTAATCGTGCTCAACCATCCAAAAACAAAACAAACCCTTGGCCTTTATAACTAGCCTAATATCATTACCCAAAACTTCAAAGGCAAATCCATCTTTGCACTTATTGGAGAGATCCCTCTCCGGATTCAAGAGGGCTAGATCCTAGAATCCCAAAGTGGTTGAAATAATGTTCTCCTTGCAGTTGGACCTTTTCCAATCTTGCTAATTACAGGGCGCTAACATCTTTGGCGACTCCACTGGGGAATCAAACCCAGAATCTCTGGTTAGGTTCCCTTAAACACTTCATAAAACCTTGTGAGTAAAAAGCAACCTTTTCAAGCACTACCAAGAAGTGGTAATCATGATCAAACTTGTTTGAATCAGTGACAAGCTAGGTAAACCCAAGGATTCTCATAAGAGTTTATCTAACCTTGAAAGATCTTTTGGCTTAGCCATAAGAGTAGACTGTCTTTGTCTCATAACCATAGCTAAGTTTTGAAACAAAGTTAGGACATTATTAGAAACCACACAACTAAAAAATAAATTAGAAAAACCAAAAATATTTCATATTGGTATCAAATAAACATGGTGGTGGACCATAAAACATTTTACCTCCTTAGGAGCTAAAAAATTCCACTTGGAAACTCCACAATCCTGAACAGACCTTAAGACTCCACTGGGAAGAACCCTTATCCTTATAATATCATTCAAACTCTATTAGAGGATTGTAGGATTAAATTTTGTATAAACATATTAGTTGACCTTTTAAATACTGTCATACCTGGTTGAAATTTTCTTGTTTATTTGGGTCTGAAAAAAACAGCATAGTGGCTCCTAGAAAGATTCACACTAGAGCCTACCCTGACCCTGATCCACCTGAGAGAGTTGATAACCCAGAAATTATCCTTAGGAAGTCTCCTAGGATTAAGTTATCAATTGTTTTCAGATCACCCTTGAGAGCTAATTCAGTTCCTGAAAATCTTTCAACTCTACAAAAATCACAATTTGACTTAGTAAATCCCTTTAGAACTAGGTCTCTTGACGATTTAGATCAGCTAGATTCTGAGTCTTCACTTTCATCTCCTGAAACAGATGAACATCCTGGTAGTAGAGAAACAACACCTCCTGATTTACATTTCCTTCACAACTTAGGTGTCTCTCATCCAAGATCAGCTCAACAATCTACTTTTGGTCCATCCACTTCTGTTCACCCTACATCCACTATTCAAGCCACCCCATTCTAGCCCACTTTCCCTCTTGTTAATCCACCTCTTGTAAATCCACCTCCACCTCCTTCCATGGCTACATGGTATGCTCCCTTAGTCCTTCCTGTACCATTAGTCAATCTTCCATAGGAATATCAGTCAAAAATTCCATTATATGATGCTAGCAATGCTACAACTGCATCACAACATGTGGATAAGATGAATGACTACTTTGACAGAAATGAAATTGATGATGATTCTATCAAGCTTAGATTATTTGCTCAAAGTATGGGGGGAGAAGTAATAAAGTGGTTTAAAGGCTTAACCCCCCATAGTATCAATGATCTCCAAGCCTTCCATCAGACATTCTTAAACAAATGGGAAGTAAAGAAGAATCCTCTCCAAGTCCTTTCTGATTACAAGAACCTCCATAGAAACACCGGGGAAAGTGTACAAGATTATTGTACCAGATTTAGCAGTGTATATAATGCACTTTCCCCAGATCTAAAACCTCCTCAAGGCTCAAATTTAAAAAATTTTCCTAAAGGGTTTGACCCTGAGATGGATTATCAGCTAAGAGAGAGAGATCCTGCAACTCTTGAAGAGATGCAAAAAGGTGCTCTTTCTATGGAAGTCAACTTGATGGAGAAGAGAGCAAGAATGAAAAATGAAAAGAGATTGTCCTTTAGAGAGGAAAATACACCCTCTACTTCCAAATCAAAGATGGAGAGAATGATGGAAGAGATGATAAAGAAAATGAGCATCCTTGAGAGAGCACAAGCCAGCCAAAACCAAATTGCTCCTCAAAACAGAAACCAGAACCAGAATCAGAATTTTATAAGGAACCAACCTCCAAATAGACCCACGGAAGATGATCAATAGATCACTCCTCCCTTTCATCAAAACTATGTAAGTGAGGTTGAGGAAACAAATGAGATAATAGAGGAAGATGATATCAACATGCTGGGGGTAGATGATGACGACTTTGAGATTTATTACAATAGAAAACAAGGTCTTTATACACCTTATGATGACAAAAGAGATAATGATGAAAGTTATTATCAAGACATGGAAAATGTCATCATAGAGTCTCAAAAAGAATATTACCTTAGAAGCAAAACCAGTAAAAAGACCCCCAACACCAAAACCTCTAAAAAATCTTCACAAAACAGCACTGCAACCAAGCCTAAAGTTTCCAAACAGAAGGACAAAACAGTGGATGTTAATTCTGATAAAGGTAAAGATAAAGGCACTCAAAACAATGAAAAATAGAGTGCATACCTTAGTAGTACTAACACTTCAGCTAGTACTCCTGTTAAAACCATTTTGTCAAATATAAATAGAAAAAATAAGCAAGCTGTTGTTGCTGATAGACTGGCAGCTAGTAAGGCTGAAACAATTTTTTGAAAGAACCAAATTCCTTTCAGCCTAGAGCAGGAAATTTCAAAGATAAAAATCTCTGCTCCCCTTACTGAGTTAGCTGCCCAGAATGTATATAGGACCCCAATTTTGAAGGCTTTAAATATTGAGGATAGTAATGACACACTCAATCTTAATGATGACTAGCCAGAGCTCATTTTTGGTCCTAATATTGAAGGTAGATATCAAGAGGGACCTGTTCCTCCCTTTTATATAAGTTTAAGTATTCATGACAAAATTTTTCACAACGCTATGCATGATTCCGGGGCTTCTCATAATTTAATGCCCAAAGCTGTCATGGAGAGCCTAGGCCTTGAAATCACCAGAACTTACAAAGACCTCTACTCTTTTGACTCAAGCAGAGTAAAATGTTTGGGATTAATTCAGGACCTCTGTGTTAACTTAGCCCAGATTCCAACCAAATGCTTAGTAATGCAAATTGTTGTGGCTGATGTGCCCCCAAAGTATGGAATGTTATTATCAAGATCTTGGGGGGCTAAGTTACAAGGGACTATGAAAATGGACATGACCTATGCGACTATCCCTGTTTTCAATCAGACTAGAAGACTTTACAAGGAGTCTCATATGCAATACACAGTTACAAGCCAAGACATACCACAAAACTCTCCTCTCTATTTTGTAAATACAGGCCTTGATTCTTTTATTATGTTTAACGATGAAACATTTAGTGAACAAGTCACTTTAACAGGATTAATGACAGATAGAGAGGAGGAAGAAGATAATGTAGGAGTGTCAGAGCCATTGGCTGAAACTGTAAACCCTAGCAAACAAAACACAGGTTTTGAGCTACAAATCATGTGTCCTTTGCTTTTAAACATTGAGAGTCAAGAAAGCAGTCCTCAACCCAATAAAAAATTTGAGGAGTTAAAACAAGTTCAACAGTGTGCTGACCTCCAAGAACAATTCGATAGCACACTTATTGAATACCATAGTAACCCAAATGATAAAATCGAGACTAGTCCTCTATGGAGTATGCACTTCGACGGGTCTTGCATTAAGACCAACGCTGGTGCAGGTGTCTGGATATGCAACACTGAGAAAAATCACATAGAAAGAATTTCCTGCAAATTAAACTTTCAGTGTTCTAACAACATAGCGGAATATGAATCCCTTCTCTTAGGCTTACGTTTGTTGAAAAATTTAGGAGCCAAAAGAATCAATGTATATGGGGATTCAGAGTTAGTCATTAGGCAAGTCAATAGGGAGTATAACGCAAACCGTCCTAGACGTAGGGCCTACCGAAATGATGTCATGGACCTTTTAAAAACATTCGAGGAGTCCAAACTGATTTTTGTCCCAAGGAAAAGAAATATTGCGGCCCACAATTTAGCCTTTGCTTCTAGAACATGCTTAACACCATATGAAACTAGTGACTGTACAACTCAAATAATTCAGACCAGCCGTACCTGATAATGAAAAGTATTGGCAGGTGTTTGACGAAGACAAACAAATAGAAGACTTCATGCAATTCAGAAATGAATTCGAACAAAATAGTTCGGACTCAGATTATGATACAGACTGCAGTGAAGAAAATTTTCTTGGTGAAGAAGAGCCATCTCCTGAGCTTGTTAATATTAATCTTGTTAGCCCCCCTATGAAATTTTTGACAAGCAAATAGGGGGCTAAATTGTTCCTGAGTCTTCAAGGAATTCATTTCCTCTGAAAACACAGTCTCCTTGAAGTCTCTTTGTGCCTTTTATCCTTTGATCAAATCCCCTCTGCTGATCTTCCTTATAAGGCCTCTCTGTTGATGAAGAAATGCCCAAAGGCTTCCTTTTCCCTCTTATTTCCCCTCATTTAGCCTCTTTTTATCCCCCTTGTCTTCCCCTTTTTATTTCCCTTCTTACCCTTCAGTATCCCCCCAAAATCCCCTTTAAATTCCTCCCCTACCCCTTGTTTTCCCTTTTTCCCCTTCTATTCCTCTATCGTTACCTTTCCCCACCCCTTAAAATCCATTAAAAGGGGCTAAAAACCCCTTTTCCGACCTTATTATAAGGCCTAACCCCTTTCTGCCAGCCCCTTCTAACCACTCCCCCACATATGCCCGTCACCCAAGACCAAGCGCTTAAGCCTTGGGGGCCAATCGCAATCGAAACAACCGGCGGGTGCATTTCCTTTGTAATACTCTAAAAACCCGATGCGATTGTTTTATTTCGATAAGTCCCGCAGTGCGTTCCACACCGTTGATCTACCCTGATGATCCAACGGCTATCGCTCTCCCCTGTCGATCGCAATCGGAAGTTTGTGAGTATCTCATTTTTGTGCCCTTCTGATTGCATCTCTTCCGATTGCATCTCTTCTGATTGCATCCCCTCCGATTGTGTTCTCCACCGTTGATCTTCCCGCCAGATCGACGGCCAGCGCTCAATCGCTTCCCCTTCCGATCGCTGATCGCAAGCCTTCCCTCTGTCTCCCGATTAAATCCTGGCCGTTCGCTCGTTTCGCGATCCAACGGCTATCGCTCTCCCCTGTCGATCGCAATCGGAAGTTTGTGAGTGTCTCGTTTTTGTGCCCTTCCGATTGCATCTCTTCCAATTGCGTCTCCTCCGATTGCATCTCCACCGTCCGTCTCCTCCCGGATCTGACGGCTCAGATCTAATCGCCCTCCGCCTCTGCCGGGTCCCACGTCCACCCCTCCGCTCCATTGTTTTTCTTCCATTCCCTTTGTAATTCGCCCAAAGTTCATTGTTGGGCTTTTACGTTGATTAACCATTTCCTCCACCATTTTCACTGTTCCTCCGCCGCTCCGCCACCTTTCCTCTGGCCTCTGCAGCATTTCTCCGCCACCACTGCCAGGTTCTTAACAGGTTTATTTTATGATGTAGAATAGCACAGAGAGGCTATCACAGCCGCCAGCACAGCAGCAAGGACGGATCAGAAGGGATTTGGGCCCGTGATTAAATATTTGGAGCGCTAATCCCGTATTCAAAGGATCAAAGCACAGTTTGAAGACTTAAGCACGTGAAGAGTCTTATCTGTGTTTAAATATCAGCAGGACGTTCTCTCCAGATGTACACCTTCCCTCAGCGTTCTCCATGCCTCCTCGAGCCCTGAAAGATTAATTGTACTGTCTAAAACCCATTTAAGACAGTCAGGCAGCAGGTAGGAGGGATGGAGCGACCGTGCAGATCTTCCATCCATGTCATTTATTTCAGAATGGCAGAACAAAGCTCCAGACACCGTAAGGATTTAAAGAATGTATCAGAGGTCAAAATCGACCTGACAGAGATCTCCGAACCAGTCTTAGAGTACCTACAGCGTTGCAGATAGCCATTAAGCAGTGTGGGCGTGGGCACTTCCGCCGATTCTGTCTTAATGTGATAAATTAATTGTCCATCTACTCCTGTCGTTCTCTCTCTCTCATTTTCTCCTATAAAAATCCCCGAGAACATAATGTAAAGGTTGTTGTTGATTTGTTGCGTAGTTTGCTGTTAGAGGGATTAATTCGACTGTTAGAATAGTCTTGGGAGGGAGTAGCAGAGTAGTTGTATGTAATAGGCTGGGAGGAGAAGTCCGGACTGTAACAGCCATTGAGCCATATTGTACATGACTGGTTTTGCATCAATTAATCAAAGCACATTTCACAGGATCCTGGTCTATTACTACTGGTGATGTGTTTCTTACTCTGTTTATTTCATTTACATACTGTTTCATGTTCTTCTGGTATGCATCAGAATAATGGTATAGGATTCACCCTTGTTAGGTGCCCTATGTTGTCTGCTCTCCCTAACTTTATGTTTTCCGCCCTATGTGCTGTCTAAGAGTGGGTTCGTGGGTTTAACCAGCGCAGCGGATTTTATTGCCTGCTGGCTGATGTATGAACTTGGGGGTTTGCTTCTTAGATGTTTCTTTGTGATCTATCTCCGTCTTTCCCTTGGAGTTGCTAAAGCAGACCTGGAGTTAAATGATCTCTGGTCTGATCTATAAGCAGCCCCTTTGTCTCTTTGAGAGCTGCCTTTGAGTATGTCCAAGCAGGTCTGGAGTTAAATGACCTCTGACCTGATCTATAGACAGAAATTGGGATGTTCTCCTTCTTTCACCTTCCTCCCTTAATGTTCCACCCCACCATCTAACCTAAAGATCCTCTAGTATTAGATGACTTTCCCTTTGGAAGCCTTGGCTAGTGGATGCAAGTAATTTCCCTCTCATGACTCCATAGCCCAATGGATGGCATGGTCTTGGCCCATTCTCCTTGCTGAAACATCTTGTTTCTTTGTTCCTTTTCTCCCATTGCTTTCTCGGTCCATGATCTTCTAACCAACCCAGCAACCCTCCAACCAAATTATTTAAACGCCCCTCTGTGCTTCATAACTAGCCTAACATCTTATTTTTGAGCTTCAAAGATACACCATTCTTTGCTCTATTTGGAGAGATCCCTCTCCGGGTCCAGGAGGGCTAGATCCTAGGGCCCCAAAGTGGTTTGATGTTGTCTCATCTTTTGGTATTGCCAAATCTGCCAAAACATGGGAACCCCAACATAATGGCGACTCGGCTGGGGAATCTGAGCACATTTCGTCTTAAACACTCTTTAAACCTCAGAAACTTAGAACTTTGGCTAGGTTGACGGTAAGTCACACCTTTATTGAATCAGCCTCCATTATCGAATATCCACCATACTCTTAGATAGAGCCTGGATAGGGCCAGGTAGCCTCCAGATCTCATCCTCTCTTCAGAGGTGACATATCTAGTAAATGCCCTCCCAGTAAATCTCTGGTTGGAGCTTGTTGCTTTAGAGGAGATTCATGAAAGGTGATAGTGCATGAGCACTGTGGTGGACAGTGTACCCTAGAATCATCCTAAACCCTCCACCTGGAGACTCCATTATTCCTAAACGTTAAAGACTCCACTGGTGATCAGTAGGCCTGCTGATTATCTTGGTTTCACATCAGACTCCACTGGGAGACCAGTCCCAAGCATAATTAAGACTCCACAGGGAGGCCAGTTCCCAAGACAACATTAACCACAGTAGAAATAACGAGTAGGGCTCAGTTGCTTGGCTTATAAATAGCACTCTGGCTCGCAGAACCATTCATACAAGAGCTTTCCCTGATCCAAACCCACCTGAAACAGTTGATAATCCTGAGAAAATCCTTAAAAGAACACCTGTGAGTAGGAGATCAACTATTTCCAGCAACATTCATAGAGCCAATTCTGCACCAGAAGATCTTGCAGCTCTATTAGACCCTTTCTTCGACCTAGACCTCCAAAACAGACTACCTAGAACTAGGTCATTCAGTGTTTCAGACCAGCCAGACACTAGGGACAGCGAAACCCCTCCTTCCACACCACCCGATCTCCACTTTCTCCAAAACTTAGGGCTTTCTCACCCTAGATCTGCTCAACAGACTTCTCCTGGTCCTACCATCCCTGTCGTCCAACTACCAGCTGCTCAAGCCAACCCTATACCTCATCAGAACATCATCATGGCAGCCTGGTATGCACCTCTAGTTTTACCTTAGCCTCTACTGCTCTTACCAGATGATTATCAATAAAAAATCCCACACTTCCCTGCTAAAGAGCCCACAACAGCACAACAACATGTAGATAAAATGGAGGACTCTTTTGACTATATGGAAATTGATGATGAAACAATCAAAATGAGAATTTTTGCGCAGAGCCTGGGGGGAGAGGTTAAAAAGTGGTTTAAAAACCTGCCTGCTGGTAGTATCCAAGATCTCCCAGCTTTATACCAGACTTTCATTAACAAATGGGAAACTAGAGCAAACCCTCGCCAGCTCCTAGCAGAATACATGTCCCTTAAGAGGAACGCAGGAGAGAGTGTTCACGATTACACCACTAGATTCAATAGCATTTACAATGCTCTTCCCCCACACATGAAACCTCCACAAGGTATGGCCCTGGCCAAATATCCTGATGGATTTGATGCTGACATGGCCTATGAGCTTAGAGATAAAGAATATACCACGTTGGAGGATATGCAGAAAGGGGCAGTAAACATAGAGGAAAATTTGATTGAAAAAAGGGCCAAACTAAGAGCTGAGAAGAGAGTAACATACAAGGATGACACTATAGCCTCCACTTCAGATCCTAATATTGACATATTGTCTAAGAATCTAGATAAGCTATGCCAAGTGGTCGAAAAGATGGCTATCGCTCAGAACAGGAACCAAAATCAAAACCAAAACCAAAACTTTAGAAGAAACAACAACACCCCCAACAGACAGAAAGAGTCAGATCGGCAAGTCATTCCCCCTTTCCAAAAATTTCTTGATGAGGATGAGGGAATCATAGAAGAGTCTGAAGGGAATGTGATAAACATGTTCGAAACAGAAGATTCGATCCTAAACTGTGATTTAGAAGAGGACCAACCCTCAACCTCTTATGGGGAGGAGGAATGGTTTGAATCTGAGGATTATAGGTTGGGATTCGAAAATGCCATGTTACAGGTCAGAGAACAATATGAGCTCAGGAGTAAAAAGAACCAAGACACTTCCAAACCTAAAACTCCTGAGGTAACCATCAAAAAGAGGCCTGAAAAATATTCTAAAGTAACTGCTATGAACAACAATTCAACGGCCAAGATTTCTGAGGAAAACCAACAGAAAGGCAACCAAAACAAAGAAAAACAAAGTCAACCAACCAGTAGCACTAGCACCTCAGTTAGTGCTCCTGACAAAACTATTCCTACACATGTACATAATGATAAAACACAAACTGATTCAGCTACTAAGGTAGTTGCAAATAAAACAAAGTTGAACACTTCCAAGAGTCAATCCACTTTCAGTTTAGAAAGTGAGATTGCAAAAATCAAAATCTCTGTACCATTATCTAAGCTGGCCTCTCAGGATGTATATAAGGGCCAGATTTTGAAAGCATTAAATATGAGTATAAATAATGACACTGTAAATTTGAGCGATGATCAGCCTGCCCTCTTGTTTGGTCCTAAGATTGAGGGGAAATTTCAGGAGGGGGTAGTCCCACCTTTTTATATCAGTCTTAACATTCATGACAAGATCCTCCATAATGCCATGCATGACTCCGGTGCATCACACAATCTAATGCCTAAGGTATTCATGGAGAAGTTAGGCCTTGAAATCACCAGACCCTATAAAGACTTGTATTCTTTTGACTCGAGTAGGGTAAAATGTCTTGGCCTCATCAAAGACTTATGTGTGAGCCTAACTCAGATTCCTGCGAAATGTATGGTCATGGATGTAGTGGTGGCAGATGTGCCACCCAAGTATGGCATGTTATTATCTAGATCATGGGGAGCCAAGCTGCAAGGCACCATGCAGATGGATGGCTCATATGCCACTATCCCTATATTTGGCCAATCAAGAAGACTATATAGAGAATCCCAAATGAAATTCTTAGTCAGCAGCCCCGAGAAACCTGAAAATTCACCATTGTATTCTGTACATACCGACCTTGACTCCTTCATATTTTGTAATGATGAATCCTTAGAAGAGCCAGAGTCCCAGAATAGGAATACACATGAGAACACCGAGCCTATGGACCTCCACATAATGGCCACTCTGGAAGAATATGATCAGGAAAACCATGGGCAGCACACTAAAAACAAAGAGGAAATCAGCAATGAAGCCTGTAGGATCTGTGGTGGACCTCTCACTCCAAGTGAAACAGAAATAGAACAAGAACAGCAAGCTAACCACCTTCCTGACATCCATGGCCTCCATGAACGAGAGGATAGCTTACAACCTAGTACAGACCTCCCAACTCAACCTAATGGCGACTCCGCTGGGGACTCAGATCAGTCAGCTTTGATTTGGTAAACCACTGTGGTGGACAGTAAGTTGTGAATCATCCACCTGGCGACTCCACAATTCTTGAATGATAAAAAGACTCCATAGGTGATCAGCTGGCCACTGATTATCTTGGTTTCACATAAGACTCCACTGGGAGACCATGTCGCAGTACAACATCATCCATGCCAAAAATCTAGTCACTTCGCTAAGGGAGGACTCTGAACAATGTGCGGAAATAGATCCAAGCCTCATAGCAGAGTTTCAGAGTGGAGTAGCGAGTGTACTGGCAAAAATTGAATGGGAGGACCTTCCAAAGGTTGTCCCTATTGGCTCAGCACTCAATCATCTACCTGCACTTAAGAAGATGTTTCTTGATTTGGTGGTTGACAGATGTGAAGTTGAGCTCGAACTCTTGAACTCACAAGAAAAATCATACGAGTTCAGAGACCCAAGAGCATTCTTGGAAAGTCTCCTGCCCCCTAAAAATACAAAGATTCCGCTACTGTTCGAAGTGCAAGAAGAAGAAGATCCGGTTCCCCAGAGCCACCTTGAAGACGCAGTGGAAGAAGGAGAAACAATTGAAGCTGCCCAGGATGTAGACAGCCTACCAATCATGGCAGGCCAGAAAGAAGAAAGCATACATCATATGTTCGCGGACCCTGTGGCAGAATACATGGAGGCCCTGATGTGCTCGAACGCTCCAGCATTGATCCTCAGCACGGGCCAGATTCATCAGGAATGGTCACTACTGATGGTGACCACAGTTTTGAAGAACCACAAGCAGAGCACCCTGTGGTTATCTCTGACAGGCAGTCAGTGCTCATATCCTTTTTTGCTATTATTAGACTGGCTGCATTGGCATTATTGTATCACTTAAAGCATCAGAGATTTCCAGTTAGGGTAGGGTAGGTAGGAAGCTCAATAAAGCTCAGTACGTGAGCAAGTAGACTAGTTGTTTCAATTTCTGTCTTAGAATATAGAGAAGAAACTTGCTAGACAGTCTAATCCTAGCAGGTAGTAGTGTAGGTAGAGAAGCATATGAGACCAACAGTCTAATCTGGTCTCATGGAGTAATAAGGGTAGAAGTAGACTAGGTTTATTTTTCCTTGTTTGTAAAAATTGATGATGCAAAAGGGTCTGCAAGTCCAAATTCACCCAAGAAGAAAATTTTTTAGGACTATAGTGTGGGTAGGTAGTTGTTTGGAAGAATTGTACTGCTGATATGTTGTCTTCACATTCTGTGGCAGCTGATCAAAGAAAGAAATGGATGGTTCAAGCCGCAGGCATCTGGCCTACACCAAGAGATCATCTTCTGGTTTCTTGGCTCCTTCAAGAAGAAGCCATCCCCATGTGGAGCCACTGTTAGCCCCCCTATGAAATTTTTGACAAGCAAATAGGGGGCTAAATTGTTCCTGAGTCTTCAAGGAATGCATTTCCTCTGAAAACACAGTCTCCTTGAAGTCTCTTTGTGCCTTTTATCCTTTGATCAAATCCCCTCTGCTGATCTTCCTTATAAGGCCTCTCTGTTGATGAAGAAATGCCCAAAGGCTTCCTTTTCCCTCTTATTTCCCCTCATTTAGCCTCTTTTTATCCCCCTTGTCTTCCCCTTTTTATTTCCCTTCTTACCCTTCAGTATCCCCCCAAAATCCCCTTTAAATTCCTCCCCTACCCCTTGTTTTCCCTTTTTCCCCTTCTATTCCTCTATTGTTACCTTTCCCCACCCCTTAAAATCCATTAAAAGGGGCTAAAAACCCCTCTTCTGACCTTATTATAAGGCCTAGCCCCTTTCTGCCAGCCCCTTCTAACCACTCCCCCACATATGCCCGTCACCCAAGACCAAGTGCTTAACCCTTGGGGGCCAATCGCAATCGAAAAAACCGGCGGGTGCATTTCCTTTGTAATACTCTAAAAACCCGATGCGATTGTTTTATTTCGATAAGTCCCGCGGTGCGTTCCGCACCGTTGATCTACCCTGATGATCCAACGGCTATCACTCTCCCCTGTCGATCGCAATCGGAAGTTTGTGAGTATCTCATTTTTGTGCCCTTCCGATTGCATCTCTTCCGATTGCATCCCCTCCGATTGTGTTCTCCACCGTTGATCTCCCCGCCAGATCGACGGCCAGCGCTCAATCGCTTCCCCTTCCGATCGCTGATCGCAAGCCTTCCCTCTGTCTCCCGATTAAATCTTGGCCGCTCGCTCGTTTCGCGATCCAACGGCTATTGCTCTCCCCTGTCGATCGCAATCGGAAGTTTCTGAGTGTCTCATTTTTGTGCCCTTCGGATTGCATCTCTTCCAATTGCATCTCCTCCGATTGCATCTCCGATGTTCGTCTCCTCCCGGATCTGACGGCTCAGATCTAATCGCCCTCCGCCTCTGCCGGGTCCCACGTCCGCCCCTCCACTCCATTTTTTTTCTTCCATTCCCTTTGTAATTCGCCCAAAGTTCATTTTTGGGCTTTTACGTTGATTAACCGTTTCCTCCGCCATTTTCACTGTTCCTCCGCCGCTCCGCCACCTTTCCTCTGGCCTCTGCAGCATTTCTCTGCCACCACTGCCAGGTTCTTAACAGGTTTATTTTATGATGCAGAATAGCACAGAGAGGCTATCACAGCTGCCAGCACAGCAGCAAGGACGGATCAGAGGGGATTTGGGCCTGTGATTAAATATTTGGAGCGCTAATCCTGTATTCAAAGGATCAAAGCACAGTTTGAAGACTTAAGCACGCGAAGAGTCTTATCTGTGTTTAAATATTAGCAGGACGTTCTCTCCAGACGTACACCTTCCCTCAACGTTCTCCATGCCTCCTCGAGCCCTAAAAGATTAATTGCACTGTCTGAAACCCATTTAAGATAGTCAGGCAGCAGGTAGGAGGGATGGAGCGACCGTGCAGATCTTCCATCCATGTCATTTATTTCAGAATGGCAACACAAAGCTCCAGACACCGTAAGGATTTAAAGAATGTATCATAGGTCAAAATCGACCTGATAGAGATCTCCAAACCAGTCTTAGAGTACCTACAGCATTGCAGATAGCCATTAAGCAGTGTGGGCGTGGGCACTTCCGCCGATTCTATCTTAATGTGATAAATTAATTGTCCACCTACTCCTGTCATTCTCTCTCTCTCATTTTCTCCTATAAAAATCCCCGAGAACATAATGTAAAGGTTGTTGTTCAGTTGCTGCATAGTTTTCTGTTAGAGGGATTCATTCGACTGTTAGAACAGTCTTGGGAGGGAGTAGTAGAGTAGTTGTATGTAATAGGCTGGGAGGAGAAGTCCGGACTGTAACAGCCATTGAGCCATATTGTACATGACTGGTTTTGCATCAATTAATCAAAGCACATTTCACAGGATCCTGGTCTATTACTATTGGTGATGTGTTTCTTACTCTGTTTATTTCATTTACATACTGTTTCATGTTCTTCTGGTAGGCATCAGAATAATGGTATAGGATTCACCCTTGTTAGGTGCCCTATGCTGTCTGCTCTCCCTACCTTTATGTTTTCCGCCCTATGTGCTGTCTAAGAGTGGGTTCGTGGGTTTAACTAGCGCAGCGGATGTTATTGCCTGCTGGTTGATGTATGAACTTGGGGGTTTTCTTCTTAGATGTTTCTTTGTAATCTATCTCCGTCTTTCCCTTGGAGTTGCTAAAGCAGACCTGGAGTTAAATGACCTCTGGTCTGATCTATAAGTAGCCCCTTTGTCTCTTTGAGAGCTGCCTTTGAGTATGTCCAAGCAGGTCTGGGGTTAAATGACCTCTGACCTGATCTATAGACAAAAATTGGGCTGTTCTCCTTCTTTCACCTTCCTCCCTTAATGTTCCACCCCACCATCTAACCTAAAGATCCTCTAGTATTAGATGACTTTCCCTTTGGAAGCCTTGGCTAGTGGATGCAAGTAATTTCCCTCTCATGACTCCATAGCCCAATGGATGGCATGGTCTTGGCCCATTCTCCTTGCTGAAACATCCTGCTGCTTTGTTCCTTTTCTCCCATTGCTTTCCCGGTCCATGATCTCCTAACCAACCCAGCAACCCTCCAACCAAATTATTTAAACCCCCCTCTGTGCTTCATAACTAGCCTAACATCTTATTTTTGATCTTCAAAGATACACCATTCTTTGCTCTATTTGGAGAGATCCCTCTCCGGGTCTAGGAGGGCTAGATCCTAGGGCCCCAAAGTGGTTTGATGTTGTCTCATCTTTTGGTATTGCCAAATCTGCCAAAACATGGGAACCCCAACAAATCTTCTAACTAGCAAACTAAAAAAAAAACAGAATTGAATGCATAGTTAGAAACAGAGGAGTTAGAAACCCTGCAGTCCAAAGATGAAAGTCTGCCAAGCGGTTTGGGACCTTTAGAAGAGTTGTTTAATTTTAATGATGTGGCCAAGAAGCCAAAACTGGAACCTATAGAGACTGAAGTGGAAGAGTGAAATATAGGAAGTGAACTTAAACCTATGATGATTAAACTGTCTAAAACTTTACCAGCTCACATTAAACTCAAATACATAGAGTTGTTTAAAGAATTTTCTGATGTTTTTGCATGGAGTTACGAAGATCTTAAATCCTATGACACTGAAATAATACATCACAAAATTCCCCTCAAAGAAAACCAAAAACCATTCAAACAGAAACTGTGCAGAATAAACCCTGTTCAGTTGCCTTTGGTTCATAAGGAAATCATGAAAATGTGTGAAGCTGGTATTAAGGCCATATTACAAATCTCTCATCCTCGAAACATCAAGGAGTTGCAATCTTTCATTGGAAAGATTAAATTTTTGAGAAGGTTCATCCCCAAATTGGCTGAGCTTCTTAGGAATATCACAAACATGTTGAAGAAGGAGCAAGGGGTAAAATGGACCTTGGAAGCAAACAAGTCCTTTGAGCTGGTGAAAAAAGCATTAACCAAAACACCGGTTCTAATAAGTCCCGAGTTTTCAAAAGATTTTTATATTTTTTCTTTTGCATCAGAACATACCATAGTTGTTGTCCTTTTATAGAAAAATCCACAAGGACAAGAGCAACCTATTGCATTCTTTAGCAAGGCATTGAGGGATGCCCCTTTGAAGTATAACATTATGTAGAAGCAAGCTTTTGCTTTGGTTAAAGCTTTGAAAGACTTCAGAGTGTACATCTTGCACTCACACATCATTTCCTTTGTCCCAAATTCAGTTTTTAAAGATATCCTAACACAGGAACCAGATGGTAAGAGAGGTAAGTGGATTGCTGTTATCCTTGAATATGATTTAGAGATAAAACCCACTAAGCTGATCAAAGGCCAAGGTTTAGCTAGACTAATGGCTGAATCAAATTTTGAAGTTCTTGATATTAATATGATTGATGCTTTGGATGATCAAGAGGAAATCTCAACTACCATTGTTGAAGACCATTTTATTAATTCCTCTTGGTATGCTGATATTATTTATGTTTTTCTCAATTTAAATACACCTCCCGGTTTGACAAAAACAAAGGCAAGGTTCCTAAAGTTAAAATCAATAAACTATTGCATTATAGATAGATGTCTTTATTGGAAAAATGCAATTGGTGTATTGCTTAAATGATTGCCTGAGTATGACGCAGAGAAGGTTAAACACGAGTTCCATGAAGGGGAGTGCGGAGGTAATTTGTACCGGAAGAAAACAACCAACAAAATTTTGAGGGTTGGTTT
This sequence comes from Pinus albicaulis, assembly GCA_034641835.2. NCBI lineage: Eukaryota > Viridiplantae > Streptophyta > Pinopsida > Pinales > Pinaceae > Pinus > Pinus albicaulis. The sequence goes on from CM076575.1 coordinate 224,740,818, forward strand.
CTATTGGCCTACTCTTTTTCATGATGTGCACAAGATGATCATAACCTGTCATAAATGTCAACTTTTTGAAGGCAAAAGAAAGTTTCTACCCCTATCTCTGCATCCAATCACTGTTGAAGCCCCTTTTCAACAGTGGGGACTTGACTTCATAGGAGAAATCCATCCACCATCTTCTTCCCAGCATAGATGGTTCTCACTGCCACAGAATATTTCACTAAGTGGATAGAAGCCATACCTTGTAGGCAGGCCAATGATTCTGTTATTATAAAATTCATAGAGAATAATATTCTCTCTAGATTTGGCTCTCCTACCAATATCGTCACTGATAATGCAGCAACATTTGGATCAAAGAAGATGGTTGAATTCTGTCACAGATATCAGATAACATTGGGGCATTCCACGACCTATTACCCTCAAGGTAATGGACTTGTCGAATCCTCAAACAAAATCTTAGTGAACATAATCAAGAAACTATTGGAGGACAACAAAAAGTCTTGGCACACAAGGCTAGTTCATGCACTTTGGGCTGAAAGATTGACATTGAAGAGATCTATTGGCATGTCACCTTTCCGGCTTGTGTATGGTACTGATGCAATTTTTCCAACTAGCCTTGGTGTACCAGTGATGAAGTTGATTCAAGAGTTGCAAACTAAAGATAATGACATAATCAGAAGAATAAATCAGACCATTCATCTTCAGCAAACCATAGAGGAGGTTTATAACAAAGCATTGCAGAAGCATGACAACATTAAAAAGATTTTTGATAGAAGAACAAAGGCCAACAATTTCAATATTGGGGACAAAGGTTTAAAGTGGGACTCAAGGAGGGAAGACAAGGGCAAGCATGGAAAATTTGACAACTTATGGCTTGGCCCTTACTCCATCCATTCAGCTGCTGGTAATAACTCATTTTTCTTGTAGGAGTTGAATGGAGCAGAATTGTTTGGGGGTCCTATCAATGGCAGGATGCTTAAGCATTACTTCTCTTGATCCATGTTATGTTCCGAAATCCTTTTTATATTTTTCTCATTATAAATACTCCACCCATCATTGCATTCAAAGTTATAAAAAATAAAAAACAAAAAAACAAAGAAAAGAAAGAAAAGAGGGCATATTGTGAAAACAAGAAAGGTATATCCCCATACCAAAAAGAGAAACAAATCTGAAAGTGTGCAAGCTCAAATGCCACCCCTGGAGAACACATTTCTAGTTATTCAAACAGCTTAATATTGACTAATTAGCTTAAAATTTTATACTGATAGGGTAGTGAATTCGATTTTCCAAACTGTTTAATCTTGGCTTATCATTAGATAGTTTAGGATAGAATTTATAGGTTCAAACATGCTCAAAATCTGAACCTAAGTTTCCAAAGAGAATGACTCAAATCTATTTCAAATTCTGAGTCAAAAAAGATGTATATATGGTCCAATTAGCTCAAAATATGAACCTAAGTTTCCAAAGAGGATGACTCAAATATATTTCAAATTTTGAGTAAAAAAAGATGTATATCTGGTTCCAATTATCTCAAAATATGAACCAGTCAACAAAGGAAGAACAACTCAAATAAGAGTCCAAACAGAGCTGTAAAAAATATGAAGGAAGTGCTCTAAAATTTTAGATCCTAAGCCTTCCATTTTATTTTAAATTTTGTGCAAAATAAATGTCTATGTGCAACTTGTTTTTATGCCATAGATCACAACAAGTCAAACAACTTAATCTTGACTTGGCCGTTTTTAAATTTTTGTTGTAGAATTTAGTGAATAAAATCTGTTAGACAGTTTAATCCCAACAGACAGTAGATTAGGTAGAGAATCATATGGGCTCAACTGTTCAATCTGAGTCCATGGAGAAATAAGGAGTAGAAATAGATTAGATTTCCTGCTTTCAAAAGAATAAAATGTTGTCAAAGAGTTTTCCAATCCAAGTGCACTTTAAAGAAGAGAAAATGTTAGATCTGTAGGATTGGGTAGGTATAAAGCTTGTTGATGAAATATCCATTGTTTTTATGGCTACTAATATGTTTTTAGAGCAAAATAAAATCATTCCAGCAAAGTAAGGGCATCCCAATGGATAAGGCACTAATCAGCCTCCTAGAGAACGCAGGTTTGAAGTTCTTGATGCCTTCAAGAAGGCATCATCCCCAAGTGGAGCCACTGTTAGCCACCTATGAAATTTCTTATACCAAAAGGTGGCTAAATCATTTTTGGAGCCTTCAAGGAACAAATTTTATTGCAAAAAGTGTTGGCTCTTGAAGACTCTTGAAGGCCTCATGCCTCTGTCCAAAATCTTCCCTACTGTTCCCATTTTATACTCTGGAATTCTGCTGATTTCATAAGAGACTGCTGTAAAATCTCTTTTTCCCCTTCCTCCATTAAACAACTAACCTCATTTTCTACCCCTTTCATTGTCATCAAAATCCTTCATTTTCATATTTTCCTCCTTCCCCTCCATCAAAACCCCTTTGTTAAGGTTTAAGACTCATTCTTTGCCTTAATCGAAACTCTCACAACCCTTAAAAAACATTGAAAACTACATAAAAAATACATATTTTTATTTAAGCCCCCATGGGCTAAGTCCAAAACCCTTCCCATCCATACGCCCTGGTGCTAGAACCAGGCGCTAAACCTTTTAGCGCTTATCGCATCGCAAGAGCCGAGCGCATAAATATTTCTCCATGTTAAATGCTCTGATGCCGATTAGCCTTGTGTATAAAACCCCCAGTCATATTGCTTTCCATATAACCCATGGCCCTGCAGACAGGCGCCGCACCTTATTGCAAATATATTTTTCACCCCCAAAGCTTAAACCTTTGTTATATTAAATTTTTGGTTTTTAAATATTTTTCGGTCATTAACTATTCAAAACCGGACGGGTTGATCGCACTGCTTTTGATAGGAAAGTGGTTTTCCCCGATCGGCAGTGATCAATGCTGCGGACGACACGTGGCCTTGGGCGGTATGGCCATACCGTTTTCCCCGGGCATTAAAGGTCAGATATCGGCTCGGCATGATATTGACGTGTGCCATCTGATCTAAGGCCAGCTCATCGGACGGTGATCGCGCTATGAAGAAGCCCGTAAGATAAACGTGGTACAGTGCGGTTCTTTAAAACATCTCCACCATCGATCTAATCTACAAATCGACGGCCCAAACTCCATCGCCCCGGTCCCCAGCGCCACATCAACATCCACGCGGCAGATTTTATTTGGGGCGGATCTTTATTGCTTCCCCGCACAGTCAGCAAATCCGGACCTGGGAACATTATACTCTGTGGTTTAATTAAAGGTTTTAAAGTCCGGGGCATGTTTCTAAGGTTTTGCGGTACCCAATCTCCACCATTGTTTGCGTGGGCCGATATCATTCGACGACCCACGTTCGTCCCGAACTCCCCACTCATTTTTCCACCATGTTCGCCAAAACACAAGGTTTTAAACCTTTTTCTCCGCTTTTTATTTTATTTTTCCAAATAATGTGACCCCTTCACGTTATTTATTCACCTCCACTCCCGACCGTCGATCTTTGCGCGATTGACGAATCCAATCTAAATTCTTCTTCTGCCTCTTCTTTGACCTCCTCTAATCAATCTCGGCCATTAGATGACGCCATCTAATGGCCATGCTCTCTCCACGTGCCTTCTAAAGCAGTAAACCTATATATGCAGGATTTTATAATGTTGTTCATATTTTTCAAGGTTTAAATGGCTTTTCTGCTATACTGAAGAAAATTCAAAGGCTGAGGGTGACGATCCTCCCACCTTCGATTCATCAAAGTAAATCATTTGCAAGGTTCAACTCCACGTTTCATCAATAATTCATAAGGCATTGATGCCACACGACCCCTGCGCAGCCCGTCACACCAATAAACCAGTGAATTTGGCACAAATCAAAGAGTATCAGTGTCGAAGACAAAAATATACCAAAACAGAAGATTGAAGACAGATCTATGGGGATTACATCTAAGATGGTTTATCAAAATCCTAATCCCCAATTAAGCCACAGTTAAAAGAGAAATCATAAAGGTTCATTAGACAGAAAGCTTCCACCGCCACAGCTGAGCAAATCGATTCCTCCCAGCTACCATAGTGCCACCTGTGCCTCAAAGCATTCATATTAGAGGCTAAAGTTATTGATCAGGATCAGATTTTTGTCTCAAGCGCAGCCATAGAGTAAATTCTGCAAACAAAATTAATGACAAAATATCAAACAGAGTTACTTCAAACATAACAGAGAGCCTCAAAAGTAAAAAATAGCTCCCACTGAGCTTAAATATTAAATACAGAGGACACCTATGTAAGCTTATTCATCGAGCCCCCCAAAGGCAGAGAAGTCATTAATTCTGTATTAATTATATTTGGAGATATTTTATCAGATCTCACCTCCTCATTCTTCTATAAATACTACTGGAGAAGATGAGAGAGGGGTTGGTTGAGTTGGCTACTAAACATTGAAATGTAATTGAGCTTGAGATTTCTACTTGTAAATAGTGTTCACTGGCCCTTGGAGCTCTGATTGTGATAGATAAGTTAGGCTGATATGTGTAGATGATTGCTAAACTAAAGCATTGGACTTAAAGCTGTAACTGGTTTGGAGCATCAATACAAGTTGATTTATGGGATCTTGGTCTATGTTGACGGTGATGGTTTTCTCATTGTGACTCGTTATTTTGTTTTTGTTTTCACTGTGTTCATCTTCTATTGTAAATAACCGCATGCATAGAGTTAGGAACTACTGTATATCAATACCCTTCTCTGACTGAAAATCTTTATCTGAATGTTTTCTTCCAATCTGTGTTATTTTGGAATGATTTAATTCAGTTTAAGCATAGGAATGTTGGAGTTCCCTCGTCTTATTGTTTTAGCTGAATATTTTTCTTGGATGTTACTTTCATTTCATGTTAGGTAGAGATGAACTAAGGAAGATATGGTGTGCCCTAGTCCTATTTTTATCCCCAAAGACTATCTGAATGTTTCCCTTGGAATGTGTTAAAAGATAGCTAGTTTAGAAGTACTTACCAGATCTTAGACCATCCTTTGTTATCTTTTGTGTTTCCCTATGTTTTTATTATGTTTTCTATTGAAAGTGGATCAAAGGCTGGCTAGCTTCAAAGTACTTACTAGATCCTGGATTAATATTATGTTTTTCTTAAGTGTTTGTCAAAGGCTGGCTAGTTTCAAAGTATTTACCAGATCCTAGGCTATTCTTTGTTCTTCATCTGTTTAATTCCCCTTCTTGATGTATCATTTCATTCCATAAATAAAAATTTGAAGAGACTCTTAGACATAGATGACTTGCCCGATGGACCACTCTTGAACCTGATTGTTTCAATTAAATCCTATTATGACTCCATAGCCCAATGGACTAAAACCTGCAATTATCTATCTTCCTGGCCAAAGCTTGTTCGATTTGCTTGCAACTTCTCACCTTTGAAAATATTTGAATTTAGAACTTTCCACCTCAAAAAGTAATTGTGCTCAACCATCCAAAAACAAAGCAAACCCTCGGCCTTCATAACTAGCCTAATATCATTACCAAAACTTCAAAGACAAATCCATCTTTGCACTTATTCGAGAGATCCCTCTCCGGATTCAGGAGGGATAGATCCTAGAATCCCAAAGTGGTTGAATAATTTTCTCCCTACAGTTGGACTTTTTCCAATCTTGCTAATTATAGGGTGCTAACACTAGGATCAGAGATATGGGCTTTCTATGTAATATTCATTTTCAGGAATTTCTGCAATATCTCCAATGACGACGCTGTATAAAGAAATCCATGCAATAAAAATGTAGAAAAGGACTTGGATCCTCTAATATATGTTGTATGTAGCTTTAATATGAAATGGAATCAGAAACAAATCATTCTAGCTACACTAAACAGATCTCCCCATCTCATATATGCTAAAAAACACCCCAATCCCACAACTTCACAAAATAGAATTGCTGAAGACTGCAACAACATAATTTTTATTATGAAATCTATAAAAAAATATGATTTCATATAGATCTATAGCTTTCATTAATCAAGGAATTAGAAATGAGAGGTTTGACCTTTTTTACAAGCACATCGGAACACCCCAGCAAGGGTTTCCGGAAAAATAACAACATAAAATGTAGCACATCAGAAAATAACGCTATACCTAGCAACTCTGTATTATAAAATACTAAATGTAATCTGAAATAGACAAATAATACAGAAATTTTCCTGAGGCCTTCCTCAATAGGCCTCCTGGAGTGAAATAGACACCTCCTCCTCTGAAAGAAGCAAAAAATAGGAAGGTATGACCCAGTTGCTATTGCTGCTACAGAAATGACATAGTTACTGGGAGTGACTACACTGTATATGATGTAGAATGGTTCTCCTCAAGATAAATGATGTAAATTGAGCTCAGGACCTCCTCCTTAGATCTCCCAATCAACTAGACCAAAGGTGAAGATGGAATTCCCGCATGAGAATTCTTTACACTAAACAGTGCTCCAACTCCGGCTAAACAGCTGAAGCTTGCAATTAGTCAGAAGACCAAAAAAAGATAAATACTAAATGCCTTCCCTTGTTGCTATCTCATCCTTCTTATCTTGGCGAGCTTCCTTACCTCAGACCCCACTCATTGATGATGTGTCTTCCTTGAGAAGATTCCCCTTTGAAAACTGCACTGCCCAAGCTAGTTTCCCTCCTCTTGTAATAGCATTGTTGACTTGGTCAACTGGATCTAGCTCATTTCTTTGCCCCTCTTTCACACCAAGGTGGCTTTATTTGTCCTCCTAATTCAATCCCTTTTCACAATGGGATATGTTTTATTGTCCTCCCTACTCTTTTATTTAAAAAATGGAGCAGTTATAATATTCCAAGTAGTAGTGGCTAATTGGGAATATTACATTCTAGCACAATTATAAGAGAACACAGAAAGGGTTTTCGGAAATGAAAATGATGAAAAAATAGCCCTAGGGTTGAATTACGCACTGCAGCTAGGAGACTGTTGGCAGGTGGCTGATCTGATGAGAAAATTTCTGCTACTGCTCCACACTAACTTTCCGGATGAAGGGTTGCACCCCTCACTAGATGATAAGCTAAAAAACTTGGGTTAGGACCCCTCCACTAGATCTTCTCTCCTGGATTGCGTAATTCCTAAAGGATACTGCACTACTAATAGGGGTGTAATATTGGCCTAATTCCGGATGATGAAATGTAGCTCAAATAACCTCTCCTAAGTGCGCACTCAAAATCCCCTGAGGATGAGCGTGGGATTTTCGCTGGGAAACACCCTTGTGCTAAACATCACAACAGACTTCGCTATACAACTGAAGCATGCAGAAATTCATAAAAGACAATACATAACCAATATTCAGAATGATCTCTATGGCTTCCATCCCCTTCCTTATATGCTTTGTGAGTCCTCACCCCCTTGGCCCCACACAATAATGATGCTACTCTCATGGCTAAAATTCTCCATTATGAGTGTGTTTCCCTCCACTATCTCTACTACCTCCATGAATGCGCTCTTGATTTGGTCAGATTGATCCCATCCACATGCATTGACCCACATTCACACCAAGGAGTAGTTTATTCATCTTGATCCTATCTAGATGCATTGATCCACTTTCACATTAGAAGTTATTTTATTCCTACTAAAGAGATTTATGGGTCCCTCTACCCTCTTATTCATCTATCTTATTGAAAAAAAAAAATTGATATTCTAACTAGCTAAAAGCTAATTAGGAATGTTACAGTCCTCCCTCTCAAATGTTGCTTGTCCTCAAGCAACTGCAAGGATGGATGCTGCAAAATATTCTCTCCTTCCCAAGTAGAATCCTCATCCGGAAGATTCCTCCATCGAGCTAGATATTATTTGATAACCATGTTCCTTAGTTGCCTCTCCCGAGTATCCAATATATCTTCTAGTTGTAAAAATAGATGGCCCTCATTATCAGTAGGCAGGAGATCCATACTGGCAACTACATGCTGTCCAATGGCCTTCTTGAGGCATGAGACTTGAAAAATGTTGTGGATTCTACTCCCAATGGGGAGCTCCAACTTATATGCTACTTCCCTAACACGACCGATCACCCTATATGGCCCATATAAATGAGGCTTAAGCTTCTCAATCCCCTTCTCCTTTTGTGTAGATTTCTTGTAAGTCTGGAGACAGAGATAGACCAAATCATCCAGCTCAAATTGTCTTTCCACCTGACCACGATCTGCATATAACTTTTGTTGATTTTGGGTTGTAGCAATGTTGTTCTTAAGAGCATGGAGTATATCCTGAATCTCTTGGATCCACTCTTTGGCTCTAGGACCCTTACTTGCCCCAAAAATCAAATCAGAAAAGGATAAAGCATCATAACCACATAGAGCCCAAAATGGATACATATTGTAGCAATATTCTCCCAAGTGGAGCCAACACATCCATGCTCTCTGCTACCCCGAAACATAGTTTCACAAGCAGCCTTCCAGCCACATGTTTACTATCTCTGTCTGTCCATCTGCCTAGGGGTGATAACTGTTACTTGGTGTCAACTCGGTACCCACCAAACAGAAGAGATTCTGCTAAAAGCCACCCATGAAGCGGCTATCTATATCACTGACTATGGTCTTATGAAGACCATGAAGTCTAAAAATATCTCTAAATAAAATCTCAACCACTTGTGAAGTAGTGTACCATGAATATATGGCAAAGAAATGTGAATACTTTGTTAGTCGATCAACGACCAAAAATATACAATACTTTCCCTGTACTACTGGCAAACCGATAATGAATTCCATAGAAATTATCTCCCATTTCCCCTCCGGAATAGGAAGTGGCAGCAACAACCCTGCAGGATGGTTGTTTTCCCCTTTATTCTTCTAGAAAACTATGCACTCCCTGATATGTTGGAGCACATCCTCCTTGATACCCTTCCATGAGAATCTCTCCCTGATGACTCGATATGTATTTGTGAAAACTTGGTGACCTGAGAGTGGTGAATCATGCGTTGCATGTGAAATTTTCTCCTTGAGCTTAAAATATCTAGTTAAGAAGATCTGATCCTGGTAGTAGATGATCTCATCCATCACTATATACATCTCATCAGTCACCTTACCATCTAGTATCTCACATGTGAAGTGGACTTTGGAATACCCCACCAATAGCTGGGCCTTCAAATCTCAATCCACACTCATCAAGGACAACACTGCTGGTCTCCGCGATAAGGCATCCATACCACATTGCTCTCCTCCTTGACATATTCAATGTAAAATTCATATGCTTGGATTTTTCTAACCCATTTTTGCTGCCTCTCTTGTAGTTTCTTCTGCTCAAGAAAATACCTAAGACCGTTGTGATCAGTCCTTACTCGAAATCGGTTTCCCACCAGATATTGTCTGAATTTTTCCAATGCATGCATAAAGGCCAACATTTCCTTATCATATATGGGATACAACATATCATGTGGCAGAAAATTCTGACTCTCAAAGGCCACAGGGTGGCCCCCCCCGCATCAAGACTACGCCAATGACCTCCCCTGAAGCATCACATTCCAACACAAATTTCCTTAACTGACCACAGAAGATATGGTCATACAAGACTGAAAAGTAGCTGGAGCATTGGTCAGCCCAGAGGGAATCACCAAGAATCCAAAGTGGCCATAATCACATCTAAATGTGGTCTATTGGATATCCTGATCCCTTACCTTGATCTAATGGTACCCCGACCTAAAATCAATCTTTGAAAATAACTTCGATCCCCTCAGCTCATTCATCAACTCATCGATCTTAGGAATCAGGTGCCTATCCTTCATTTTCTTCTTATTCAAGGCTCTGTATTCAATGCACATCCTCAATGTACCATTCTTGTTCTTCAACAAGACCATAGAAGAAGAAAAAGGACTGGTGCCAGGTCTGATATTTCCTAAAGCCAAGAGCTCCTACATAGCTATTTCAATCTCATACCTATAGGCTTTGGGATACCTATAGAGTGTGGTGGTCACTACTTGGATCCCCTACTCCAACTCAATAGTATGTTAAAACCCCCGGTCCAGTGGCCTTCCCGGTGGGAATTCCCCCAAATACTGTAGAATAACAATCTAGAATAGACTACACATCAGGGTGGACTGGTGTACCCTTACCTCTTGCCTCTGACATAAGAAATTATACTGCCTATTCTATGTATCCTCTGTGAAAATAAGCCTCCATCCTATGTGATGAGACTAGCTGAGGTGGATAGGTGTGCATGCCCCGAATCATTTGGCACTTACCACTCTTCTCATCTGTCCATTCCATCTCCAAAGTCTCCCAATCCGTGGTGACCTTTCCTAGTCTGATGAACCACTATACACCCAATATCCCATTAGTGTTAGGAATTTCGACCACAAAGAAGCGATATGTCAATCTGTAAGTCCCCAAAGTTACAGTCAATACCAGAACATACTTCACACACTGCATGGTTCTAGCTCCTAGAACCAAAATTGAGAATCCTTCAAAATCATCCATGGGTATGCCTCTCCTCTGCACTAGTTGGGTATCAATAGAATTTTTGGTATCCCCACTATCTATTAATACCGACACCCATTGCCCTTGAAATATGCCTCGGTCTGTAAATGTTAGAGACTTGGGAAATCCCCGCAAAGCTACAACGGATCCTCTAGTTGGAGAAAATGCTACATTTCCACCTCCGGATGGTGGTGGATCTCCTCCTGGTGCCACAACACTGGTATCCCCTTCCAACTCTTCTTCTTATTCCTCTTCACTTTCGGAGAATAATTCAATATAATGTGCCCATGATTCTTGGCAAGTGAAGCAAAGCTTCCTCCTCCTCAAATCTCTCTGGTCATTATCACTAAGAGGTCCTTTGCCTTGGTTCCCCTTTGGCGAAGGAACCTTCATATCTTTACCCTTTGACTGAAAGGTGGGTTTTTGTTGGAATGGAGCTCTTGCCCTTGGCAATGAATCTTGTAAGTCCCTAGCCCTCTTAATGGAATCTTGGAGCGTAGCTGGTCAAGTGGACTTTAGGAACCCATGCAAAGTCTCTACTAGCCCATCAATGAACATATATACTCTCCGAGCTGTAGACAGATCTGGAACCATGACGGAAAGTTTCAAGAATTCAAAGATACAGGTCTCTGGATTTCCCAACTTCTTAAGATTAGCTAGCTCAACAAAGTGTGCCTCTAGATCTCTTCAGTCAAACATTTCTACCAACCTCTTGGTGAATTCTGTGTATGTAGTCACTCCTGCATGCCCCAATGTAGATAGAACATGAAATCACCATTCATGTGCTTCACCTTCAAGGTGCAGCACTGTTATCTTAATAGATTAAATCTCTGATACTTGGTTCAGCTGGAAATAAATGTCTAATTTTTCCACCCAATCCTTGGTTGTGCATTTTAATGACCCATCAAAATCAGGCAGAAAGAATCTACCCATAGTATGCTACAGATCACTGTTCTACGTGTACCCTCCACCTATGTTGTTGTTACAGGGTCTCCTGTTATCTTTCATATTGTAGAACTCTTAGAAGTTTATATGTTCTTTGAACCTTTGAGATTGAGATTCATATTCCAGAAAGTAATCACCAAGAGCCTCCTACTCTTGGGGTCCTCCAGCCCTATTCCCCACTGCTAGGAATGTATGCATGGTGGAGCATTGGGAGACTTTCTGCGCTGCCAATTTCTCACTACAATGATGTGAAGTGCCAGAAATTTCCCCATGTTGTAACCCTCTTGGGGTTTCCTTTTGTTTTTCCACCCTCATCTCCTTGATGTCTTTGGTAATATCCTGCATATTTTGGAGAACAATATTTGGAAACTCTTTCTCATCCATTTCTCCCGATATTGGAGATTTTCCTTTGTTTTATTCATTGTTTGTATAATCAAAATTGTGACCTCTATTAATATACCTCTTCTCCTGGTCTGTAAGAGGTTCCTCTTCTTCAAATTTCCTAGATGTAGTGCCCCACAGGTTGAGCCAAGTTCATGCTTTGATACCACTGTAATACTCCAAAATAGGAAAAATAAGAATATAGAAGATAAAACTAGAAAATTCAGTAAAAATAAACATAGAAAATACATGAACAGATTGGCTAAGCCATTTTATTATATGCAATAGCAAAAATGAAGTACAAGTTCTTGAGAAAGAGACACTCAAGCTTGGCAAAAAAATCCTGAAATGACCCTAAACATCAAGACATAATTTGTTGTTGCTCCACCAATTGCCGAGAGACTATGACTACACAATCCTATTGGAAAATGTTGTTGGTGGAAACTATGAATGCGTAGATATGCTAATGGGGTGCTCAGAAAAGGTCGAGATCAGAGATCTGGGCTTTCTAGCACAATTCCAAGATAACCCAGAAAGGGTTTCTAGAAATGGCAATGATGAAAAATGCATCCCTAGGGATGAATTACGCACTATAGCTGGGAGACTGCTGGGAGGTGGCTGATATGATGAGAAAATTTCTACTACTCCTACCCACAAACTTTTTAGATGAAGGGCTACTCCCCTCATTGGACGAAAAGCTCAAAAACTAGAGTTATGACCCCTCCACTAGATCTGCCCTCCTAGATTGCGCAATTCCTAAAGGAGACTGTGCTGTTGATAGGGGGTAAATATTTTCCTGATGTCGGATGATGAAATAAAAATCAAAGAACCTCTCCTGAGTGATCACTTGAATTCCCTCGAGGATGAGGGCAGGATTTCTGCTCAGAAACACCCTTATGCTAAACAACACGACAGACTTCTCTAAACAACCGAAGCATGTATAAATTCATAAAAGAAAATACATAAACAATATTTATAATGCTCTCTATGGCTAGCATCCCCTTCCTTATATACTTTGTGAGCCCTCACCCCCTTGGACCCACATAATAATGGCGCTACTCTCATGGACACACTCCATTATGAATGCATTGTCCTCCACTATATCCACTACCTCCCTGACTGCACTGTTGATTTGGTCAAATTGACCCCATCCACATGCATTGACCCACATTCACACAAAGGAGTGGTTTATTCATGTTGATCCTATCTAAATGCATTGATCCACTTTCACATTAGAAGTGGTTTTATTCCTACTAAAGAGATTTATGGGTTCCTCTACCCTCTTATTCATCTATCTTATTGACAAAAACAAAATTCAATATTATAACTAGCTAGAAGCTAATTAGGAATATTACACTACCCACCAAGATTATAGCCCAAACCAGAATAGCTTGGACACAGTTGTGAATAGGTAAGACCGGTGGGAACCTGTGACATCCCATAAAAGGGTAATCCAGCCTGTGGTTGTAAGATTCCAGATACAAGTGGTTGTTGTAAACCAACCGAAAGAGGTGGTGTATGGAGGCCAAAAACTTGAGGGTAATGGGTTGAATTACCCACCTAAGATATTTGAGGTACAACCAAATGAGCCTATAAAAGGAATAATGAAGTATTAACATGCGAGGTAGATTTAGGCGCAATAGGTTGAACCGACTAATATGAATGCACAACCATTTGTGGTTGAATGGGCAAGATAGGCTTCCACTGACAAACAATCATTCTAAAATTTGGGTGACCATAAAACGATGAAGTACTGTCAAAATGGGTGACCATAGGTGGCCCCCTAGCATGAGGAGTATAATAAGATGGAATATATTTTTCTCCAAATGGCGGGAGTCCAGTCGAGATTGAATTGGATGGAATGTAACCAAATGGACCAGCTTGATGTTGCACTAAAGATGAATAAAAAGGATCAAGATGTTCTTTACTCATTAGAGATTTACAAAATAAAATACAAGAATATGACATGGGTGAAGTCCATGGATTTGAGGAGGAACCAGAGTAGGTTCCAGATAATTATTGGTAACCTGGTGGGACAGACGGACCACCATAAAGATGTGACTCAGGTGACGTGGTAAACATTGATGCAGTAGCAACAGTAGATGTTGTCCCAACTGTAACAGATGGTATTGCTGGAGATGTTGAATCAACCATCGTCAAATGACCCAGTGTATACCCTATAGGATCTACGAGAACTTGAATTGAAATAGGATCAATAGAAGCAGTGTAAGTCAATCGAGGAATAAAATTGTAAAGATAAATCCCCAACCCAAAATAAGTTGGAGTCGAGGGGCGTGTTTTCTATTGAGGTTCTTCCTCAATAAAAAACAAACCAGGTGGATGAATTTCTCCATGAGTCCCGAGATATATTTCAGGTGGTTAACTGCACGAAAGGAAAGACTCAATGGCTACGATCGACTGAGGAGCGACCGATACCGTAAGAAACTATAGTTGTTCGACTTTGGGACCTAGATGTTCTGGTAAAAGAACAATGGGACCTAGATCAAATTCCAATTGAGAAATGTCGGGTTCTGGAGGTATGGTATTATTTATTGGATGTATAGTGTCCACAGGTAGCTGTGAGGACTCTGTTTCGACGATAGTAGATAAACCGGGATGTGTAGAAATGACTCGAGACGACTATGGTAGATGTGATGAAGATGAAACACTAGAGGTATTGATGATACTGCTTTCGGTAGAACGGGGTGGCCTTCACCAACTAGAAATGGCTTTAAGTGGTAAACGTGGTTTAAGTGCTATTCTACGCGAACGATAGGGAAATGGATGTTCTTATTCCACAATGAATGATTGATTTTATTACAAAAAAAATAAAAAAATAAAAGGGTGATACTAGGAAAAAGGTTTATCAAGTAATTGTGAACTGTAGAATACCTCCTGGCGAACCAAGAAGTACGGGCAGGAAATATCCCCGAATGATGTGTTTGGTGTATCATAAGTTACAAGGCAGCTGAATAGATTACATATGGATGGTAAGAAACCTAAAGTTGTCCTCCCAAATATGCCCAAAGGTACGTGGAGGCCCAAGTTCGTGTTAGCACTGTCTAATGTGAAACTGCACTGTGAGAGCACCCCCTTATACTTTTTGTACTAGAACACCGCCCTATATACCCGAAGGTACATGGATGAGATCCAATATACTTATGTACGTGGAAAGGAATTTAACACTCGGAATGTATCATAGACAAGTTGGTGACAACTTCTCTGTTTAAATACACCGGAACACGTCTATAGCCTAGACCTTCTAAGTGTTATCGTTAATGTTACAATGATTTCTTAGGTTGATTAAGGTGAATTTTATGTTGATCTTGCTTAAATGTTTATCTTTGAGGTTTACCGTGTGATGTAATGGGAAATTCCTAAAATGAAAAATAAATGAGAAGAAAACTTTTAAATTTAGTTTTTCAATGAAAATCCTAGCTATTAAATGGATAGAGCAATTAGATTTTTGAGCATACAAAAAACACCACAAACTAAATGCAGATTGCCCTAATCTGTTCCTATGCAACAAGCACAATCTCTAAATACACATGCATGTTTTTATTTTTAGTTTCCTTTAATGTGAATGAGTAAAAGAAACTAACTGCACAAATCAATCAAAAAAATGTTTTCTTTTGAGAAATGATGAATGAAACAACAATTTCTCAAAGGAAAATGAAGAAAGAAATGACAATTTTCCTTTAGAAAACGGAGAATGGAACGAAAATTCCATTTTTGAAAACAGAGAATTGATCTAACGAAAAATTTATAACTTTGAATTTAATTTTCCAATGATAAAGGAAACAGCTAATGAAACATTGAACAAACAACTATCCAAAGGAGGAAGAACATGTAATGTTTACTGGTCTCTAAGAGCAATCAGACACCTTAGAATACAAAAGACAATCGGCTAAAAATAAATGCAAAGAAAATTTTTGATGGAATTTTGTTGCCTAAGGGGGCAACACACCCTGTAAGGGCAGACAATGCATTGTAGAGCACCCCTGAAAGGGAATCTGTGCTTCGCAGAGCACTGTACCCTGTGTTGGGTTTCCTATGTTTTGGCAGGTTTGGCTCTACCAAAAGATAAGACAACATCAAAACCACTTTGGGACCCCAGGATCTAGCCCTCCTGGGTCCAGAGAGGGATCTCTCTATAAATCAAAGATATATTTCTTTGAAGCTTGATTTGAAGGTATTAGGCTAGTTATAAGGCACAAGGTTTGTTTTGTTTTGTTTGTTTGTTGGTTTGGTTGTTGGGAAACATGAAGGAAGGGTTCAATATAAGACAAAGTGTAAGAAAAGAGGATTTTAGGCAAAGGAGAGATACTTCAGGGAACACTCGAGACCATTGGATAATGGAGTCATAAAAGGGTTTACTTTCTAATCAGTATCCAAGGCTTTCAATTGGGCTAGTCATCTAAAACAAAGGATATTAAAGATGATAGTATGGTATGAAATGGTAAGGAATGAAGGTGAATGACAAGGAAACCTTCGAGGTGACCACTTAGGATGCATATCTAAAGAAAATGCATGCCATTAAACACCTATGATCCAACTCCTAAAAGGTTAACTCTTCAGACAACAAGAAACATTAAAGATTTAAACACAAAGGTGAAAACCTGAGATCAGAGAAAGGCTTTGAACTTTAAATGCTTCGGAATTCAACTTAAGGGAAATTAGAAAGGTTCAATTCATTGAAAAAGACTGTAGTGAGACAGAATCAACATTCTAAACTCCCAGTATCCCAATTGGTTCAATTAAAACCCAACAAGAACATCTAAGAACAGATTCATGAATTCATACATCAGTTAGCAGTGAATAACAGCTACTACATTGGTTAAATGATCTTGAATTAGTTCTCAGATAACACAATCAGTAGAAAAAATCAAAGATAAGGAGAGCAGGAGAATTAGGGTACCATACATGGGTATATCCTAAGCCAGATTTCTGATTCTTACCAGAGAAATGAAATGTAATGAATTACAAAAGGGAAACAGAGACAAAGGTAGAAAACATCACCGCTGCTGTAAATCGGGATCCAAAGAAATGTGCTTGTCATATTTAAAGAGAAACACCAGTTATATAAAACATTTTCAAAAAACTTGATATTCAGTCTGAAATCATCTCCTTAGCCTATTTTACAATTTTACACACATAACCAATATCTCAAGAAAAACAACTTACAATTCATTGATATCCGATCAACAACCAACAACCTTTACAATGTGTTTTTCTTGAGTTCTTATAGCTAAATAGAGGTAGAGGAGGTAGATATAACTTTTAATGAAACAATAAAATAGAGGAAGAAGAGTGGCTCGAGGCCCATTCTATTTTAATATCCATGAATTTATCTTCAGTACTCTTTGGGTGAAAGAGTGGTCTTCGGCAGGCTGATATTAACTCCAGTTATGTTCTTTAATGTACTTTAGGCTACAGTACTCTGTAGTACTCTGGTGAATAGAAAAAAGGCAGATAAATGACTTCAAGTCTGCCATACTGCATAACAAATGCTCTGGCAACATTAGGACTTCTGTCAGGATGTAGATCTTCTCAGGAACTCGATGTAGCGTAAAAAACAGTATGGGAAGTTGTCCTTTCAAGGGACAAAACCTTCCGCTGATGTGAGACACTGATAAGATTGTTTTCTGTGCTTTAGGCCTCATTAGGCCCTCTTTGTTAATCACAAAGTCTTCAATATGGTACATTCACCCTTTGATAATTGATTTAGAGCTTAAGACCATCGATTACAGGCTTTAAAACTCTCTGATCCTTCACTGATACTCTTTGCCACTACTGTGACTGTCTCTATTTGTGAAAATGTAATTCTAATGGTGTTGGAGGTTTTACAGAGTTAAACACTGGTCCTTTGATGGAAATATTTTATTTAGAAACCTTCCCAAACATTTCTCTGCAATATCTGGCTTTTGAAAATGGCCTTCTTTGCGCTCTATGTCACCATGACAATGACTGTAAGCAATGGCAGTTTCCACCGCCTGTAACCTTACAAAACACACAAACATGTTAAGAAAATCCATGCCGGAGTGATGGTGAATGTCGTGGAGGACTGAGGGAATGGCAGCGCATACATGGTGGAAGTGGTGGATGTAGTGAAAAACGGCTGAGAAATGCAGTGAAATGGTGAAAAATTGATCTGATGGAGGTTTGGTGGAGGAATGGTTGTGGAATGTTAGATTAGTTTAGATGGAGGTGATTGACGGCAGAGGTTGACTAATGGACCGTCTTTAGAAGGTTGGGTGATATGAAATAATATTTAATGTAAAACATTAAAGTTTTGATATAAGCGAATTACAAAGGAAATGTATGAAATTAAAATGAAATCGGGCCTGAATGGTTGGACCTGGCATGGGCGGAGGGTGATTTAATACGGATCATTAGATCTCAGGAGGAGATCAATGGTCGAGATGTCACGATGAAGTTCTTTGGTAGCGCGATGAAGAACTATGAATGAAATGTGAGATGTAATGAGAACCGTAGATCTGTGTAGATCAACGGTCGGGATTGCGTGGAACAAGTCCCAGAAATGAAAGAGGGGAAGTGATTTTCCAGGTGAAAACCACTGTTTTCACGTTGAAATGAAGCGGTTTAGAATTTTTACCAAAATCACGGGATATGGTCCACCGCCCAACACGTGGCAAAATGAAACTAGCCATATCGCGTGATTTCTAACTGTTAAAGCTCAGACACAAAAATTGCACAATATGGTTCTCGGTCGTTGGATCTTTGAAAGATCAACGGTTGAGAATGCAGTGGGGTCCGATAGAACAAACTCATCGCATCGGGAAAAATAAACGTAACAAAGAGAATGTGCTCACTTGAAACCTCTGATTGCGATAAGCGCCTTCAGGCTTAGCGCCTGGTCTCGGTGCCTGGTCAGATGGTGGGGAAGTGGTTAGGGGCTGGGCCGAAAAGGGCTAAGCCTATTATATGATAAAAGTGGGATTTTAGGCCTAAAAACAATGTTTTTAAGGCTTAAAAGAGGTTCCGTTAAAGGGAAAAAGGGGTTTTCTCACCCAATGAAGGGACTCACATGGTTTAAAAAAGGGAATTTGATGGCTTAGTAGACTTAGGAGGGATTTTGGGGGTTAAAGGGGGAAATTTGAGAAGGGAGAAAAGGGGTTAAACTGGGGAATTTTGCAGGGATACAAAGGGGCAAATGGAGGCTTTTCTGAGCATAATTGTTTCACAGATAGTGAAGCTTTTTTGATGGAAACAGTAGTGAAGATATTTTCAAAGGCAAAGGACACATAGAGGCTTCAATAATGAGAGATTTTTAGAGGAAATGTGTCTCTTGAAGGCTCAAAAAAATATTTAGCCACCTGTTTTCTTGACAAAAAATTTATAGGTGGCCAACGGCGGCTCCACATGGGGATGGCATCTTCCTGAAGGTGTCAAGAACTTCAAAAATATTCCTTTGGGAAGTAGGCTAGATGCTTGTTCTTTGAACCATCTTCTCTTCTTTGATTTAGCTGCTACAAACGTGATGTATATTAATTCAGCAGAAAACATTCTCCAAACAATCTACTTACCCATCCTACAGTCCTAACATTTTTTCTTCAAGGTGCATTTGAATTTGTAGACCTTCTTCATCCTTTTTTATTGAAAGAAAAAAACAAACTAGTCTAATTCTTCCCTTATTCCTCCATGATAGCAGATTAAACTATTGGCCTCATAGTTTCTCTACCTAAACTATATCTGCTAGGATTAAACTGTCTAGCAGATTTCTTTCTCTACATTCTACAACAGAAATTTAAAAAAAGTCAAACCATGATTAGACAGTCTGGTTTGCTGTGGATCCATGGCATAAAGAAAATTTCACATGGACTAAAATTGCAGAAACTTGAAACAAAATTTTGAAGGATTGAAATCTTGAAACTTTGAAGCATCAGTCTCTTCTTCATTTCAGCTCTGGTTTTGGGCTTGTTAGAGCTGATTCTTCTTTCTTCTTTGCTGGTTCAGATTTTGAGCGTATTAGAACCAACTTCTTTACTTCCTTTGGCTCAGGTTTTGATCATATTAGAGCCAATATTTTGCACTTCAGAGGTCCAATTTTTTGGCATGTCTGAACCTCTCTTTCTCTCTTTTTTGAAATCTTTTCTCTTTTTCTTTGAAAACAAAACACAACAATGGTATTTACAATGGACATGAAAAATATAAACTAGAAATCAACAGTAGTAATGCTTGAGCATCCTGCCATTTACACGACCCCCAAACAAATCTGTACCATCTAGCTCTTGCACAAAAAAAGTATTTGGACCAATGGTGGATTGGATTATGTAAGGACCCTACCACAAACTGTCAAATTTTCCATGCTTTCCTTTGTCTTCTCTCCTAGAGTCCCATTTATGAACCTTATCTCCAATTTTTAAGTCACAAGATTTTTTTATTTTGTCAAAAAAATTCTTTATATTTTCTTGTACTTTCAGAGCTCTGTTGTATACTTCTTCTCTTGTTTGTTGGAGACAGATTGTTTGATTTATCCTCCTCACCATGTTGTCCTCTTCTGTCTGAATCTCTTGGACTAATTTAATCATTGGTACCCCTAGGCTGGTAGGAAACACTGCCTCTATTCCATAAACAAGCTGATATGGTGACATTCCGATGGATTTCTTAGTTGTTAGCCTGTCAGCCCACAAAGCATGCAGTAACTTGTTATGCCATGACTTTTTGTTCTCTTCAAGTAGCTTTTTGATAATGGTCACCAAGCTCTTGTTTGATGATTTAGATAACCCATTACCTTGTGGGTAATAAGCAGTTGAATGACCAAGTGCTATCTGATACTTGTGACAAAAATCAATAATTTTCTTGGATCCAAAAGCAGCAGCATTATCAGTGATTATCTTCCTAGGGCAGCCAAACCTAGAGAGGATGTGATCTTCAAGGAATTTAATGATAACAGAATCTGTGGCATTCCTAGAAGGTATGGCCTCTATCCATTTTGTGAAATAGTCTGTGGCTGTAAGGATCCACTTGTGTTGTGCAGAAGAAGCAGGGTGTATTTCTCCTATGAAATCTAGGCCCCATTGTTGAAAGGGAGCTTCAACAATTATAGGTTGCAATGGTAAAGGGAGGAGCTTCCTTTTGCCCTAAAAAATCTGGCACTTATGGCACGCAATTATCATTTTATGGATATCATTGAAGAGTGTAGGCCAGTAATATCCAGCTTTGAGTATTTTGTTAGTAGTGTCTTTCCAGTTTAAATGGCCTCCACACTCTCCTGTATGGAACTCCTATTTAATCCTCTCTACGTCAGTTTCAGGCAAACATTTAAGCAATAAACCATTTTCATTTTTCTAGTATAAACATTCATTCAGTATGAAATAGTTTCTGGCTTTTAAATCTAGGAATCTAGCCTTAGTCTTTGATAAATCAGGAGGGGCATTGAGGTTCGTGAGTACATACAGGATATCAGAATACCAAGGAGAATTTTGAAATTGTTCTTCAACAGTAGGAATCCTTCATGTTCATCCAAGGCATCCACCATGTTTATGTCAAGGGCTTGCAAGTTAGATTCAACCATTAGTTGAGCTAAGTCCTGACCTTTGATCAGTTTTGTGGGTTTTATTTTTAGGTCATACTCTAATATTACAACAATCCATTTGCCCCTCTTTCCATCTGGATCTTGGGACAAAATGTCTTTTACCACTATGTTTGGCACATAGGCAATGATGTGAGAATGTAGAATATACACCCTAAAGTCTTTCAAGGCCTTAACCAAGGCATAGGCCTGTTTTTCCATTATGTTTTTATTGTATGCATCCTCGCAGCTTTGTTGAAGAAAGCAATAGGTTATCTCCATTCTCCGATTTTTTGCGTAGGATCAGAATCAATTAGGATGTCTTTATGTGCAAAGATAGGGAAATATTTTGAAAATATGGTCCGATTAGGACAAAAATGCCCGAGTGAGTGCAATTTTGAACACTCAGTATTAGCCTCTACAGTCTACTTAACCGCTACACCCTTTTTTCAAGATAAAATGTCATATCCCGAGGTGTTTCAACAAGTTGGGAACAAACTTCAAGAAGTGAATTTTCTCAATAAGACGGTATGGAGAGAATCTTGTTGCATATTCGAGGTGGCTTAATTCCGGCCATACTATAATTTCTACTTCATGGTCTATTTTAATTCACCTTTCTCTGACATAATATGGCCAAGAAGTTTATCTTCTGAGTTCACGCCTCTCTTGGGATTTAAAACATTGTTTCGAACCTTATACATTTTTCAAAAACTCTTCTTAGATGTTTTAGGTGCTCCTCATCAGTCTTGGAATAGACTGTTATGTCATCCAGATAGATGAAAATTAAATGCCCTATTTCTTCCGAAAAGGTTATGTCCATTGCTCGTTGGAAGGTCGCACTAGTGTTCATTAGTCCACAAGGCATTTTTACGTACATAAAAGTGCCCCATGGAGTGGTGAAATCTGTCTTGAGTTGGTCTTCTGGGAGTACTAAAACTTGGTTATAGCCTGAAAAACCATCTAACAGGGAGATCCTTTTTGAGCCAACTACCCTCTGTAGGATGTGTTCCATCTTTTGTAAGGGGTAATTGTCTTTAAGTGAAGCTCTGTTAAGGTTCATGAAATCGATGCAGAGTCTAATATCACCTATCTTCTTTCTCACACCTATAAGATTGGAAACCCAATCGGAGAACCTCACAGGCACTATAATTCCCACCTCGTACATCTTCTTGATTTCCTTTTTGACCAGAGGCAGTTTTTTCAGGTTAATTCTGCGAAGTTTCTGTTTGAAGGGTTTTTTATTTTCTTTTAAAGGGGATTTTGTACAGATAATATAAGTATTTGCGGCTTTAAGTCCTCGTAGTTCAAAGAAAAACATCAATGAACC
Source organism: Pinus albicaulis (assembly GCA_034641835.2). Lineage (NCBI taxonomy): Eukaryota > Viridiplantae > Streptophyta > Pinopsida > Pinales > Pinaceae > Pinus > Pinus albicaulis. The sequence continues at coordinate 224,763,462 of CM076575.1, forward strand.
TTAAATAGGTCAATATATTTCTTTTTCATATCCATGCAAGGTCTTAGCCAACTTAATCATCCCAAGCTCAAAATATGTTTAAATTCTCACATTTTATAAGAGCACTGTAGTATTTATTAATGTCACAAATCAAAAAGGTCCTCTAAAGGTGTCACTTCTCCTGTATATTCATTCTAATCAGAACACCTCTATTTCCTTTTTCAGTTTCAGTCTTCCTTAGATTTCTGCTGTCTCCGGAACTTCCGTTAACATGTTTATTTCCACATTATGGGAAAATATTCCTTCATCGGGGGGCTCTTCACTCAGGCAACTTTCATCGGATTTAGAGTCTGAATCAGAGAATTCAAACTTGTTCCTGCCAATCAGGAAATCCTCTATCTACGTGTAAGCCTTCAAAGACCTGCCAATATTTCTCGTTATCTGGCACTATAGGCCTATATTTTGTCTGAATGATGATTTGTTTGTCACTAGGTGATTCATGATATGAACTAGCTGTGCAAGCTAATCCATTTGCAACAATGTTCTGACTGCTAGGAACAAACACCAGTTCATATTCTACAAAGGTTTTCAATAAATCCATAGCATCATTTCTGTATGCCCTCAATCTAGGGTGCTTTTCAGTATACTCTCCATTCACTTGTTTGATGATTAACTCAGAGTCTCCGTGTACAACTATCCTTCGGGCTCCTAGTTTTGTCAATAGATTCAGGCCTAGGATGAGTGTTATTATGAATCTTTTGTCGAAAAAAGACCACTTTAGCTACGCATAACAAATAGCTCTAACATCAATTATGGCTGCCAATATCTTCAAATCTACAGTTAGTTGATCAAGACAAAGCTTCACAAATCCAGATTTATGCATAAAAAGACATTAAGCAGTGAAAATAAGATTTTGCTCCATGCATTCAATAGACAGGACAAGAACAATATTTTTGAAAGAATTTTTTATATTAAAGGACACCTGAGAGGAAAACAAGAAAGATGTTTCCAATTCTCCTCAATGGGATGGGTTCTTGAAAGTCCTCAGCACTTCAGATCTAAAATTTCTCTCTCTTGTCGGTGTAGAAAACATAGACAAACATAGAACTCAAAGGGAGCTCACAAAGTAAATAATGGAGAATGTGACAATGATAATTGTTCAAAATCAGACTAGGAGTATAGATCTAGAGTAATCTAATATGCGACAAAAGGTGACAAATGAATGAGAAAACCCTTCTATTTATAACAAAATATTAGGGTAGTCTAGGACTTGGTGCGTGAATAAAACATTATTAACCAAATTCTAGAACCACCTTTTAGGAATATTTTATTATATTTGTTGGAGGGAAAAGGTATTTGACTTGGGTCAAATCCCTTTATTTATAAATAATAAATAAATAAATGATTTTGATGACATTTTACAGTTGAAAGAAAGATACTCAAATAAATAATGATTTATTTAATTATTTGTGGGTGATTTGGTCATATTTAACAAGGAATATTATCTAAATAAGATTTAAATAATTATTCCTAGAAAAGAATAAGATAAATAAAGGTTTATCTAATTAATTTCTTTGTTTTTGGGTTAAACATGACTGGGAATAATAATTAAATTATGGTTTAATTAATTATCTAAGAGAAAAATTTAACAACAAATATTCGCTTAATATCGTTTTGCCCATTTGGACTCATAAACAACTGAATAAATGCTTTATTAAGATTTTACATAGCTAAAGTTAAATTTACTAGGATAAATTTACCTGACGGTAGTATAACTTACCTAATGATAATAGTTAGACGACCTGCAAACAGTAAATGCAATGATATCACACCGCTTAGGATGCTTTGTTTGTAAATCGAATTCACGAAGGCATGATTTCCATAGTCACCAGCATAACCACACCTGCCCTCGCATTCTCATAGACCCATAGAAATTCATTCTCCATAAGGGATCATTTTTAGGTTTATCATCATTTTCCTCCCTAATGTTGGTTTCATTGTTATGTTGTAATATGGGGTCTGCATCGTGGTGTGGAATGTTTTTCTCTTCGTGACGTGTATGGAGTTCAGAGAGGTGACTAGTCATATGTTTGTAATCTTGTTCTTGTTCACTCTGAGTTTCAGATTTAGTGCACTGTCCAAAGGTTTCTTCTTCATTTTCTTCTATGTCTAGAGTGGCCATTATGTTGAAGTCTGTGGGCTCTACTCTATTGCTTGCATCTCTGTCTTCTGGGTCTGGCTCGTTTATGGATTCATTGTTTCAAAGGATAAAGGAGTCCAGATCCGTGTGTACATAGTACAGAGGTGAATTTTCAGGTTTTTCAGGGCTGCTAACCACGAACTTCATTTGTGCCTCTCTATACAGTCTCCTAAGTTGGCTAAAGACAGGGATTGTGTCATATGACCCATCCCTCTTTATTGTACCTTGCAGCTTGGTTCCCCATGACCTGGACAACAACATAGCATACTTAGGTGGCATATCTGCCACCACAACATCCATAACCATGCATTTTGCTGGAATCTGGGTCAGATTCACACAAAGGTATTTGATTAGGCCAAGGCACTTTACTTTGCTAGAGTCAAATGAATACAAGTCCTTATAAGGTCGAGTTATCTCTAGGCCCAACTTCTCCATAACTACCTTAGGCATTAGGTTGTGTGATGCCCCAGAGTCATGCATTTCATTGTGGAGGATCTTGTCATGGATATTGAGGGTCATATAAAAAGGAGGTACTACCCCTTCCTGAAACTTCCCTTCTATCTTTGGACCAAACAGAAGGGCTCACTGATCATCACTTAGATTGACAGTATCACTGTTTTCACCTAGATTTAAAGATTTCAAAATTTGATCTTTGTATGCATCTTGGGTGGCCAACTTAGCGAGAGGCACTGAAATTTTAATCTTGGAAATCTCACTTTCTAAATTGAAAGGAGATAGGCTCTTAAAAAGGCTCAATTCTGTTTTATTGGCCACCAGTTTATTGACAGAATCAGAGTGTTGATTCTCACTATGTACAATGTTTGCATTTGTTTTATCAGGAGCACTAGCTACAGTGCTAGCATTGCTAGTTCGTTGAATTTGTTTATTAGTATTTTGGCTATCTTTTTCTTTGTTCTTCCCAGAAATTTCAGCTGCTGATTTGTTGCTTTCAACAGTCACCTTAGGAGTTTTCTCAGGCCTTTTCTTAATGGTAATCTCAGAAGCTTTTGGTTTGGCAGTGTCTAAGCTCTTTTTGATTCTAAGTTCATACTGTTCTCTGACCTGCATGATGGAATTTTCAAATCGTAGCCTATAATCCTCAGATTCTAACCTTTCCTCATCCTAATGTGAGTGTAAGGTCTGATTGTATTCTGTGGAACAGTTGTGGATTGAGTTGTCTATTTCCACCATGTTTATTATGGTTCCCTCGAACTCTTCTATTATCCCCTCATCCTCATCAAGGAAGCTCTCTTGAAATGGGGGTATGACTTGTTGATCAGAGTCTCTTTGTCTGTTTGGGGGATTGTTTCTCCTAAAGTTCTGGTTCCAATTTTGGTTTCTGTTCTAATTACTAACTATGACAACCATTTTTTCCATCATTTTCTCTAGCCTTTCCATGTTTTTGGCTAGACTATCATACTTGGGATCAGATGTGGAAGATGATCTGTCATCCCTATATGTTACCTTTTTCTCAGACCTCATTTTGGCTCTCTTTTCAATCAGGTTAGCTTCTACAATCATTTCTCCTTGTTGCATATCTTCAAATGTGTTGTAATCTCTCTCCCTAAGCTGGTAGGCCATGTCAGCATCAAAGCCTTCATGATATTTCACTAAAGCCATACCTTGGGGAGGTTTCATGTGTGGAGGCAGAGCATTGTAAACACTGTTAAACCTTGTAGAATAGTCATGGACACTTTCCCCTACATTTATTTCAAGATTATTATATTCTGCTAAGATTTGGAGAGGGTTGGTCTTGACTTCCCATTTTTTTATGAAGGATTGATATAAAGAGGGAAGATCATGGATACTATTAGGAGGTAGGCCTTTAAACCATTTCTTCACATCACCTCCTAAACTCTAGGCAAAGATTCTCATCTTGACTATTTCATCATCTATCTCCATATAGTCAAAGGAATATTCCATTCTATCTACATGGTGTTGAGCTGTGGTAGACTCTTTTGCGGTGAAATGTGGGATTTTTGACTGATAATCATTGGGTAAGGGCACTAGAGGCTGTGGTAACACCAAAGGAGCATACCATGCTGCCATAATGGTGTTATGTGGAGGTAATGGATTGGCTTGAGCAGCAGGTATGTGTATGACAGGAATACTAGGACCAGAAACACTCTGCTGAGCTGATTTAGGGTGATAGAGCCCCAAGTTTTGAATGAAATGAATATCCGAAGGTGTATATGGAGGGGTCTCTCTATCCCTAATATGTTGACCACTATGAGATGGTGAACCAGGAAGCTCAAGGTCTGACTGGTCTAGAGCACTGAATGACTTAGTTCTTGGTAAACTGCTTTATGAGTCTAAGTCAAAATAAGTGTCTGATAGAGCTGTAAAGTTTTCTGGTGCAGAGTTATCTCTATGGATGTGTTTGGAAATAGTTTGCCTCCTAGGGGTGGAAGATTTTCTGATACCTCTCTCAGGGTTGTCAACTATTTCAGGTGGGTTTAAGTTAGGATAAGCTCTTTTATGAATGATTCTTGAAGCCAGTATGTTGTCCTCAAACAAAGGAGCTTAATCCTACTTGTTACTTCTAATATGGCTGACGTTGTAATGAAGGCTGGTCTACCAGTGGAGTCTTATGAAAACCAAGATAATCAGTAGGCCTACTGATCACCAGTGGAGTCTTTAATCATTAGGGAACTATGGAGTCGCCAGGTGGAAGGTTTAGAATGTTTCAAGAAAGTTACTATCCACCACAGTGATTAACCACCAAACTCAGGCTACTATCGTCTTCTTTGAGTTCTTAGAAGTGTCTAAAGGTGTGTTTTACTAAAACTCCCCAGTGGAGTTGCCATTATGTTGGGTTTCCTATGTTTTGGCAGGTTTGGCTCTACCAAAAGATAAGACAACATCAAAACCACTTTGGGACCCCAGGATCTAGCCCTCCTGGGTCCAGAGAGGGATCTCTCTGTAAAGAAAAGATATATTTCTTTGAAGCTTGATTTGAAGGTATTAGTGTAGTTATAAGGCACAAGGTTTGTTTTGTTTTGTTCGTTTGTTGGTTTGGTTGTTGGGAAACATGAAGGAAGGGTTCAATATAAGACAAAGGGTGAGCAAAGAGAATTTTAGGCAAACGAGAGATACTTTAGGGAACACTCGAGACCATTGGGTAATGGATTCATAAAAGGGTTTACTTGCTATTCAGTATCCAAGGCTTTCAATTGGGCTAGTCATCTAAAACAAAGGATCTTAAAGATGATAGTATGGTATGAAATGGTAAGGAATGAAGGTGAATGACAAGGAAACCTTCAAGGTGACCACTTAGGATGTAGATCTAGGGATAGGGCATGCCATTAAACACCTATGATCCAACTCATAAAAGGTTAACTCTTCAGACAACAAGAAACATTAAAGATTTAAACACAAAGGTGAAAACCTGAGATCAAAGAAAAGCTTTGAACTTTCAATGCTTCGGAATTCAACTTAAGGGAACTTAGAAAGGTTCAATTGATTGAAAAAGACCGTAGTGAGACAGAAAAAACATCATAAACTCCCAGTAACCTAATTCTTTCAATTAAAACCCAACAAGAACATCTAAGAATAGATGCATAAATTCATACATCAGTTAGCAGTGAATAACAGCTGCTACACTGGTTAAATTATCTTGAATTAGTTCTTAGATAACAAAATCAGTAGAAAACATCAAAGATAAGAAGAGTAGGAGCATTAGGGTACCATACATGGGTATATCGTAAGCCATATTTCTGATTCTTACCAGAAAAATGAAATGTAATGAATTACAGAAGTGAAACAGAGACAAAGGCAGAAAACATCACCACTGCTTTAAATCAGGATCCAAAGAAATGTGCTTGTCATATTTAAAAAGAAACACCAGTCATATACAACATTTTCCAATAGCTTGATATTCAGTCTGAAATCATCTCCTCAGCCTATTTTACAATTTTATACACAGAACCAATATCTCAAGAAAAACAGCTTACAATTCATAGATATCTGATCAACAACCAACAACCTTTACAATGTGTTTTTCTTGAGTTATTATAGCTAAAGAGAGGCAGAGGAGTTAGATATAACTTTTAATGAAACAATAAAACAGAGGAAGAAGAGTGGCTCGAGGCCCATTCTATTTTATTATCCATGCATTGATCTTCAGTACTCTTTGGGTGTAAGAGTGGTCTTCGGTAGGCTGATATTAACTCCAGGTATGTTCTTTGATGTACTTTAGGCTGCAGTACTCTGTAGTACTTTGGTGAATAGAAAAAAGGCAGATAAATGACTTCAGGTCTGCCATACTGCATAACAAATGCTTTGGCAGCATTAGAACTTCTGTCAGGATGTAGATCTTCTCAGGAACTCGATGTAGTGTAAAAAACAGTATGGGAAATTGTCATTTCAAGGGAAAGAGCCTTCTACTGATGTGAGACACTAATAAGATTTTTTTCTTTGCGTTATGCCTCATTAGGCCCTCTGTGTTAATCACAAAGTCTTCAATATGGTACATTCACCCTTTGATCATTGAATTAGAGCTTAATGCCTTTGATTGCAGGCTTTAAAACTCTCTGATCCTTCATTAATACTTTTTGCCAATGCTGTGACTGTCTCTGTCTATGAAAATGTAATTTTAATGGCACTAGGGGTTTTACAGAGTTGAACACTGGTCCTTTGATGGAAATATTTCACTTAGAAACCTTCCCAAACATTTCTCTGCAATATATGGCTTTTGAAAATTGCCTTCTTTGTGCCCTGTATCACCATGACATTGACTGTGAGAAATGGCAGTTTCCACCGCCTGTAACCCTGCAAAACACACAAACATGTTAATAAAATCCATACAAGAGTGATGGCGAATGTCATGGAGGATTGTGGAAATGGTAGCGCATACATGGTGGAAGCGGTGGATGCAGTGAAAAACGATTGAGAAATGTAGTGAAATGGTGAAAAATTGATTTGATGAAGGTTTGGTGGAGGAATGGTTATGGACTGTTAGATTAGTTTAGATAGAGGCGATCGACGGGGGAGGCTGACTGATGGACCGTCTTTAGAAGGTTGGGTGATATGAAATAAAATTTAATGTAAAACATTAAAGTTTTGATATAAGCGAATTACAAAGGAAATGTATGAAATTGAAATGAAATCGGGCCTGAATGGTTGGACCTGGCATGGGCGGAGGGTGATTTAATACGGATTGTTAGATCTTAGGAGGAGATCAACGTTCGAGATGCCACGATGAAGTTCTTTGGTAGCACGATGAAGAACTGTGAATGAAATGCGAGATGTAATGAGGACCGTAGATCTGCGTAGATCAGCGGTCAGGATTGCTTAGAACAAGTCCTAGAGGCGAAAGAGGGGAAGTGGTTTTCCAGGTGAAAACCACTGTTTTCGCGTTGAAATGAAGCAGTTTAGAATTTTTCCCAAAATCACGAGATATGGTTCGCTGCCTGACACGTGGCAAAATGAGACCGCCCATATCGCGTGATTTCTAACTGTTAAAGCCCGGACACAAAAATTGCACGATATGGTTCTCGGTCATTGGATCTGGGGCTGTGAGATCTAATCGTGGTAGATGGAGCATGATACGGGGATATGCGCGATCAAAAACGAGGGGCCAAGTCAACGACGGTTTTAATGTGAGCCGTCCGATCTACGAAAATAACGGCTGAGATCTGAAGAGGATAAACAAAGGCGGAGGAGCCGGTGAGTAGGAGGGAGGAATATGGGCCGTTAGATCCAGGGGATTGGATGGTGGAGATTAAAAGAGGACGCGGAGGTAGTAGGGCTGAACGATCGATTAGGAGTAGTCCTGGTCGTCGGATCAAGCAGGATGGAAGGCTGAGATTCAATCGAAATCAGAGGAGGCAGGGGCCAAAAATCAGATGGGCTGATGAAGCGATTGTGTGTGGACTGTCAAATCGACAGGAGATCGATGACTGTGATTGGATCAAAGGTGGCCAATCAGTGGCGGAGTGAGATAAAATCCTAGCCATTGGTTCTTGTGGATTCAACGACCAGGATCCAATCGGGAGGTCGAATGCGATGGGATTGGTGCGATTAGCGGCGAGTGATTATGCGATAGCTGTTGGATTTGGAAACAGATCGACATCTCATATGCAATCGGAAGGGGATAGGGGAGAAGCAATGGGCGCGCCGTGGAGTAAGCACTGGCCGTTGGATCTTTGAAATATCAATGGTTGAGAACGCAGTAGGGTCTTATTGAACAAACTCATTGCATCGTGAAAAATAAACGTAACAAAGAGAATGCGCTCACTTGAAACCTATGATTGTGATAAGCACCTCCAAGCTTAGCGCCTGGTCTCGGCGCTCGGTCGCATGGTGGGGAAGTGGTTAGGGGCTGGGCCGAAAGGGGCTAAGCCTGTTATATGGTAAAAGTGGGTTTATAGGCCTAAAAACGGTGTTTTTAAGGCTTAAAAGAGGTTCTGGTAAGGGGAAAAAGGGGTTTTCTCATGAAATGAAGGGACTCACATGGTTTAAAAAAGGGAATTTGATGGCTTAGTAGACTTAGGAGGGATTTTGGGGGTTAAAGGGGGAAATTTGAGAAGGGAGAAAAGGGGTTAAACTGGGGAATTTTGCAGGGATACAAAGGGGCAAATGGAGGCTTTTCTGAGCATAATTGTTTCACAGATAGTGAAGCTTTTTTGATGGAAACAGTAGTGAAGATATTTTCAAAGGCAAAGGACACATAGAGGCTTCAATAATGAGAGATTTTTAGAGGAAATGTGTCTCTTGAAAGCTCAAAAAAATATTTAGCCACCTGTTTTCTTGACAAAAAATTTATAGGTGGCTAACACCCTGACCAACAGTGTGTTGGGGACAGCTATGTTTGGAAAATAAGCAGCTTAAACACACTTCTAAAGAAATTTTTTTATTTAGATGATTGATAAGATAAAGTAAAGTCTAATGATGATGGTAAATAGAGACAAAAACACCAGGAATGGTGGATTTATCCCCAGTATGGTCACCCATTTGTTATATGTAATTCTAATCTACAGATAGACTAGAGCTCCCTGAGTGTGGTGTTCCTTCACTTAGAACAATAGAATTAATACAAATATTCTTTTCTCTAAGAAAAATAGATAAACAAAAGGGAAAGGGACCTACTTGTGATCCTTCTCTGTCATTTCTCTTCTTTCATTGTTGTCGTCGCTCTCAATCCAACTAAACCGGATAGATCGATACCTGCAATCAAAGACAGAAGACAACAAACAACATGAAAATATACAATATCTATTTACCTTAACCAAATCGAACCGTTTAGATCTGAGAATACATACACAAAATATAAGCATATATATGAGAGAAAGAACATATATCTTTATTAGGAAAGTAGGAGGAGAATATCACAACCAATAGATCGATTTATCGTCAACTTGATCCAACTTCATTCTGTCCTCATCACACCAAGCATCATCTCTGTAGAATAACAATATTCCATATCTCATCAATTGAGAATCCAACAACATAACATTACACAAATTTCTTCCTCCCTAGCACTTAGATGAGTGCTCAATTTATAGGGAAATTATATTTAGTTCCTTAATAAATGGAATTGAATGGCTTTCTAATAATATGTGAGACATGTTTTCAAGTTCATTAGTCATGGATAAACACATGTATTCAAATCATGGCACCTATGAGCTCTTCTAGAAGGCACTGAACATGTGGATATTCTTGGAAAAATGATGATTTCGCTGCTAGGAGACCAACTCTTCCTTAAGTATCGAGAAGTGCTTTGCAGAGCACCCTTGTATGGACATAAGTGCTTTGCAATGCACTTAGGCCCATTCAAAGGAGCGTTGATGAGTCAATGGGTCATAAAATCTATATTTCAAACGTTGGAAATTTCATGAATTAAAACCATCAATGGAATGACTTCTCTTGGTGCATATAACAATTGAATTAGGGGATGATTGTAATATTCCTAATTAGCCCAAGCTGATAGGAATATTTCATTTTGTTTTTATTTTCTTAATCGATGAATAAAATGTAAAGGATGACATGTAAACTCCTGAAAACATCAAAATAAATCAATTCCCAATGTGAACAGAGGCAAATCAGGGCTGTCTTAATAAAATCCACTTGTGTGTGAAACAAGATTGAGCCATTTGACTGGGTCAACAGGACCAAATCACAACACATTCTAGATGCATTGAACATCCTAGATGATCAATGAGGTTCTAGAAGGAGGTCCTCCACGTGAAAAGGGTTAAATTAATGAAGGTGGTTTAGGGTTTGCAAACCGGCCTAATATTATAAAAGGAAGGAGAGGGCAGCATAACGAGGTTGTTGATTATTATCTGATTTTAGAGGATTGTGTCTGCTTAGAAAAATTCAAATTCTCTTGGCTTTTTAGCAGAGAATTGTGAGGGTTTCCTGTTTAGGAATTCCCTTCCCCTTCATTGAGTAGCTCTTGGAGTAGATTTGTCCTGATTTGTCCAATCTCTGGCATATGGCCAAGCTCCATCTCTCTTAGGCAACATAAATCCTTTTTGGATTTACTTGTTTCAGTGAGCTGTAGGAACTGAAGATTAGATCTGCTCAAATCTAGATCATACTAGTGCCTCTTCTTAGTGAATGAGTCTTTTATCCTCCTGGAAGAGTGCATTGGCTGTTCGGGATTTAGTTTTTGATCTTGGCATTAGACCAAAGTATTATACATCATCATCTACATAGTTCCTTGAAGATACTTCGTCCTCTTTGCAGAGAAGAGTTGTAGAGGGTTTGGGAATTCTCCTCGAGGAGAGATCTCTAGTGAAAAGGATCCTTCCTTTCACTGAGGTGATCCATGGATTGGCCAAAAAAAACAATCTGTTGAGCCTCAAGATTGTGCTTTCTTTCATCTTACTTTACCTCATTTTCCTTTGTCCATTGTTATCCTAGACCCAATTGATCAATGAATTTAGTTAAAATTACTTTAAAATCCATGTACCCTTAATATCTGATCTATTACTATTGTATATACTACGTAATTTATGAATACTTCTCCAAAGCTTTGACTTAGATCTCAGATCTACTCACTGTGATTCATCATTTGGTGAGAACCCCAAGGCGAGTGTAAATAAGGGCATATTCGGCTTACAGATCTGTAATAGATCTATTATTTTGGATATGGATCTGCTCTAGATCTGAGATATAATAAAACACTTCTTCATCTCTCTGAAAATTACGCTTTCAAGCTCTTAATTATCAATACATTGTGCAACACCTCTATCTTGAGGGTTTATTCATGTTAAACCTCTGTTTTTATCATGTACATTTTATGATCCATATCATAGACCTGATTTAATGATTTTTATAACCTATTTAAACTAATAGCTTCAGAAAATAACGCTGCTTAAGCTTTAGTAAATTCTGCATTAGCTAAGCCATGGGGATTGGGCCTTTTCTAGCCATGTCGGTAGTGGGAGACCTGTTTAACTTAGCTAGAATGATTTGGTTTAGCTAAATTTTGGTATGGGAGTCCCAAATGACCTAATATAACATATACAACCGTCACTTTCCTCTTTTTTTACGTATATTTATGAAAACAACCCTTTTAGGGCTTAAATCACTGTCTTTCCCCACTTTTAGTTGAAGGGATAGATCAATTTCCTTGATGCTGCATATATTACTGATATCAAAGTGTTTATTAACATATCCCATGCTTTATTAGCCTGCTACTACTCCAATAAAATGTTTATATATTGCTACAGTCCCTCATTGGACATTTATCAAGCCATACTAGGTGTGGGAGGCCTGTTTGCCTCACCTATTTTGTTTGATTTCTGATCTCCTCTTGGAATTGGGTCTTATATTATTGGATATAAGGAATCCAAGGGCTGATATTGGTTGTTTAAGCACACATCCTTGGGAAAATGCATTTTTCAGGCCTATTTTACTGAGCAGTCCCTTCGGGGATATTACAGTGGTATCAAAGCATGATCTCTGGCTCAACCTGTGAGATCTAGCTAATAGAATAATAAAGGGTATAATCAGGGAGAAATATAATGGAAAGGATGATATTTCTCTCATCAGTTTTCAGATCTAAGGATAGCCTCTCCAAAGAGGTTAAACAAAAGAAAGAAGAGAGTTGGAGTGAGACCTCTAGAAGGTTTCAAGAAGAAGAAGAAGAGCCATGAACTTCCTATTCTTTGAGGAAGAATGAGGAGCCTGAAGAGAACTTAGAACAGGAGATTCTAATTCGGTACTTGGTAGAGTACAAACATCAGCCTAGAGCTTTCAAAGAGACTCTAGATCTTCCTCAGTTTATTCAACTGAAAGAAGAGAAGAGGCGATACAACAATAGGATGATAAAGGGAAATAGGTTCCTATTTTATACCTTTTATGGATCACCCTTATGTTCAATAGAATCTTGAGTGATGAAGCTAGAGGCATACTTACTACTACACCCAGTAGTAGAAAGAGAGGTTGTGGAAATCTCAACGCTGCACTTGAAGGGCAAGGCAAGTACTTGGTGGTTCAACCATGTGGATCATGCAAGAGTGTCTACTTTTGCAGAATTCACTCACAAGGTGATCAAGAAGTTTAACAGTGGAAGATCAGAGGAGAAGGAGCCCTCACCACCACTCAGAGTCTTGTACCAGCACTGTTTCATTCATAGAGGAACAACCATCTACATGAGTAGTTGGGGCAGCCAACACATTGGAGGGTGGAACTTTTGCAGCCACATGAAATGTTCCTGAGACTCACCAAGGTATGCATAAATTTCCATTTTTTATCATTTCAGAAAATATAATGGGAAGCCTTGGAAATTTGTCTTTGTATGACCCAAGATCATCACTTACTACTAATCTAGAGCAGCAAGGGTGCACTGCGCTGTCCAACGACAACAGTGAAGAAAGAAGGACCCATTCCTCATGGGAACATTCAGATGAAAACTTCATTCAAGGAGATATGAAGAAAGAGATGTCAAAAGGTAGACATCCCGAGGTGAGAAAAAGTTTCTCCTCTCTAGATGACACTCTCTCAATGAGCATGCCATAGCTCAAAGAGAGACTTCTACTTGCAGCAGATCCACGACCTCACTAGTTTTGGAATGCCATGAACGAGGAGGAGGTCTCATAAAGAGATCCCATTGGAGGTGTACTTCAACATTTCATTAAGTGCAAAGATCTTCAAAGATGTGAAGAGATTGGTGTCCTACTATGGGAGATGTGTGGAGATCAAGGAAAAATTTATAACCTATATGTGCCATTGATAAGGAGGTGTAGAACCATGGAGACACAAGGAGGAGATGGGGAAGAGAGTCAGCCTCATCCCTATCCATGGCAGGAGGGTGATGCACCTAAGGAGGTGATTGGATTGCGCAGTGGAAGCATGGAGAGTTTTTTCCATTCATATAGTGTTCTCTTGTTGAGGATGTCCCACTATATGGAGACATTTCACCAAGAAGACCATGGATCAGCAAAGGAGGATGGATGCTTCACATGTTGAGGCATCATTCATTGATGATAGAAGAGTGGAGACCTTGGAAGAGTTTGGCACAACACTGGGAGTCTTGGGTAGACCCAAGGAGGAGAGAAGAATTCTCTCAACATCATCTACACCCACTCTCATTTCAGATTCTGCATTGTGGCAAAAGCAACATGGGAAGGGAAACTTTCCACATGACACCTTTGGCGTGGAATAAGTCAAAATGGGGGAGTTCTATTTCAGCCAACCTTTTTCTATGAGGCTCAACAAAATCAACTTGAGGAGATATTGTTGTGGGGGATTTGAAGGAGAGCTACATTATCATTGTCAAAGATGCATGAAAAATGTAAATATGGATCAGCCACATGACTCTAAGGGAGAGTTATATCGGCCCTCTCTTCCTTCTGTTGAGGAAGAGAATAGATCCTTGCACCACTCCCTGGATAGGAGAAGGATTATTCGTGAAGAACATGATCATGTTACACATGCTTTATATTATGATTTCATGCATTATTACACCATGTTTTTTTAGGTCATGGCTCTAAGGAGGAGTGTTGTATCATATGAGCTTCTTGGCCAACATTGGTCCCCAAAAATTTCTGAATTAGGCCACTCCCTTGAGAGGAAAAGGGATATTTTCCAACATGATGGGTGCTTCCCCAAAGCACCAAACATATATCACATTTCCAGCCATGGTGATATGGTGTGGGCAGAAAGTAAGTGGTAGGAGGACCACTTACCATATCTATATTTGATGCAAGCAAGGGATTCCTTGCATTGGTTCCACATGTGGGACTATGACCCACCTCCATATGTACAATTTTCTATTTTCATGTACATTATTTTGATTTCCTATCTTGATGATGTACTTATACTTTTTATGGGAATGTATGGAGGAAGGAAGGATGGCATGTGCCTCATGGGATGACCACTCTCCATGTATTTTATATTTCATTTCAGAAAGAGCATGGGGCAAACCATGTTTGTTTCATATGATTTACTGTCTCCTTATGGGATGAGCTATTTACATCTCATGAGAACTTTGGAGGAGAAAGGCATGGATAGATGAATGGGCGAACACTTGGCTTATGGGGGGAGCTTATCTCATGTTGGTGTCCTCAAAGAAGGAAGAGAAGTGTTGCAGCACTCACCTTATTAGTTTCTTGAGGACAAGAAACATTTTGGAGGGGAGGACTGTAATATTCCTTATTAGCCCAAGCTAATAGGAATGTTTCATTTTGTTTTGATTTTCTTGATTGATGAATAAAATGTAAAGGAGGACATGTAAACTCTTGAAAAACATCAAAATAAATCAACGGCCAATGTGAACAAAGACAAATTAGGGCTATCTTACTAAAATCCACTTGTGTGTGAAACAATATTGAGCCATTTAACTTGGTCAAGAGGACCAAATCACAACACAGGCTAGAT
Organism: Pinus albicaulis; assembly: GCA_034641835.2. Classification (NCBI taxonomy): domain Eukaryota; kingdom Viridiplantae; phylum Streptophyta; class Pinopsida; order Pinales; family Pinaceae; genus Pinus; species Pinus albicaulis. The sequence continues at coordinate 224,778,472 of CM076575.1, forward strand.
GCATTGAACCTCCTGGATGATTAGCGCAGTTCTAGAAGGAGGTCCTCCACGTGAAAAGGGTTAAATGAATGAAGGTGGTTTAGGTTTTGAAAACCCTAATATTATAAAATGAAGGAGAGGGAAGCCTAAGGAGGTTGTTGATTATTATCTGATTTTGGAGGATTGTGTCTGCTTAGACAAATCCAAATTCTCTTGGCTGTTTAGCAGAGAATTGTGAGGGTTTCCTGTTTAGGAATTGCCTTCCCCTTCATTGAGTAGCTCTTAGAGGAGATTTGTCCAACTTTTTCCACTATCTGGCATATGTCCAAGCTCCATATCTCTTAGGCAGCGTAAATCCTGTTGGGATTAACTTGTTTTAGTGAGCTGGAGCAAGTGGAGACTAGATCTACTCAGATCTAGATCATACTAGTGCCTCTTCTCAGTGAGTGAGTCTTTTATCCTCCTGGAAGAGTGCACTGGCTGTTTGGGCTTCATATTTTGATCTTGGCATCAAGCCAAATTAGTATACATCATCATCTACACAGTTCCTTGAAGAGATTGTGTCCTCTTTGCATAGCAGAGTTGTAGAGGGTTTGGGAATTCTCCTGGAGGAGAGATATCTAGTGAAAAGGATCCTTCCTTTCACTGAGGTGATCCATGGATTGGCCAAAAAATACATGTAACCTTCATATCTGATCTATTTCTATTGTATATACTACATAATTTCTGAATACTTCTCCAAAGCTATGACTTAGATCTCAGATCTACTCACTGTGATTCATCATTTGGTGAGAACCCCAAGGGGAGTGTAAATAAGGGCATCTTTGGCTTACATATCTATAATAGATCTATTATTTTGCATATTTATATGCTCTATATCTAAGATATAATAAAACACTTCTTCATCTCTTTGAAAATTACGCTGTCAAGCTCTTCAGAATTAATACATTGTGCAACACCTCTATCTTGAGGGTTTATTCATATTAAACCTCTGTTTTTATCATGAAAATTTTATGATCCATATCATAGACCTGATTTAATGATTTGTATAACCTATTTCAACTAATAACTTTAGAAAATCACGCTGCTTAAGCTTTAGTAAATTCTGCATTAGCTAAGCCATGGGGATTGGGCCTTTTCTAGCCATGTCGGGAGTGGGAGACCTGTTTAACTTAGCTAGAATGATTTGGTTTAGCTGAATTTTGGTATGGGAGTCCAAAATGACCTAATATAACATATCCAATTGTCACTTTCCTCTTTTTTTACATAGATTTATGAAAACAACCTTTTTAGGGCTTAAATCATTGTCTTTCCCCACTTTTGGTTGAAGGGATAGATCAATTTCCTTGATGCTACATATATTACTGATATCAAAGTGTTTATTAACATATCCCATGATTTATTAGTCTGCTAATACTCCAATACAGTGTTTATATATTGCTATAGTCCCTCATTGGACATTTATCAAGCCATACTAGGTGTGGGAGGCCTGTTTGCCTCACCTAGTTTGTTTGGTTTCTAATATCCTCTTATAATTGGGTATAAAATTATTAGATATAGGGAATCCAAGGGCTGATATTGGTTGCTGAAGCACACATCCCTAGAAAAATGCATTTTTCAGGCATGTTTTGTTGAGCAGTCCCTTTGGGGATATTACAATGATAGACCATGTTATCATTGAATTAGGGGATGATAGACCTTGTTCATACTGGTCTTGGGGGATGATGCCAAAATTGGCTTATAATACTACCTCTTATACTATTTCCCCATCATCATCGACATAATTCTCCTGAAATGGAGGTCTGATTTGTTGATCAGGGCCCCTTTGTTCCATCTGTTTGATTTGGGGAGGAATTATTCTAAAATTTTGATTACGATTTTGAGGTGCAGGATGATTTTTATTATTACTGTGCTTCAAAAGAGTACCACCTTAATGTAGCTTGGTCTACCACTATTTGATCTATCCAATTAGCCGACTTAGTTGTAAATAAACTATGTTCAAAAAGTAAGTCAAACTCAATGTCTTGTGTTAGTATCCTATAAATCACAGGATCTCAAGGTGATTGAGTATTTCATGAGTTGTAATTTCATATTGAGTATGCTTTTCAATATTCAAATGATTTCGAAAAAAAAAACTGAAACAAGAAAAGAAAAGATGGTATATGGAAGAAGACAAAAGAGAAAAATGAAACGAAAGAAAAAACCCAAAAGAAATAATACTGAAAGTGATGAAAATCTAAATGGCACTACTGATTAGATTAGATTGTTCAATCATACGATTTAAGCATGATTGTACAATTTTAAATTTCTGTTGATAGGTTTGAAAACAAATATTTTCCAAACTGTTTAAACTTGGCATATCAGTAGTTAGGAAGAAATGAAATTGACTCAATAGCTTAATCTAAGTCAATGGAAGAAATAAGGATAGATGGAGGATAGAGTTTAAAGAAAAAAGTAATTTTGGGTCTGCAAGTCCAAATGCACCCTGCAAAAGAACAAAAAATGTTAGATTAGTGACATGGGTAGGTAGGGAAGAAAAGAGGAAAACATAAATGAAGCATGAGATTTGTTCCAAATATTTATCCTAAAAATTTCATGTTTTCTATGGTCGAAGAGAAAAATCAAAACAAAAAGGTGTTTTATTCTAAAGTTTGGGAATTAAAGTTCATTTGAAAATATATTGTGACATACTTTATGTCATAAGTTATATCCTAAATTTCCTAAAATATATTCCACCCTCGCTCTTCATTAATACTCCCTGACCCCACCAGCTAATCACCCATCACATCAGCACTAAACACCCCATGTATTCCCATCATCTCCGCTCATCATATTTTTATCCAACAAATCACGTTATATTTCACCCCCCCTCAGCCGTTGAAGATTAGAGTTGGGGGGGTGTCGAAATGGATGGTTTTTGAAGCTGCTTCTAGTACAATGATTCGACTCTGAATTATTTCGCACCCTTCCTCCCCCCGTATGATGACACTTATCGAGTGCACCCCCCCTACCCCCCGAAAAGTTTTTTCCACTATAGTGTAAACCACCACACCTTTGACTGTTGCATAACTGTTGCATCCATTACCGTTGTGCCACGTAAAATCCTTCTTGTCCCATCCATCCAATCAACTATGCTCCTTCCATGGCCCCATTGGGCGTTTAATAGCTTAGGCCATTACCCAATGGGCCCGCGCCATGTCAACGGTTGACCAATCACTCCATAAAACCAGTTTCCCGCACCTGTATCAAGGTTTACCAGTGTATTTGCATTTTATTTGTTACCAGTGATCAATTCAAGGATTTCAGAGCTAAGACAGAAGCAGAAAAGCTTTCAATTCTCCAAAAAATCAATCAGAAGTCCCTCTCCACGATTTCCCTTCCCCATTCTAATCTACAAAAGCTCCCATTCGGTATTGCCATCTTCTTTTAATCCCATTATTCTCAGCAACAGTGAAAAACAAAGTCAGATTATTTTTGAAGAAAACAATGCTTCCGAAGAAGGATCAACAACCTTTTAATCCTATGGTTTATGCCCGGGTAGACCTGGATCATGTGGCTCTGGCTGACAGAGACTATAAAATCCATGAGAGAGAGTCAGATTTCGATTTATTCGATGTCTACTACTGGATTGAGGATAAAAAGAGAGATGAATTAGATAATATAGCGTTATGGGAGACCAAATTTCCCTATTTTATATTCCAAAAGACCCACAGTTGCACTGAATTTGTTAAGAAATGCCATGCATGTTATGAAATTAACCAAACAGTTGCAGTAGCCCCAACAGGAGAAGTCCTCTTTACTATCAGTGCCCAGTCAATCCTACATATGATGTGGGCTCCCACCGTTGAAGAAACCATCCCATTTTCCTATGAGGCCATAAGATTCAAGTGTATGTGTTTTAACTGGTTTAAGGCTTTATGTGTGAGAAATTAAACATTTGTTTAAGCTGATTAAAAGCATGTACAACAACCATAAATTTCAGCAAATTAACCAACAACACATAACATCAAACATAATAAAGGATTTCACCCTCAACACTTTGGTTACGTCTCATTGAGCATATGTCAATGGACTTGGCTCTTTGGGATTACTTGGACTCTACCAATTGGTTTAGAATACCAAAATACCCCTAGATGTACTGCTCAATCTCTGGAAATGGACGTAGGCTCCCTTGGGATTGACCTCTTCTATCGGTGTCCTTAAGCTTCCCTGAGCTTCTCTCTGGCACAGACCCTCGTATAAGTTCTCTTCTACTCTTGAAACCTATTCTACTATCTCCCTCACATATCAATCATCCAAAATGGGTTTTTCATTCACTCAGAATGAACTCATGCTCCCCGTTATATGCCTCGAACACCTGGTGGCACTATGCTCCCTGAAACTTCCTTGTGGCTTCTTTCTCTCTAGAAGTCTCCAAATGGATATGAAAATACTTCCATTGGATTCAAAATGTCCAAAATATTCATAAATTACTATTCATTCACTCAAAATGGCCTCTGGTTGCTCTGGCTATGCCTCTAACACCTGGTGGCACCCTGTGGCCGTAGGCTCACTGAAAACTTCCCTGTAGCATCTCGGCCTTCATAAGTCTTCAAATTATTCTATAAACCCCATCATTTCAATTCAAAAGGTTCAAGATAGTCAGAAATGACTATTTTTTTATTTTTTTATTTATATTTATATTTATTTATTTATTTTATTTTATTTTATTTTTATTTTTATTTTTATTTTTATTTTTATTTATTTATTTTTATTTATTATTTATTATTTTATTTATTTATTTATTTTATTTTATTTTTGAGAATGGTCTCTAGCAGCATTGTCTAGGCCTCATTCTCCTGCTGGCTCCTAGTGGCCCTAGTTTCCCTTGGAACTTCTCTGAAGAAAAATCATGCTCAGAAGTCCTCAAATGGCTCTAAAAATCTCACCAATGGCTTCAGAATGCTCAAGATAGTCAAAATTGACTATTCATTTTCGAAATTTGGCTGAGTGATGCTCAAGATAGAGCACAATCAATTTTTCCCCAATTTTCTCCACTAATTCTAGAAGCTCCGCTAGTTAGCTCCACCAATTTAGGAACTGCCTCCGAATTTAGGGGCTCTACCAAAATTCTGCCAAACTAAACTGGTAGTTAATTAATGTAACTACATTTTAGTGTTAAGTAAACCCCATAGTAATCGCACTTAGCTGTTGGCTTTGGCGCTTGGTCATGTGATCACGGTCGCATGGGAGGAGGGCTAGCCCCTTTGTGCTCCGCCAGTCTCAATGCTAAATTTTCAAGTACAAAATTGCTGCGTTGAATTTCAATTTTGACCTTTGTGGCATAGCAGTGAAGGTATTGGTGTTGTGGGGTGGAGGTTTAGCGTTCAAAACCCACCCTTTCTCCCTTTTACACAAATATTTTGTGTTGCGCCATTTAACACGAACTTTGCATATGTTTTGAGTGGAACTTGCCATATGTTATGATATTTTAATATTTAATTATATAATAAATGAAACGTATATATAATATATATTATTTAATATAATATACTAATATGTCAAAAACATATAATATATTAGATTATATATTTAATATTTAAATCATAATTAAATAAATAATTAATTTAAAAAAAGCATAATTTTCAGCTTTAGAAATATTAGGAAATTTACCTCAACATAGGCCAAACTGGGGATTCTGAAAATGCCACTTGGTGCGATGTTATTGGTTGTTGCTAGAGGACTTTCCTCATGAGCTGATTGTACCTGGAACATCATCCATATACCTGTTCTGCCCATTTTTTACCTATCTTGGAAAGAAAACAATAGGCCATAACTCACTCGTACGAACTCTGAATTTGATCAAATGAGTTGCGTTGGAATCCTGGTGATGATCTCTACGCTCTCCTATTGGTTAGAAACATTTCTAAGAACTTTGAATTTTTAGCTAATTTTAGTCCTTGATCCAAATTCTGATCACCAAGGGAGGAGCGAAAGAAAAAATATTTTGGTCGGTGTTAGTACCCTATAAATTATAGGATCGCAAGGTGACTAGATAATTCATATTTTGTGCAAGGTTTTTATTATTGAAAGGATTTTTAAGATTCAAATGATTTCAAATAGAGAAAAAAAGAAATAAAGAAATAAAATAGGGTATAAAAATAGAGAAAAAGACAAAAGAACGAAAAAAAGGAAAAAAGAAAAAAGAACCCAAAATAAAAAAAATAAAACTGAAAGTGCTAAAAGTTCAAATGCCACTACTCTTTAGATAGGTATGTCCAGTCATACAGTTTAATCATAATTGGACAGTTTTCAATTTCTGTTGATAGGTTAGAAAATAAAGATTTTCCAAACTGTTTGATATTGGCTTATCATTCAATAGGTAGAAAATGAGATTGGTTCAACAACTTAATCTGGACCAATAGGAGAAATAAGGGATAGGGGCTAGGTTAGAATGTTAAAAGAAAATGTTCAGTGTCTGCGAGTCTAAATGCACCCTACAAAGGAAGAAAAAATGTTAGATGAGTAGTTCGGGTAGGTAGACATGCAAAGAAGGAAGAAACGAAAGGAAAATATGAAATGGTTAATTCAAAATCATTTTAAGGGAAGTCTATTTCATCTGAAGCATTGTGCAGGTCTCGCCAAGCACAAAATCACACTTCGCAAGTTAAAAGGCCAGCGCTAAAGAAAATGGTCTGCGGGCTGTGGGTGGTCCCCCTTCCCTACCACATCACTTCCCCCTCCCCACACTTTGCACTTCACAAGTGTAAGAGGATAACACTGAAGAAAATTTTAAAACCTGTGATCTGCAGGCTGTGGGCAGTCCCACCTTCCTTGCCACGTCATTTTCCCCACCATCCATCACAAGATCGCAACCTTACCTGTTTAACCACTGTTTCACATCAAAAATATTTTAACTTACCGTTTGAAGCCCCCACAATGTATCTTGTTCAATGTGCGATGTGATTGTCCCTATTGTAGTAGCTCCACCTCCCACTTCTGGCCGTTTGCAATAGATATCATATAATATGAAACCTCGTACACTTACCGCTGAACCATTCACCGCTTTATAACTTCGTCGATGCAGTGGGCCCATCCTGCCACGTCACCTTCACTCCCCCACACTGCGCACTTCGTGAGTCTTAAATTTTACCCCTACCATTTATAACTAAACCCCCTGATGTGCGATCTACAATGTCCACGGGCCCCTCACCTCCACGTCACTCCCCCTCCCCGCACTTTGAACTTTGCAATTTTAAAGGTTTACCCCTACTGCTAATAACTAAATTTCTCGAAGTGCGATTTGCGATAGCTGTGGGGTCCTCCCTGCCACATCACCTCCCTCTCCCCCACACTCCGTACATCACAATATTTAAGGTTTACCACTACCATGCATAGCTACATCCTTTGATGTGTGATGTGCGATAGCCATAGGGTCCCACCTCCTCGCCACATCACACATTCTGCTCGGCACTCATCCCCTGACCCAGGCCCAGAGTCCCATCACCCCATCACATCAACAGTAAACATCCCTCTCCTTACCCTACATCTTTGCCCCTCACCTCGCCATCGATGACCCTCAATTCATTTCGCCCCCCCTTTAGCTGTCAGACGTTAACAAGGAAATTACGAAATGGGTGAAATCCATTACCGCTCCCTCCTCCATTTGTCTCACTCCCACAATTTTTCACCCCCCTCTCTATTACTACTTACCACATGATCCGCCCTCCAAATTGTTTTTTACGCTATCCCCCAAACCGATGTTGCCCTATGATCATTGCCAATGTCGTCGTGCCACGTCCTCCATCACCTATCCACTCCACCTTGTCACATCCCCTCCCACTTGTTAGTCATCCATAATTTTCACTATCTAGCGATGACTAAGTATTGGTTCTAGATTTCTGGAAACAAAGTTCATGAACATTGTGAGCTCTAGAAATCTCATGGCCTTCATTATCCTTGGTATAAATTTTCACTATTTCATCATTCCATCGTGTCAAGCTCAGCTCAACCATCCCAGAAGATCCATCATGGGCTCATGCCACTCATTATCACTATGTTTTGCCACCTTTTGGCCTCAGCCCTCTATTTTTTTTTTTTTGGCCTAAACTCCTTCATTTCCTATCTAGGGTTTTTAAGGGCATTTCTCTTGGTTTCATGACCTCCATGATTAAATCATCTAGAAGGCTTGTATATTGATGCTCTTACACCTCCTCCTATCCTTAATATACCTTCAAAAACACTCCCCATCACTCCTATCCCTCAAAATCATCATTTCCCTACAAAACCTAGTCTATTGCCACAATTTGACACTTTTTGAGATCAGGCCTGTGTTTTGACCTTTTGGACCCCTTCCCCTCACTCAATTCTTGAAATTCCACTTTCCCCTACTCCCTAACATCTATTCCTATACCCCAAAATTTCCGCAAGAATTTAGACAACCCTTAACCCCTTCATTCCCCTCCCTTTGCAAGGCGGTCCTAAATCCCCTACACCAAACCCTAATTTCCTCTCCCAACTAAGCTAGGGTTTGATATGAAAAAGAGGCACAAAAGCGAAGGATTCATTTGATATATCATGCTAGAAATAATAATTTTATACCAGCTCATAAACATCATGCCTCCATCATTTTCCAAGAATTCATTCAAAGAGACAAGCCATGTATCACACCTAGGGCTAGTTTTTCTTTAAATTGTGTTTCTGACCAAACAAAGATGAAATTTGCAAAAGTGAGAGAGGTTTTTTTCCATCATAAGGCCAAGAAGAAAAAATTCCTTTAGTTTTTACACAGGTATCATGGTTTGGGAGAAATATTAAAAAATACAGGTGTCACAAGTGAAATTCTACACTGCTGGAGTGACCTTGGGAAAATCAAGTTTTCTCACAGCTGGAGTATCCAAATGACTTTACAACTAGGCTTAAAGAGATTTCCAATGACCTATCATGAGATCAATTTGGAATTGAGGAAGGCATCCAAAAGTGGTATGCACCATCACTCTGCATTTCTGCAACAACACTCTACATTAGATATCATTTCTGCATTAGATAACACTCTACATTTCTGCACCATCATTCAACACTTTTTGACCAGTGTTGGGAGAATCCGTTTTTGAATAGGTAAATGGACACAAAATTAAAAACCAAAAGAATTTTTGGAAAGTATACTCCACAAGCTTTCCAACGAGCTATCACGGAGCTCATTCCGACACAGGGAAGGCCTCCAAATGCCATCTAAAAATGGGCGCTGCGCATCGGAAGAGGTGCTACGCCCCTAGAGCTCGGCGCTGCATACAGAGGAGGCAGGTGCAATGTTAAATAAAACTACACTACACACTTGGTTCTAGGTGCTACGCACTTGGGCAGGTGCTACGCACAACCAGTCTTTGGCCAAATTTTCTCAAAAAAGGTCAAAATTTTGAGCTTTTGCCTCCAACTCTTCTACAAACTGTCGAATAAGGTTAGTAACTCATTTTTCTCACTCTCCAAATATTATTTTCATAATCTAAGAAGCCATTGATTGACCTAAGTTGACCAAACCATGAGCTGCACAAAATTCAAATATTGACTTCCCAAGTTAGGGTTTGCAAGCTTAAGAGTTTGTCATAGGTTGTAAGACATTCGGTGACAACAAAATTGTTTCTAAACTCTGGATCACTGCTTGATTGCTCCACCTTGCCCCCATTTGCCCAAGTTTTCCCTCACATTACTCAAATTCCCTCCCTAAACCTGAAGGCCCTCACCAAGCTAAAATTCCTTTTACCCTAGGCCAACCACCATGTCTAAAGAAGAATAAGTAAGTCAAAGAAAAAGCTAAAGGAACAGATGATGACAGCAACAATGATGGACAAAAGATGGTGAAGAGAGTAAAGAGAAAAGGGAGGCAAGTACATAGCTACATGAAGAAAATGATGATAACATAGAGAAGGAAAATGAACATGACAATTTTTGAAAACAAAGAAAGTGTTGATAGTGAGCAACGTGAAAACACAGAGGACAATGGAGAAAGTAAGAAGGGTGACAGTCAACAAGAGAGTGCCCTACAACCAAGAAAAACAAGGTACATAAACATGTTAGTGAGCTCAATGATAAGTACAAAACAGTGACAAAATTTCTGAAGGTGATAAATGTAAAGCAACCAAGAAAGATGCTGAGGAGATGAAATATCAAGCACAAGAAAAAGCAGATGATGAGGCTGAAACTAATTTTGAAGAGGCAGGAAATGACAAAGAAGAAGACATCCATGAAGGACAAGGCCAAAGTGAAACAGATATAGAGGTTGATGATCAACTCCAAAACCAAGGAAACAACACTAAAGGTAGCAAGATAAGATACAAGAAGATGGTGAAGACAAAGAAGAGAGTGGTTTTCATGCTGAGCAAGAGGGTAGTGAAGAAAAAGAGGAACAAAGTGACAATGAAAAATCAGTAAGGAGGCATTGAATTTCGAGCACTCAAAGAAGGTATAGACCAATAAAAACTCAGACACATGGCTCAATATTTTTCATAGGCTTATCTAAACCCTTGAAGGACGTCTCCACCAAGTTTGAGGCAAATCTGGAAACTTTTTGTTTTTTCCAAATTTTGGCCCCTAAGCGCAGCACCCTAGGCGCTAAGCTCTTTTTTGGGGCCTTAGCTACTAAAGATTACTTTTTTGGGATTTTTATGTCTCCAATAGTCTCTTCAAAAAATTTTAGATCATTTGGAGCATTTTTCCCCCTCAAAATGTCAAAAAACACCTCAAAAATGACCTTTCTGCCTCCCTTTCAGGCCTGGTGCTGCACGTTGAGCAGTCATGGGAGGTTGGATTTTTGAGCAGGTAAATTACATCCATTCAACACAAATCAAGTATTTCTGGAACGTAGACTCTCCAAGATTTCCAACAAGCCATCACGGGCCTGAATCATACGCTAGGAAGGGGTCCAAAACTCAGCTGCAACAGACCCCATTTTCTGCAGATATGGCACTGCGCCCCTAGACTGTCTTTTGCCAAAATGTCAACAAAAGACACTGATTAATGAAAAAATGGTTGTTTAATTTTTTTTCGCGCAAATCACTCCTGATTTGATTTGGGATTTATGTTTTGATTTTTTTCATTTATTATCTTATCTCTTATGTGTCTTGGGGCTTGCATGGTCATTAAGCACATTTATGACATTTATGGCTGAATTAGGGTTTCTGGAAGCCTCTTAGGGTTTCCACCTCCTCATTTTCTCCATAAATAGAGCATGAGGCTCTTGTATATTTTGTTGGATGTTGATGACTTATGCTGAAGTAATACATAGTCCCTTGAAGCCTTTGATGAGAAATTGATGTCTTGGAGCTTATGCATGATCTGATTCACTTGTTGATGGAGAAGGACTATTTGCAGGATCCATAGGCCTGGTTGATGGTAAAGTTTTTTCTTGTTAATGTTTTATAAGTTTCTCATATGTTTTCCATCCATCTATGCTGCAGTAGGACAAAAAAATTAGACTAAGATATGCTTGTTGATGGCACCTTAGATCTATTTGTTTCCTTCACTACCTAAATGTTTTCTTCTACTTAAGATATGTTAGAGAATTCATCTTTTTCTCTCTAAAATTTTTTTGGCTTGTCTATTTTTCTTGAATGATTTAGATCAGTTAGTATCAACTATGATTTATGGCTAGCCCTGCATATTGTTACCTCTGAAGTACTTTGTTCTTGAAATCATCTTTTGAAGCAGCTTTGCCTATAGTTTGTCAAAGAAGTCTGTCTTAACCATGCTCTTTGCCTTACTTAGCTAAAATTGTCTCAAGGAAGTCTCATAGCTGTCATTGTGGATGCTAGGGTTTGTCTCTTCTTCTATGGTTATAGTTACTTGTGCAACTTAAATGTTTCTCCTGCTCTATATGATAAAACCCATGAAAGATTAAATAAGTTTTTTCCTTTCTATGTTTTATTTGAATGTTGTCTTGGTTTGTTATCTGCTTTCAGTCTGAAATCAAATGGATTAGGTGTTTCTTGACCCTTTGAATCTCTTACTATGCTTATAAATATTTTAACTCCCTCAGTTTACAAGTATATAAAGGATTATGTTTCTGCCCTTTATTAGCTTGTTGTTCTCAAGTTTAATGTCCATCTCATGATCCTTCACAACCTTAAAGATCCACCAACCAAGTTAAATTGCCTTGCAAATGATTTTGACGGCATTGATGAACTCATTCATGACCTTGTTTGACTCCATTGCCCAATGACTTAACAATCTTCCTTAGTTTCTATCTAAACCCATATAAGCAGCATAGCCAACCAAAAACAATAAAAATACCCTGCACTTAACATCTAGCCTAAAATCAACCCTAATCAGCAAAAAAGTTCAGATATTTGCACTTACTAGAGAGATCCTTCTCTGAATCCAGGAAGGCTAGGTCCTAGGATTCCAAAGCTTGGTTTGATGTTAGCCCTGTCCATTTGTGTCTTAAAAAATCTAGAAAATTACGGGGAGCTAACATAATGGCAATCATGGTGGGAGTTCTGAGTACATAGTTACCTAAACACCTCTTAAGACTCTTTAGACCCTTAGTTTGACTTAGAAAATCTAGTGAATCTGCCACCTCATTATCACACTAACATAATGGTGATCATGGTGGGACTCTGAGTGATAAACAAACTTAGACTTCCATAAACCTTTCAAAAAACCCTTAAGAATACCGTCTTGTGGATTTATCCCACCACTCACACCAACATAATGGCGATCACGGTGGGACCTTTTGAGTTAGTGACAAACTAAGTATTCCTTAGATCTCAGAATACTCACAAATATCCATAGATTGGTATTTAGTTGTTGATGGTGGACAACAAGAACGTCCTTAAAACATTAAACATCATCCACCTGGTGACTCCACTGGTCTTCAGTAGCCCTGTTGACCCCACTAGCTCTCATAGAATCCCCTGGGAATGCACTAAGCAATCCCAATCATGCTGATGGTAGACAGGAAAGTTGAAACCCTCCACCTAGCAACTCCACACCTCTCAATAGACCTAAAGACTCCATTAGTAGAGAAATCTAGACTGGTTGAAAAGATTTAGTGACCATTTCTGATTTACAAACATGGATCCAAGAATACAATGAAGATATGCCCCAATGAGCAGGGGTCATATCCTTGGGTTCCCACACAAATTGCCTCAGATAGAGTGGGACAAAAACCTCCCTAGGTTTCAAGATGAAAAGTCTGATGACCCTTTGTTACACCTCATCAAGTTTCATATCCATGTATGGGGTTTAAAAGCTGAATGGCACGAGGACTACCTTATGAAGGTTTTCATGGTAACATTAGAAGGGAAGGCAAGGAAATGGTATGATATTCTAAGACCTGGTAGCTTGTTTTCATTAAACGATATACACAAGGAGCATTATAAACAAAATTCCCCATATTTATCATTGGCTGAAAATTGTTGTGATCAATCTCAGGATATCATACAGTACCTTTTCGATAGTGATGAAGATTTGAAAAATTTGCATCTTGAAGACCTCTGAACATCGATTCATGAATTTCATTCTCAAGATAGATATCATGACAGCCTAGAGGAGTTAGTTGAGGAAGAACCCAATCAAGAAATAGAAGAATACCCACAGGATCTCTTTGAAGGCATATGTGATGATTCACCATCTCTTCTAGGTGAGGCTCAAGAAAACATTCAACCTCAAAATTAGCCTTCACAAGAGAAAGAGAATTGTTGTGTTTCTATCTAAAAAAAGAGAAAAAAGCCTCCTCTTTTGACTGAAGATGAAACCAATCAGATTATAAACATGCAACCAGCCTCTAAGCCTTCATGTGAACAAAACATTTCTGTTCTTTCTCCTACCAATCCCATCTAACAAAAATTAGAGAGTGAACTTGTAGATCAACTCAAAGAAGAACAAAATGATAATCGAATATGTTTGATTGGTGATGTTACTTATGTTGATAATTTTCCAAAGTTTGATCAGTCTAATGATGATGTCCTCCAAATAGAAACTAACTTTGCAGAGCAATCAGTAGTTGGTTTGTGGGAAGAAGATCAGTATCATCAACTTGAAAAAAGTAATCAGCCAATACAAGTCACCTATGACACTGATGAGGAAAGCCTTGAAATTTTATAAGTAAGTGAGGAGTCTCTGACTCTTTTCTCTACTTCACTTCAGTCCTTCAGAAATAATTTTCATATGATTGGATATCAGCAGTCTTTCAGTTTTGATGATGAGGTTGGGAAAGATGATGAGTTTCTTGAACCAGTTGTTAATGAAAATCATTTTCCTGAAAGGGATGAGGAAATCATTTGGGACACAAAATCCTCTTTAGCTTTAGAATTGCAACCACCAATTCCCATTGAATTTCAAATTGCAGATGAAGAGTTGGAAAATGATAATCACATAGGAATTCTTGAACTGCCTTCACAAGAAGACTTACTGCCAAGGAGTGCTCCTACTCATCAACATGATGGCCTCCTCACAGAATTCAACCCATTCATTTAGAATACATCAGATTTGCTAGAGTACAACATTGCAATCTATGATGAATCTACCAGTTTAGATGATCATGAGGAAGAGGATGAGTTTAGAACCAAGATCCCTCATGGAATCATTTGCTTAATTGGATGTATTGGAAAGAGATTTCACCAGCTGAATGTATATCATGTATAGGTTAGATTAGGATAGATAGGCAAGAAAATAAGCTCAACACTATGATCATATTTTTACCTTTAGTTTTAGATTGTTTTGACCAAGAAGAGAGAATAAGTAAAAAACAGAGAAAAATGAAAAAAGTGGGCAGATGAAAAGAAGAGGTACAACCCCATACCAAAAAATGATGTTGCTGAAAGTGTGCAAGTCTAAATGCCACTACTAGTCTTTTACAAATGAGTCTTCTTCACTCATTTAGCCTAATCATGGCTGAACATGTTTTCAATTTATTTGTTGATAAGTTAGTGAAAGAGAATCTGTTAAATCATTCAAACTTGACTTGTAAAAATAGATAGATTAGGGAATGAAAGGATACTGGTTCCACATGCTCAAAACAGAACCAAAGAGGAAGATGAGGATGCATAACAAATGATAGATCACAGCCCTTATCTTCCTATTTTACTTTTATGCAAAATAATGTTTGTGTGAAAATTGTTCTTATGCCACAACTCATGGTAAGTCAGATTGCCTAATCCTGATTTAAACCTTTCTTTCAATTTCATGTTTATAGCTTAGAGAATGAAGTTTTTCAAACAGCTTGATATTGAGAAATGATTATACCAGGTAGAGAATAAGAGATTTCATTAGCTTAATCTGAACTCATGGAAGAGATAAGGGTACAATTATATGGTTTGATTTTTGTTTTCAAAAAGAAAAATCTCAAGGGTTTGCCAGTTCAAATGCACCCAAGGAAGAAAAAATGTTAGGAAAATAGGTTGGGTTGGTAGAGATGATGTTGATGTTAATCACGTTTTTTCAGATTACTAAAGATCACAGCTTCAAGCAAGCATCAGCAAGTGAAAGAGGTAAAAATCTGCCCGATGGATGAGGCACTAGTCTTCATAAACTAACAGATCTAAAAGTTTTGGAAACCTCCTGAAAAGGACCTTCCCTCCCTAAGTGGATCCACTATTAGTCATCCATAATTTTCACAATCTAATGATGACTAAGTATTAGTTCTAGATTTCTAGAAACAAGGTTCATGAACATCGTGAGTTCTAGAAATCTCACGGCCTTCATTATCCTTGGGATAAATTTTCACTATTTCATCATTCTGTTGTGTCAAGCTCAGCTCACCCATCCTAGAAGAACCATCATGGGCTCATGCCACTCATTATCACTATGTTTCTCCACCTTTTTGCCTCAGCCCTCTATTTTTGTTTTTTGCCTAAACTCCTCCATTTCCGATCTAGGGTTTTTAAGGGCAGTTCTCTTGGTTTCATGACCTCCATGATTAAATAATCTGCAAGGCTTGTATCTTGATTCTATTACACCTCCTCCTATCCTTAATATGCCTTCACAAACACTCCCCATCACTCCTATCCCTCAAAATCATCATTTTCCTACAAAACCTAGTCTATTGCCACAATTTGACACTTTTTGAGACTAGGTCTGTGTTTTTACCTTTTGGACCCCTTCCCCTCACTCAATTCTTGAAATTCCACTTTCTCATACCCCATAACATCTATCCCTATCTCCAAAAATTTCCCCAAGAATTTATAAAACCCTTAACCCCTTCATTCCCCTCCCTCTGCAAGGCGGTCCTAAATCCCCGACACAAAAGAAAAGGATTCATTTGATATATCATTTCAGAAAGAATAATTCTATACCAGCTCATAAACATCATTCCTCCATCATTTTCCAAGAATTCATTCCAAGAGACAAGCCATGTATCACACCTAGGGCTATTTTTTCTTTAAATTGTGTTTCTAACCAAACAGAGATGAAATTTGCAAAATTGTGAGAGGTTTTGGTCCATAATAAGGCCAATAAGAAAAAATTGCTTCATTTTTTACACAGGTATCATGGTTTGGTAGAAATATTAAAAAATACAGGTGTCATAAGAGAAATTCTGCACTGCTGGAGTGACCTTCAGAAAATCAAGTTTTCTCATAGCTGGAGTATCAAAATGACTTTCTTGATGAATCAAAAGACAAATAGACTTAAAGAGATTTCCAATGAGATATCATGAGCTCAATTTGGAATTGAGTAAGGCATCCAAAAGGGGTATGCACCAAATTAAAAAGGGGTATGCACCAGTGTTGGGAGAATAAGTTTTTGAATAGGTACATGTGAACCAAATTAAAAAAAAAAAAAATATTTGGAAATTAGACTCCACAATATTTCCAACGAGCTATCATGGAGCTCATTCTGACACCGGGAAGGCCTCCAAATGCCCTCTGCAAATGGGTGCTGCGCACCGGCAGAGGCGCTATGCCCCTAGAGCCCGGCGCTGCGCACAGAGGAGGCAGGTGTTACAGGTCAAAATACCTCCTCATCAGCTCAGAGGAGAAGATAAATATGGAAGGAATACAAAGACCTAAACTAAACCTATTTCTGCCAAGGTAACGCCTCACTATAACAACACAAGAGCATTATAACGCACCTGATCAGTGAATGGGCCACATTAGTGGCTAGGGCAACACTCTGTTTACACTAGAGGGCAGCGTTACCCGTGTTTTGAGTTTAGAACAGGAAAAACCCGCAGAGAATGATTTGAATTTCCATCTTTTTCTCACAAGAGAGTCAGTACAAAAAGGAAACTGCAAATCACTAATCTCTTATTGGGCTTTGCCATAAACAACTGAACTCTCAAAGAAGGAAAAATCATGGAAGTTGAGGAAACATCTTGGTTTTTTCTATTCAGAACTGGTGGAAAGAGAAGGGAAATGATTGCTCTCTCCATCTCCTATAAAATGGAGTTGAAGGGTATTGGCTCGAGGTCGAAGGATGGTCAATGTTTTTGAATACTTGTGAAGTAGAGATCATTGTTGTAGTGTGAAGGTCAAAGGTAAAAGAGGGTCATTGAGAACTTGTTGATCAAGACATCACCACTTTGAGAGATAGAGTGATTGGAAGGTTGAGGAGGGCTTGGTACAACCAACGGTTGTAATCCTCCTATTTATAAATAAATAGAACTGTATCTGTTTTGTCCATTCTATGCATTTATATTGTCATTATTATTTATTCACTTATGTAGCATGAGATGAATGGCTTAAATGTGCATAGTTTAAATGTTTATTATATATTGACTTAATTGATAGGAAATGTATGTTATGGTAGAGATTACACGGGTGCTTTGACTGATTGTAGAGTCAATATTTGGAGCTGGTGAAGAAGGATCCCTGCTTCGTTGTTTAGTGCTCTCCAAAAGACTTCAAGATCATCAGAGAGGTAACCTTCCATCTTACTCCATCAAGTTGTTTTAAGTTAATATGAACATGTATGTGCCATCTTTGTGAACTATACAACTAATCTAAATGTCTTCTTTGGGCACTAGAAAGCCCTGAGAGGGATATTCGATAACCAACATCCCAAGAATTTTACCCTATAGCAACAGGTCTAGTGTTAAATAAAACTGCGCTACGCGCTTGGAGCCAGGCACTACGTGCCTAGGCAGGTGCTACGCATAGCCAGTCTTTGGCCTAATTTGCTCAAAAAAGGTCAAAATTTTGAGTTTTTGCCTCCAACTCTTCTACAAACAATCAAATAAGGCTAGTAACTCCTTTTTCTCACTCTCCAAATATTATTTTCATAATCTAAGAAGCCATTTCTTGACCTAAGGTGACCAAACCCTAAGCTGCACAAAAATCAAATATTGACCTCCGAAGTTAGGATTTGCAAGCTTAAGAGTTTGTCATAGGCTGTAAAGACATTTGGTGACAACAAACTTGTTTCTAAACTCTGGATCACTTCTTGATTGCTCCACCTTGCCCCCATTTGCCAGAGTTTTCCCTCGCATTACTCAAATTCCCTCCCTAAACCCAAAGGCCCTCACCAAGCTGAAAATCCTTTTACCCTAGGCCAACCACCATGTCTAAAGAAGAATAAGTAAGTCAAAGACAAAGCTAAAGGAACAGATGATTATAGCAACAATGATGGACAAAATATGGTGAAGAGAGTAAAGAGAAAAGGGAGGCAAGTACATAGCTACATGAAAAAAATGATGATAACATAGAGAAGGAAAATGAACATGACAGTTTTTGAAAACAAAGAAAGTGTTGATAGTGAGCAAGGTGAAAACACAAAGGACAATGGAGAAAGTAAGAAGTGTGACAGTCAGCAAGAGAGTTCCCTACAGCCAAGAAAAACAAGGCACATAAACATGTTAGTGAGCACAATGATAAGTACAAAACAGTGACAAAGTTTCTAAAGGTGATAAAGGTAAAGCAACCAAGAAATATGCTGAGGAGATGAAATATCAATCACAAGAAAAAGCAGATGATGAGGCTGAAACTGATTTTGGAGAGGCAGGAAATGACAAAGAAGAAGACATCAATGAAGGACAAGGCCAAATTAAACAGATATAGAGGTTGATGATAAACTCCAAAACCAAGGAAAAAACAATAAAGGTACCAAGATAAGATACAAGAAGATGGTGAAGACAAAGAAGAGAGTGGTTTTCATGCTGAGCAAGAGGGTAGTGAAGAAAAAGAGGAACAAAGTGACAATGAAAAATCAGAAGGAGGCATTGAATTTCGAGCACTCAAATAAGGTAAAGACCAATAAAAAATTAGATACATGGCTCAATATTTTTCATAGGCTTACCCAAACCCTTTAAGGACCTCTCCATGAAGTTTGAGGCAAATCCGGAAACTTTTTGTTTTTTCCAAATTTTGGCCCCTAGGAGCGTAGCACCCTAGGCGCTATGCTATTTTTTGGGGAATCCTCAGCCAATAAAGTTTACATTTTTGGGTTTTTTGTGTCTCCAGCAATCTCCCCAAAAAATTTCAGATCATTTGGAGCATTTTTTCCCCCTCAAAAGGTCAAAAAACACCTCAAAAATGACCTTTCTGCCTTCTTTTCAGGCCTGGCGCTGCGCATTGAGAATTCATGGGAGATTGGATTTTTGAGCCGGTAAATTGCATCCATTCAGGACAAATCAAGTATTTCTATAAATTATACTCCCCAAGCTTTCAAACGAGCCATCACAGGCCTGAATCCGATGCTAGGAAGGGGTCCAAAACTCAGCTACAACAGACCCCATTTTCTGCTAATATGGCGCTGCGCCCCTAGACTGTCTTTTGCCAAAAAGTCAACAAAAGACACTAATTAATGAAAAATTGGTTTTTTAATGTGTGTTTTTGGGAAAATCACTCCTGATTTGATTTGGGATTTACGTTTTGATGTTTTTCATTTATTATCTTATCTCTTATGTGTCTTGTGCCTTGCATGGTCATTAAGCACATTTATGACATTTATGGTTGAATTAGGGTTTCTGGAAGCCTTTTAGGGTTTATAGCTCCTCATTTGCTCCATAAATAGAGCATGAGGCTCTTGTATATTTTTTTAGATGTTGATGACTTATGCTGAAGTAATACATAGTACCTTGAAGCCTTTGATGAGAAATTGATGTCTTGGAGCTTATGCATGATCTGATTCATTTGTTGATGGACAAGGACTATTTGTAGGATCCATAGGCCTGGTTGATGGTGAAGGTTTCTCTTGTTAATTTTTTCTAAGTTTCTCATATGTTTTCCATCCATCTATGCTATAGTAGGACAAAAAAATTTAGACTAAGATATGCTTTTTGATGGCACCTTAGATCTGTTTGTTTCCTTCCTTGCCTAAATGTTTTCTTCTGCTTAAGATATGTTAGAGAATTCATCTTTTTCTCTCTAATAAGTTTTTGACTTGTATATTTTCTTGAATGATTTAGATCAGTTAGTATAAATTATGATTTATGGCTAGCCCTGCATATTGTTACCTCTGAAGTACTCTATTCTTGAAATCATCTTTTGAAGCAGCTTTGCCTATAGTTTGTCAAAGAAGTCTGTATTAACCATGATCTTTGCCTTAGCTAAAATTGTCTCAAGGAACTCTCATATTTGTCACCGTGGATGCTAGGGTTTTTCTCTTCTTCTATGGTTATAGTTAGTTGTGCAACTTAAATGTTTCTCCTGCTCTAGATGATAAAACCCATGAAAGATTAAATAAATTTTTTCCTTTCTATGTTTTATCTGAATGTTGTCTTGGTTGATTATCTTCTTTCAGTTTGAAATCAAATGGATTAGGTGTTGCTTGACCCTTTGACTCTCTTGCTATGCTTATAAATCTTCTAACTCCCTCAGTTTACCAGTATATAAAGAATTATGTTTCTGCCCTTTATTAGCTTGTTGTTCTCAATTTTAATGTCCATCTCATGATCCTTCACAACCTTAAAGATCCACCAACCAAGTTAAATTTCCCTGCAAATGATTTTGACACCATTGATGAACTCATTCATGACCTTGTTTGACTCCATTGCCCAATGACTTAACAATCTTCCTTGTTTTCTATCTAAACCCATCTAAGTGTCATACCCAACTAAAAACAATCAAAATACCCTTCACTTAACATCTATCCTAAAATCAACCCTAATCAGAAAACAAGTTCACATCTTTGCACCTACTAGAGAGATCCCTCTCCGAATCTAGGAAGGCTAGGTCCTAAGATTCCAAAGCTTGGTTTGATGTTACCCCTGTCCATTTGTGTCTCAACCAATCTAGAAAATTACAGGGAGCTAACACCACCAATAGAATCGTTGCACGATGAATGGTCAGGATGTTATCCCACAGACCCGTGCCAACTCAATGGTTACCCTCCAGCCACATGTTAAAACCCGAAGTCGCCGCGACACCACAGTTTCCATTGATGGTACTGTTGAATTGCTACAAGTTGTGATATTCACAGATATCCGCAGAAGAGATCATGACTAGCTAACTTGGATGAAGGGTAAATTTCACATCGAAGAAGGTAAAATCAGTGCTCTGTGAGCCTAATTACAGTCTCTTTCTAGCTATTTTAATTTCCAATCTCGATCCCCTTCGGTCTTACCCATTCCCTAGTATCAATTCATACTGTTTCTCCCTTCTTTATTCCCCTTCTCTTCCAACCCATTCTCCATTGTAGGTGAAATAGGGAGTGGAAAAGAAAATCATGCCTCCTAAGGTAGATCAACAACCTTTCAATCCCATGGTCTATCCCCAAGTAGACTTGGAACATATTCCCTTAGCTGACAGCGATTACAAGATCCATAAAACAGAGTCAGACCTAGACATGTTCGATGTCTACTGCTGGATTGAGGATAAGCTCCTTTACGAAGCAGATGGTATCAGCGTGTGGAAGATCAAGCTCCCACACTACATCTTCCCTAGAACCCATAACTACCTTGGGGTAATTAGGAAATGTCAGTCTCACTATGAAATTAAGCAAAGCGCCATAGTGAAATCTGTAGGAGAGATTTTTTTTCATGTAAACGCCCCATCTATTCAAGAGATGTTACAGGCCCCCATTGTTGAGAACACTATCCCTCTTTTATATGAGGCCCTTATAGGACTATACAAGGGATTCTATTTTTCTAGCAGGGCCAAAACCATGGAGCTTTTCATGGGACCCAATGTACTAAAGCTTTAACCAAAGAAAATGCTTGATTTTCCATAATGTTATACTTAAAAGGGGCATCTCTCAAAGCCTTTCTAAAGAATGCAATAGGCTGCTCTTGTCCTTGTGGATTTTTCTGTAAAAGGACAACAACTATTGTATGTTTTGATGCAAATGAAAAAGTATAAAAATCTTTTGAAAAATTAGGACTGATTAGAATCGGTATTGGATAACGCTTGTTGCACCAGCTCAAAGGACTTCTTTGCTTCCAAGGTCCATTTTACCCCTTTATCCTTTTTCAGCATGTTTGTAATATTTCTAAGGAGCTCAGCCAAGTTGGGTATCAACCTTCTCAAGAAATTAATCTTTCCAATGAAATATTGGAGTTGCTTGATGTTTTGAGGATGAGAGATTTGCAATATGGCCTCAATCCTCTTTGGATCTATCTTAATACCCTCTTCCGAAATAATGTGCCCAAGAAGTTTACCTTCTTGGAGACCAAATAGTGTTTTCTTTGGGTTTAAAGATATCCCAAACTTTCTGCATCTCTCGAAAACTATTCTCAAATGTGCTAAGTGCTCTTCATCCGTCTTTGAAAAAACAATAACATCATCAAGGTAAATAATGATGAAGTAGCCCAATTCTTCCGAGAATGCTATGTCCATGGCTCTCTAAAACGTTGCACCAGCATTCATTAGACCAAAGGGCATTTTCACATACATGAAATTCCCCCATGGTGTAGTAAAAGTTGTCTTTAATTGATCATCAGGGTGAACTAAAATCTGATTATACCCTGAATAGCCATCAAGCAAAGAAATTCTTTTGGAACCAACTACACTTTGTAAAATATGGTCCATCTTGGGTAAAGGGTAGTTTTCCTTGAGTGAAGATTTGTTTAAGTCTCTAAACTCTATACAAAGCCTAATCTTTCCTGTTTTATTCCTAACTGACACCAGATTAGACACCCATTCAGAATATCTAATAGGGACAATAATACCAGCGTCATACATTTTCTTGATCTCCTTCTCTACCAAAGGTAACTGAACATGGTTAATTCTGCGCAGCTTCTGTTTGAATGGCTTTTGGTTTTTATTGAGAGGGATTTTGTGCTGAATTATTTCAGTGTCATAGGATTTCAGATCCTCGTAACTCCACGCAAAAACATCAGAAAAATCTTTAAACAACTCTATATATTTGAGTTTAATGCGAGCTGGTAAATTTTTAGACAGTTTGATCGTCATTGGTTTTAGTTCACTGCCTATATTGCACTCCTCAAATTCACTCTCTACAGGCTCCAGTTTTGGCTTCTTGGCCACATTGTTGAAATCAAACAACTCTTCTAAATGGGCCAGACCCTTTGGCAAACTCTGATCTTTAGACTGCAGGGTTTCTAAATCCCCTGTTTCTAACTCTGCGATCATCTCTATTTTGTTTTTAAGTTTTCTAGATAACAGGTTTACATCAGTGATCTCTGGAGGCTCTTCTTCTTCACCAAGAAAAAATTTTTCACTAGGGAAGTCTGTTTCATAGTCTAAATCTGAACTGGGTAGTTCAAATTCATTTCTAAACTGCATGAAATCTTCTATTTGTTTGTCTCCGTCGAACACTTGCCAATATTTCTTGTTATCCGGAACGACTGGTCTGAATTTAATCTGAGTTGTACATTCTTTAGTTTCATATGGCGTTAAGCACGTTCTAGCAGAAAAAGCTAAGCTGTGGGCCATGTTAGTCTTTTTTCTTGGGACAAAAATAAATTTGGACTCCTCGAAAGTTTTCAACAAATCCATGACATTGTTTCGATAGGCCCTAAGTCTAGGGTGATTAGTGTTGTATTCCCCATTGACCTGCCTAATGATTAATTTTGAATCCCTAGGCACTTTAATTCTTTTGGCTCCTAACTGTTTCAACAGATGTAAGCCTAAAAGCAGGGATTCATATTCCGCTATGTTATTCAAACACTAGAAGTTTAATCTATAGGAAAGGCTTTCTGTGTGGTTGTTTTCAATGTTACGAATCCAAACACTTGCACCAGCATTGCTTCTAGTGCACGACCCAAGTTCATACTCCACAAAGGACTAGTTTCAGGTTCATCTTGGTTACTGTCCTCTTCAACTAACGTGCTTTCTGATTGTTGTGGAATATCAGAACTCTGTCGAATTTGTTTTGATTCCTCGGGATTTTCATTAAGTTGAGGAATGATTTCTTGACTTTCAAGGTTAAAAAGCGATGGATGCATGACTTTTAACTCTAGACCAGTATGCCGTTTGCTGTGGTTGATGGATTCAACAAACTGTTTTGACATTTCTATGTTGTTCCCCTCCTCTTCTCTATCGGCCATCAGTTCTGTTAAAGTCACTTGCTCAGTAAGTGTTTCATCGTTAAACAAGATAAATGAATCAAGGCCTGTGTTTACAGAATACAGAGGGGAATTTTGTGGTCTGTCTTGACTAGTCACCATGTACTGCATATGGGACTCCTTGTAAAGTCTTCTTGTCTGTTTGAAAATAGGGATGGTCGCATAGGTCATGTCCATCTGCATAGTTCCTTGTAACTTAGCCCCCCCAAGACCTAGATAACAACATTCCATACTTTGGGGGTACGTCAGTCACAAAAATATTCATAACCAAACATTTGGCTGAAATCTGTGCTAAGTTAACGCAGAGGTCTTTGATTAATCCTAAACATTTTACTCTGCTTGAGTCAAAGAAGTATAAGTATTTATAAGGTCTGGTGATTTCTAAACCCAGGCTCTCCATCACAGCTTTGGGCATTAAATTATGAGAGGCCCTGGAATCATGCATAACGTTATGTAAAATCTTTCCATGCACATTTAAACTTACATAAAAGGGAGGAACAGGTCCCTCTTGATATCTACCTTCAGTCTTTGGACCAAAAATAAGTTGTGGCTGGTCATCATTAATATTGACTATATCATTATTCTCCACTATGTTTAAAGCCTTCAAAATTTGGGTTCTATATACATTTTGGGCAGCTAGTTCAGAGAGAGGAACAAAGATTTTAATTTTGGAAATTTCCTGCTCCAAACTAAAAGGCATCTGATTCTTGGAAGAACTTGTCTCAGCCTTATTAACTGCCACCTTATCAGCAAATTCAGTTCACTGATTTTTTCTATTTACATTTGATAATTTTTTTTTTAAAGGAGTGTTAGCTGAATTGCTAACACTACTAAGGTCTGCACTCTGTTTTGTACTGTTTTGAGTGCCTTTCTCTTTACCTTTATCAGAATTTTCAGCCAGTTGTCCTTTTTTTTTTACAATTTTGGGTTTGTTTATAGTGGTATTTTGTGAACATTTATCAAATATTTTGTTCTTGGGAGTTTGTTGATTGGTTTTACTTCTAAGGTCATATTCTCTTTGAGGTTCTATGATGAAATTTTCCATGTCTTGATAATAACTTTCATCATCATCTCTTTTGTCATCATAAGGTGTGTATAGACCTTGTTTTATATCATAATGAACCTCAAAGTCATCATTATATACTCCCAACATGTTGATGTCATCTTCCTTTGTTTTCTCATCTGTTTCTTCAACCTCGCTTACATAGTTTTGATGGAAGCGAGGAGTGATCTGTTGATCATATTCCCTAGGTCTGTTTGGAGGTTGATTTCTTCTAAAATTCTAATTCTGGTTCTGGTTTCTATTTTGAGGAGTAGTTTGGTTTTGACTTGCTTGTGCTCTCTCAATGATGCTCATTTTCTTCATCATCTCCTCCATCATTCTTTCCATCTTTGAGCTGGAAGTAGAAGGTGTGGATTCCTCCCTGAAGGACACTCTCTTCTCCATTAAGTTAACTTCCATAGCAAGAGCTCCTTTTTGCATATCTTCAAGAGTTAAAGGATCTCTCTCTCTCAGCTGATAAGCCATCTCAAGGTCAAAACCTTTAGGAAACTTGTTTAGAGATGAGCCTTTTGGAGGTTTTAGATCCGGGGGAAGTGCATTATACACACTATTGAATCTAGTGCAGTAAGATTGTACACCTTCCCCAGTGTTTCTGTGGAGGTTCTTGTAATCAGAAAGTATTTGGAGAGGATTCTTCTTCACTTCCCACTTGTTTAAGAATTTCTGATGGAAGGCTTGAAGATCATTTTTACTTTTTGGGGTTAAGCCTTTAAACCATTTTGTTACTTCTCCCCCCAAACTCTAAGAAAATAATCTAAGTTTGACAGATTCATCATCAATTTCATTTCTGTCAAAGTAGCCATTCATTTTATCCACCTGTTTTGATGCAGCAGTAGCATTACTAGCATCATACAATGGTATTTTGGACTGATAGTCATGTGGAAGATTGAATAATGGTACAGGAAGGACTAAGGGAGCATACCAAGCTGCCATGGTAGGAGGTGGAGGTGGATTTACAAGAGGTGGATTAACAAGAGGAAAAGTGGGCTGAAGTGGAGTGGTTTGGATAGTGGATGTAGGATGAGCAGATGTGGATGGACTAGGAATAGATTGTTGAGCTGATATTGGATGAGAGACACCTAAATTGTGAAGGAAATTTAAATCGGGTGGTGTTGTTTCTATACTACCAGGATGTTCACTTGTTTCAGGAGATAAAAGTGAAGAATCTTAATCTAGCTGATCTAAATCATCAATCGACCTAGTTCTAAATGGAATTATTAAGTCAACTTGTGGTTGTTATAGAGCTGAAAGATTTTCAGGAACTGAATTAGCTCTCAAGGATGATCTGAAATAAGTTGAAGATTTAATCTTAGGAGACTTCCTAAGGATACTGTCAGGGTTATCAACTATCTCAGGTGGGTCTGGGTTAGGATAGGCTCTAGTATGGATCTTTCTAGGAGCCACTATGCTGTAATTTTCGGACCCAACTAAACAAGAAAAGTTTAACCAGATATGATAGTCTTTAAGAGGTTAACTGATCTATTTTCATAAATTTTAATCCTACAGTCCTCTGACTGATTTTATATCATGTTACAATGATAATCGTTCTTCCCAGTGGAGTCTTAAGGTCTGTTTAGGATTGTGGAGTCGGCAAGTGGAAGTTTTTAGCTCTTTTGGAGGTAAACGGTTTTATGGTCCACCACCGTGTTTATTAAATACCAATCTGAAATATTTTTGGTTTTTCTGGGTTATTTTTCAGTCCTTATGGGTTCTAAGAGCGTCCTAAATCTGTTTCAAAACTTAGCTACATTTATGAGACAAAGACAATCTACGCTTATGGCTAAGCTAGCTGATCCTCCAAGGTTAGATAAGCTCTTATGAGAATCCTAGGGTTTGCATAGTTTGTCACTGATTCAAACAAGTTGTACCATGATCACCATTGCTTGGTAGTGCTTGAAGAGGGCTACTTTAACTCACTGAATGATGTTCTTGAATTGAGGAATAATTTGAGGCCTTAGAAGTATCAAGGATGAAAGACACTCACAATATACCCAGTGGAGTCACCAGAGATGTTAGCTCCCTGTAATTTGCAAGATTGGCAAAGCCAAACTGTAGAGAGAACACTATTTCAACCACTTTGGGATTCTAGGGTCTAGCTCTCCTAAATCTGGAGAGGGATCTCTCCAATAAAGTGAAAATATTGATTTATCTTTAAAGTTTGGGTATGATATTAGGCTAGTTATGAAGAGTGAGGGTTTTTGTTTGTTTTGGATGGTTGAGCATGATTATTAGTTGAGTGGAAAGTCCTAAATGGAAATGATTTCAAAGGTGTGAAGTTGCAATCAATTAGAAAAAGCGTTGGCTGAAAAGATAGATATAACGCTGGTTTTTAGTCCATTGGGCTATGGAGTCATAACAGGGCTTTAATTGAGCAACAACTTCAAGAGTGATTCAAGAGGCAAGTCATCTATATCACAAGATTATTTGAGATAAAACGATGGAATGTAAACAATAAAATTGTTGGAGGGGTGGAAAGTGATAATAATTTCAACAAGGATTTATAGTCAGTCCAAACAAGAAAAGCCTCTTAAGTAACTGTTTAAAACCAACCAAGAACAGGGCTCACCATAAATTTATTGGGCAAGTTTGTATTAAAGAAACTCAATAGAAAAAAATCTAGTAATCCACATAATTACCTTCAAAAAGTATGAAAACACATAAGAGAAACAAAATGCAACTTAAGATCGGATAAGATACTTTTAAATCTAGTCTGCTTTCAGCATATACTTAGGGAAACTTTCAGAATCTACCTTTGGAGAAAGAAGCTAGAAAACAGGGCACACCATCACTTTTCTAGTCTAACTTGAATAAGAAAACAATGAAAATAACATTCATGAATAACGTTTGAAGCAAACAGTAGGACGAGGGAACACCAGCATTCCTAACTGTTTAAACTGTATTGAATCATTCTTAAATAAACAAATTGGAGGAAAACATTGAAATAAAGCTTATCAGTCAAAGAAGGGTACTGTAAACAGTAGGTCCTAACTCTATGCTTGTTGTTCTTTATCGAAGAATTAATGGACAAAATGGCATACACAAAAGGAAAAAAATTACACAGAAAGGAGCACTTCACCAGTCGTATAGACCAGGATCTCAAGAAACAACTTGTTATTGATGTCAAACCAGTTACATTCTTCAGGTCCAATGTTTCAGTTCAACAATCATCTTCACTTCTCAGCCTAACTATTCTATCACAAAAAAAGCTTCAAGAGCCTTTGAACACTATTTACAGGTAGAAATTTCAAGCACAAGTATATTTCAAAGTTCTGCAACCAACTTTTTCTCATCTTCTACAGAAGTATTTACAGAAGAAATGAGGAGGTGGGATCTGATAAAAGATCTCCTAGATTTAATTAATACAGATTTAATGCTTCTCTGCCTTTGAGGGGCTCAATGGAGAAGTTTACATATATTTTCTCTGTATTAATTGTTTTACATTAAGATTTAAGCTTGGTGGGATGTTTTTGTTGACTTTAAGGCTCTGTGTCATCTTGTAATAACTCTGCTGATATTTTTTGCAATAAATCCTTTGGCAGAATTAACTGTTGGACTGCGTTGAGGAAAATATCTGATGTTCTGATAATAACTTGGCCCGTTTTGAATGCTTTGAGGTTACAGGTGGCAATCTGGTAGCTGAGAGGAGTCAATTAGCCTCTGATGTGGCGGTGGAGGCTCTTACTGATATATAAATCTTTTGATTTGTCTTTAATTTTGTTTTATTTAGTGGATTAGGCTTTTGATTTTTATCTTAGCCGTAATCCATTAAACTGTGTAATCAGTGTTTAAATCTTCAATCTCTGTCGTGTTTGTGTCTTCGACACTGATACTCTTTAGCTTTGATTTAATTGTCTGTGTCTTGTTGATGTGCAGGTGTTTATAGGGATTTTTAGATTGGCATCAGTGCTCATGAGGCACTAACGAAACATGATGGTCGAACCCTGCAAGACGGATACTCTTTAATAAAAGAAAGCGTGGAGGATCATCATCCTCCACTTTAATTTTCTTTTAAAACATTTGAAAACCTTTTAAATCCTGTACAAACCAAGAAAAATTAGAAAATCCTACGTTATTGAGTAAAAACTGCTTTGGAGGTTTTGGGTAGGAGCATGGCTGTTGGATGTCAGCATCCAACGGTGGAGATTTGTGCGTAGTGGTCAAAAGGAGAGCGGTTGATGAAATGGTGTAGAGGATTAAGTCTGGGCCGTTGATCTTGCAGAGATCAATGGTCGAAATAAGTCAGGAGGAAATAAAGCGAAGGGGCCACTTTATGGAGAAATGGGAGAAATGTGAAGGAACATAAAGGAAAAGGGAAAAAATCCCTTTGGCGGAGGAAATATGTTAAGAATTGAAATTGGGGTTTCGGGATGATCGTGGTCCATCAGATGAGATCAGGCCACGAGATCAATGGCAGATATTGCACGTTGAAAACCCTTTGAAAAAGGCGAAGGGTGATGGTGTAATGAGAAATTAGATCTGAGGCGTTGATCTGCAAATATCAATGGGGGAAAATGCACGTGATGAATTATAACACAAATGGGAAAAGTGGTTTCGGAAGAGAAAACCACGGGTTTCGCGTAGTGAAAGGGCGGGGAGGAAGTTTTACCTTTTTGAACGCGATATACGTTAGAGGCCGCCACGTGTCATTCCAAAACAACTTATATCACGTAAATTTTGTGGATTAACATTCGTGCTTTAAGTTACGCGATATCGAATGTCGACCGTTAGATCTGGGGCCTCAGATCTAATGGTGGAGAGAGAGCGCGATATTGGATAGATGCGTGGGCAGAAGCAGGAAGGGCGGTTTCAATCTGGGCCGTTGGATCTAAGATAGACGGCTGAGATCAAATATTGAAGAAAGAAGGACCCACAGGGGTCGGACCTATCGAGGTTAATATGGGTCGTTGGATGGAACAGATCAATGGTCAGAATTAAAACTGGGGATAATAAACAAATTCACAAAGCGGAGAAAAGTATTAATATGGGTTGTTGATCTATAGAGATCAACGACTACAATTTTTTGGAAAAAAATTATAGAGTGGGGCTGTATGTTTTTAACCAAAGTGGGGAGATGCATTCTGGATCGTTCGATCTGGACATGTGGACAGCCCAGATGCAATCAGAGCTTTCGCAATCGGCGGGGAAAAGAACATGGAGGAACCAAAGCGATTGATCGTGGGACGTCAATCTGCAGATCATATCGACGTTGGAGGATGTGTCAGAAGGTGACTAATCGGGGATGGGGAAATATTAACACGCCTAATGAAACATTTTCGATGCGATAAAACACTGGCCATTGGATTGGCCCAATGATCAACGACGGAGAAGGGATCCAACCAATGAATGAGTGGTACCATGTTATAATATATAAAACCAAAAATTTAATGAAAAACAAAGGTTTAAATGGCTCGGGGCGAGTTATATATATGAAATGGCTTGGCGCTCGTTTGCGGGGCCGTTGGTTTATATGAAGAAAACGCAAAGGGACCGGGGTTTTATGTATACAAGGGCCAATCACATCAAAAGGTAAGGTTGGGCTTTTCAATCTACCCATTTGAATTTCTCCGATGCGATATCGCGTAGATCGTTGATCGGGTTTTAAGATTAACGATGTTTATTAATAAAAAATATTGCACCGACGTGTTTAGTTAAAAATTTAGGAAAAAGAGGTTTTATGTATTTATAAAGGGAAAAAGTGACTGGGAATGGTTTTTATAATGCGTTAAGCACTTGATTGTGGGCCCAAGGGTTATATGAAGCGGCAAAAAGGCTAAGGCTTACAAACAAAGGCCAATCGGATCAGAAGCTTTGATATGACAAAAAGACTTGCGCGCACCAATTATTTCCGATCCAATAAGCACCAAACGGGTCTAGCACTTGGTTCCAACACTGAGGCATATGGTGGGGAAGTGGTTAGGACTTAGCCCAAAGGGGCTTAAGCCCATAGTCAAAAAACTTATTTTTTATGAAAATTTTCAAGGTTTTTGATGGATTTGGGGGTTTCGGCAAGGCTCATAAATGAGTTTTAAACCTTGTAAAAGGATTTTCATGAAGGAGAAAGGGGAATA
The DNA here is from genome assembly GCA_034641835.2 of Pinus albicaulis. NCBI lineage: Eukaryota > Viridiplantae > Streptophyta > Pinopsida > Pinales > Pinaceae > Pinus > Pinus albicaulis. The sequence continues at coordinate 224,809,958 of CM076575.1, forward strand.
AATGGAAAATAGAGGAATCTCATGGTGGAAAAAAGAGAATGAAATGAAGGTTAGTTTTGAGTGGAGGAGGGGAAAAATGAGATTTTGCAGCAGTCTTTTCTCTATGAAAATAGCAAAATTTCTGAGTTCGAAAGGGAAACAGCAGTCAAGATTAAACAAAGGGCATGATGTCTTCATGAGTCTTCAAGAGATAACACTTTTAGCAATAAAAATTGTTTCTTGAAGGCTCCAAAAATGATTTAGCCACCTTTTGATATAACAAATTTTATAGGTGGCTAACATTATGCTTAGAAATGAAAGTGCTCGAAACTGTACCAAATCTAAGTGACCGGAAGGGTCTTGTCATTGTGATCCTAGTGCCATGAACATTTCGAAAAACCAATGTCGTATGAGGATGATATCGTGTTCTGTTCGTTTTCTCAAATAACTAAAATTTTGTGACTGGGATGCCTAGTTAGTATGAAGGTATACTCAGTAGATGGCATATTCTGGAGAATATTCCCTTTTCTCACAGCTAATCAGAATTTGACACGTGGCTTAATCTGAGCCGTTTATTTTGTGGTACGGAAGTGTGATTCTGACTGTTGGATGGTTTGTACATTTTTGAACAGGCCATTGGATGAGCAACACGTGGCAAGACCGCAGGCTGCCACATGTCCTCAGGAGGCTTATGTAAAATTTTTGGTGGAGTCAAGGGGGGTTGACCCTGTGACCTTCGGCCTGCCCGCAAAAGTCTTCAACCATCTCTCCTATCAAGTGTTTCTTAACACTATAGAGTTGCCACATATTTTTATGGAGTAAATGTTTTACATTGGAGGGGGGGGGGGGGACCGCCATCGGTCCCAACCTGCTAGCGGCTTGAAATTTGCGGTCACATGTGTTATATAAACCAATAGCAACAAATGAAATTGGCGGAAGCAAACCTTAGCACTGAAGAAAATGAATATTGTCACATGCTACATTCTAAACTGGAACATCTAACATTTAAGTAGTGGCTACACAAATCTGGTTTGTATGGGCGTGGTCACATATCACGTTCAGTTGACATATAATATGACAGATACATAAAATTTAAACCTTGGTGGAAAAATATAATAGTCACATGGTCACAGTCTGGTGGGTTTAATTTCCACTGTTTTCAGAACCATAACTCCAGGTTCCATGTGAAAATCATATTTTTCAAATTTTAAACCGCGTAGTTTTTTTGCAATTATGAGCATAATGAAAAAGAGGGACATGCCATTGGGAGCTGGACCAGTAGATGTAGCCTAGGAGGGGTGAACGGCTTCATCATGCCTCCTGTGTAAAAATTATGTGTGATTGTATTTATCTATTATACACTCCTATTCAGTGCTTTTTTTAGGCTGATTTTCATGCTTAAAGTTCACAAATTCATCTATGTTTCATGGTTAAAACACTCATTCCTTAAGCAAACAAATGGAGACAAATTGTACATGTTTATATTACTGAAATGAAACTTATCATAGAAAACCAATACACTCCTTTCAGATCTATATATGCTAATGAGGTGCATATTATTTCTGCCAATAAGAAGTCACAATTCAGGATCAAATCACAAATCGACCCATTCATTTGCAACAATAGGGCAACAGTGGGAGAGGCAGATAAAATAATAAAAGAGATGAAATTCACACACAGTTTCACCTAGTCCTATGATCCAATGGGAATCCTCTTCAGGAAGAGGGTGGAAAAAAGGTCCACACCCTACACTGCTATAGGGTAAACTGCTTGGGTTGTTGGTTTTCGAATATCCCTCTCAGGGATTTCTGGTGCCCGAGGCAGACAGTAAGATTAGCTGTGCTGTTCACAAAGATGGCATGAGCATGTTCATATTAACTTAAAATAACTTGATAGAATGCGGTAGAGAATTACCTCTTTGACAATCTTGGAGTCCCTTGGAGAGCGTTAGGCGGCGAAACAAGAGTCCTTCTTCACCGGCTCCAAATCTTATTCCTGCAATCAGTCAAAGCACCCGTGTAATTTCTAACATAACATATATCCTATCAATCAAGTCAATATATAATGAACTTCTAAATTATACACATCTGAGCCATTCATATCATACTATGTAAATGTTCAAACAATAATGACAATATTAAGCATTGAATGGACAAAACGAACGCAGTTCTATTGATTTTGAAAGAAGGAGGATTAAAACCGTCGGTTGTACCAAGCCATCCTCAGTCACCCAATCTCTCTTATCTCTCAAGTGAAGAAGTCCAAGTCAACAAGCTCTCTAGGTACCTCTTTGACTCTTGGCCTTCACAATATAACACTATTCTCTATTCCACAAGTATGAAAAAACCTTTAGCAATCCTTCGACCTTCAATTAAGAGCCTTCAGCTCCTTCTTATAGGAGAGGGAGAAAGCCATTGTTGCCTTTCTCTTTCCACTAGTTTGGAATGGAAAAAACTTAGATGTTTCTTTAATCTCTATGCTTTTGCCTCCTTTGGAGTTCAATCTTGTTATAGCAATGACCAATAATGAACTGGTGCTCTGTAGTTTCTTTTGTGAACTGACTCTCTTGTGAGGGAAAGCCGGAGATTCAAATCATTCTCCGCGAGATTTTCCTGATTCAAACTTAAAACACGGGTAACACTGCCCTTTAGTGTAAACAGAGTGTTTCCCTAGCCACTAACGCGGCATATTCACTGATGTACTGCGTTATAACGCTCTTGTATTGTTCTAGATAGGCGTTACCCTGGCAGAAATAGGTTTAATTTAGGTCTTTGTACTCCTTTCATTTTTGGCTTCCCCTCTGAGCTGATGAGGAGGTATTTTGACCTGTAACAGATGCCCCCTAAAGTGTGAGGTAAGAGACGAAGACGATGGCCAAAATACTTTATAATTTGTTTAGAGATAAAGAGATTGAAAGATTGAGGAAAACCTGAAACAACAACATATGTCAGAAAATATAGTATCTTCCTTGAGTCAGGCATATCCCATGCTCAGTAGCTTAAACAACATGATTTCTCTAGAATAGAGATATGAAGAATATGTCCACCGATAGGCACAATGTGGAAGTGTCTGTCATAACATGATCAAGCTGAAGAAGCTGTCTCCATAAACAATATCACAACTTGGGGAAGGAAACACAACTTTAATGATGTAGCCTTTGCCCCAAGGTCTTGACCGCCGATTCACTTAAACTGCATATTCCTCGACATGTGAATGAAGGAGTTGTCATTGAACATGTGAGAAATCGTCTGATTACCAGTCGATAATGAAAACTGTTAACAGACGCGAAGGTGGCCACCGATAATGATGATGGTCCCTAATATGCACTGTACAATCTAGCGAGTGTGAAAAATGAGTTGAAGTCGAACACTCATAGAATCATTCGACTAGGAGCCAATGATGAAGACCCCTGATCAAACACAGGACTACCTGCCACTGATGTCTTCAAGTATCCGGGTACTGATGGGTTTCTGGATCAACTTCCTAGATAACGTGTTGAAGTCGATAGGAAGTGATCTGTTGAAAGGTAGGCACTGAGGAATCCTACATCAGTCAACACGAAACGAAAACCAACTGATTTTGTTTATGATTGAGATAATGAAGAGTAAATGGGAACGTCGGAGGACAAATAATTTCTGGCATTATGAGCGGTTTGGTTGATAACAGGAGCAGTAGATAGCGAGATCTACTTGAACAATAGAAGGCACTCTAGCAGGGTACTAGGCAGCTGAGGCTTGATGAACACCAAAGAGTGTGTTAGGATATTACCAGTGCAGGGACACTGGGAAATGAAGGCTAATACTCATAGATGGTAGGGTTCGGCTAACTGCGAAAAAGTTTTCTGGGAAGTGTCATGTTCAAGAATTTTGCTGCCAAATTGACCTTTTTGAAAATGTAACAGAGGTAGTATCCATTTTGTCCAAATTTTTCCCCGTCTGATCAAGTTTAGCAAGTCCATATGAGTAAACTCGGTGAATTTTTCATGTTTAGAGAGTTTGAAAAATGTCAGGAAAGACAAATTTGTGCCCCATCTAATTAGGTTTAACGAGTCCAGATGAGTAAACTCGATGAATTTTTCATGTTTAGAGAGTCTGAAAAATGTCAGGAAAGACAACTCTGTGCCCCATCTGATTAGGTTTAACGAGTCCATATGAGTAAACTTGGTGAATTTTTCATGTTTAGAGAGTCTGACAAATATCATAAAAGACAACTCCATTGGGGTACCTTTGTCATGTCTTGATAACCGGGCACGACAAAGGGATAATAGTAAGCCTGAAATAGTTCATTTTCCGTAAGTTAGTCCATCGAAACTGGAAAAGTGAGAAATATATTTTCGATAGATGTCTACCTCACTTTGTTATGAGTACGAGGAGACGGAGTGAACTCAGTACTCTTTGTGAAATTTTAACGATTCCAACAAAGAAAAACTCGGTGCCCTCCATGAAATTTTAATGAGTCGCGTGGAGAAAACTTGATTACCTCCGTGAAATTTTAATGAGTCACGCGGAGAAAACTCGATTACTTTTTCTGTTTAAAGAGCTTTGAAAAAGAGAAAAGAATGGCTCCATCCTTTCTGTCGTGGTAGTTTAATGAGCCCGACCAAGGCAACTCGGGGTTTTTTCAGTTTTATGAGCGAGAAAAAGATTCCTAAAAAGAAAGCTCAGTGCTTCTTCATAGTTTTAATGAGTCTAAAGAATAAAACTCTAGGTTTTTTGGATTAACGAGCAAGAAAAAGACCATACAAAAAGAACGCTCGATGTCAACTTCGTATAAGTTTAATGAGTCCGAAGAAGGGAACTCGAGGTTTTTCAGATTAACGAGCAAGAAAAATACCGTAAAAAGAATGCTCGATGCTTCTTCGTGTAAGTTTAACAAGCCCGAAGAAGAGGACTCGAGGTTTTTCAGATTAATGAGCAAGAAAAATACCATAAAAAGAATGCTCAGAATTTCTTGATCTCTTTCTCGTCAATATAAGGATCTATGTCGATAATTTCGTCATAAGACCAAGAAAACACATCGCGGAATTCCTTGAAAAGGGATGTGAAGCACGCAATTTCCTCGGGATTGCAGTCGGCTCCAATCTGAATATTTTCCACGATACCCGTTTTGACCGAGATATGAATGAGCATTGTCTTAGAAAGATTACCCATGTTCCCTTCTGACTCGATAGTTTGGACAGTCATGTAAGCGGAGGGAACAATCTCAGGTGGGTCAAAAGATGGGATTTCAGTTTTTATCGCCTCCGAGTCAATCATCGAAGCGCGATGGTGAAACTCTCCCCAAGGTCGTTCTTCTAGAGACATGATCTCTCGAATAGCTTCATCTGTAGGCAAGACTTCATTGAGGAGATCCTCAGAGAGAACAGTGATGGGAGGGAGGTTGGTACCTTCGGTTGAAACCATAGCAGTTGTTAGTATGAATCCTTTGTCGAAGTGTATGAAAAAGGACCACTTTAGCTACGCATAACTAATAGCCCTAACAACAAATTTGGCTGCCAATATCTTCAGATCTGCAGTTAGTTGATCAAGAAAAGAGCTGCAAAAAACTAGATCTATGCATAGAAAGACATTAAGCAGTAAAAAGAAGGGTTTGCTCCATATACCAATAGACAAGACAAGATAAATTTTTGAAATAATTTTTGTATTAAGGGCACCTGGGAGGAAAACAAGAAGGCGTATCCAATTCTCCTCAATGGGATGGGTTCTTGGAAGTCCTCAGCACTTCAGATCTAGAATCTCTCTCTCTTGTTGGTGTAGAAAACCCAGACAAAGATAGAACTCAAAGGGAGCTCACACAGCAAATAATGTAGAAAAATGTGACCGAGTGTATAGATCTAGAGTGATCTAATAGGCAACAAAAGGTGAAGAATGGTAGAAAAAACCCTCCTATTTATAACAAAATATTGGGTCATTCTAGATCTTGGTGCATGATTAAAATAATGTTAACCAAATCTAGATCCACCTTTTATGGAATATTTTATTATATTTGTTGGAGGGAAAAAGTATTTGACTTGGGTCAAATCCCTTTATTTGTTAATAATAAATAAATACATGATTTATTTATCTTTTTAAGGAAGTGGTTGAAGGATAATTAAATAAATAATGATTTATTTAATTATTTGTAGGTGATTTGGTCATATTTAACAAGGAATATTATCTAAATAAGATTTAAATAATTATTCCTAGAAAATAATAAGATAAATAAAGGTTTATCTAATTAATTTTTTTGTTTTTGGGTTAAACATGACTGGGAATAATAATTAAATTATGGTTTAATTAATTATTCCATGAGGAAAATCAAACAAATATAGGTTTGTTTAATATTTCCTTTTGGGGTTTCCTGTTTAGACCATAAACAACCTAATAAATGTGGTTTATTAAGTTATTTAACATAGTGAAGGCAATTTTACTTAGGTAAAATTGGTCTTACATGGTGTACTTGGGTCCATCTAATGATAATAGGTTAGATGACCAAAAAATGGTGTAACAGATTGCCCCCCAGCGTGCGAGCGTTAGGAGCAAATCGTATGACCGAAGTACGTTGTAAGAACTCAATCACCAGACATCAAGAGAGAAGTCAGAGAGAGAAATGTAAGGTAGACGAGTGTGCTGAAGAACTAGACCCTGAGGAGACGAGACTCGCAGGTGCAACAAGTCTCTTTTTATGAGAGGGTACCTGTGCTAAAGGCGGTGGGGGAGGCATACCTATGCCCACCGAGACAAAGTACAAAATAATAGTGTGTCCAGTAAACAAGGGACCGAACCATAAAGTACAACCGGCAGAAACAAGAGCCAGATAATAATAGAATGAGGAATCCCACATACATGTTGTGCCTGGGATAACATCCAGGACTTATACAATAATATTTGAGTACATGAGATACAAATACAACCCAAATTCCCCCTATACACGGGGAAGGGCTCACAAGATCTGACTGATACATGAAAATCAAAGAGGCGCTGCAAGCGGCTAAGGCCGACATCATCAAATATATGGAGCTGCATCGAAGGCTGCAATGAAGAGGTCATATGGGCATGTGGGGGGATACCTGCAGGGCCACCCCCTCATGAGGACTGAGACATCTCACACACACCCAGGAATCACCAAGAGCTGCTGCTGCATCGCTGAACCATCAAGCATATGGATCTCGATCATGCTGAAAGGAGCTGGAGTGGAGAAACAATCAAGTCAAAGGGAAATGAGAGATCCCTTTGCCTGATTCAAGGCACCGAACAAGAGTGGAAGCTAGAACCAAGGTACACCGCCCTCTGGACCTGCCTTCTGGAATGAAGGAGCTGATGTCGACAAAAGGAGGTCCACCATAGGTGAGGCAATGAGAGATCCTCAACTAAGGCACGAGAGAAAATAGTAGAGCGACGAACAGACTGAAACAAATGATGATGGTGAAATGGAAAGGACTGAGTAGCGAATGGATTACTTCCCTTGTTAGAGCATAAAGGGCATAAATGAAATGGCAGCGACTGACGCAATATCATAAGGGATAGGGGACAGTGGGACTGAAGGCCATAATGTGCGACACAAGAGAGGTACCAAGCAATGAAGGATGGAGGGCTATAGCGGGGTACAAAGGAACTCGGGATAGACTCCATGAATGCAATGATGACTCAACTTGGATGCTCTACACAAGGGCGACTTGATGGTGCTTCCACACAGTAAAGGCCCAAGGGGGGACCATGAGAACATGAGTACAAGATGGTAACTCATGACGAAAATCGACACGAACAAAGACAAGTAAGGAGGCAAAGTGGTGCCCCAAGTACAAGTGTTGTAAGTGAAGAAATGCGATTTTAAGGATAGGTGAAGTGACCCATCTTGGAAAAAATGTGTCCTAGTGAAGTATCAAAACACAAAAAACTAACAGATGCCCATTTGAGGGCTCGGTGAGAGCTTTCCAACGGTGCATATGGTTTGTCAAACAGGGCTACGGTATGGTCGCAGGAGGCGAAAGAAGAAACACGGGTTCTCTTTTAATAAGGTAGTTTTCCCTCCAAATTCACTCATTTGCTAGTGTTGCTGTGGTGAATGTAGAGAGGAGAGAAGGCCCTAAATCTTGCGGCGAGCGTAGCAGACAAACCGACCGTTGGAATTGAGATCCGTCAGTTGCAGGTAAGAGGCCTAACCTTACTCTTTCATTTTGATGGATTGAAAGTTTAGTTTAGGGCCCAAAATCTCAGTAACAGACCCTCCTTCATCTCTACAACCGGGTCGCACTTTTTGGGCCAAAAAGTGCGACCTGGGAAGCAGGTTTCAGGGAAAAAACTGCGACCTGTCCCAGAATTGGGCAGAAAACTGCGGCCTGGGAGATGAGGGGGTTTTAGTGCTGTTTTATGGCTGAGAGTTGGGTTTTTGTGTTTGGTTATGGTATTCCCGATATGTATGCTGACAAAGATGATGTTTTTGTGAAGATATGGCAGATATACAGGTTAACTGGAGAGAGAGAGACCTGGGTACATTACGGGTAGAGATCTAGGCAGATCAAGGTGTCCGTCGTGTGTTGGCCAGGTTTGGGGTTCTAAAGTTTTTGGAGAACCCTTTGATGAGAGCGGGAGAGCCTTTGTTGGCCTGGATTATCAGTTACTGGGATCTAGAGCATGAGGTCTTTGTAGTGCAGGGGTACAGGATCGTACTGACAGTCCAGGATGTGTATTTCCTGACGGGTCTCCCGCCACTGGGGATGGTGGGAAACACGCAGCCAGTATTACCGTGGGGGCGGCATATTATGGAGTTTGTGGAGTGACATTGTCGACCAGGTCTCCAAGTCAAGGGGACTCGGATATTGATCGGGGATCTAGAGAGATTAGAGACCCGTGCAGTGGCCGCAGTGGTGTTGCGTATCCTGGGCAACCAGGCGCTCCATCACATCACTGGGGGGCAGATGATGATTGTGGAGAGTGTGTTGAGTGGGACCTACTATGGGTGGGCCCAAATGATGCTGGTGTCGCTCAAACGACAGTTGTCGCTCTGCAAGCGGCAAGTGAACCATGATTGCTCGTATGGGACTTTATTGTGGGCCTTCTTCTTTGAAAAGATCCCGACCTTGCGGCCTCATATACAGCTCCCAGATGAGGGCCCGAGAGAGCCCAGGATGCACCGGTGGGGGCGGCTACTGTGCAGAGGAGGAGGAGGGGCGGTCGGGCGAGTGTTTCAACCTGAGTTCTTTACCCATTGGGATCAGATGCCATTATACATAGACGACTATCCCTATAGTGGGATGAGTTATTGCGGGGATCCGGACCTACCACTTCCGCCTGGTCGAGTATGGGGGCCCGATGGTAAGTGATAAGTAACTATTCTTTTATGGGCATGTTAAAGTTATTGAATAGTAGATATGGTACTGATTCATGTACTTTTGGTATGCAGATATAGCTTCGGTAAAACTGGCCGGATATATGGGACGCCCGGCAGCCTCTGGAGTTGCAGGGTCAAGTGGGTCGAGAGCAGCGCGCAATGAGGATGCGGCCACCCTTCTGGAGGACATCCGCCGTAGATGCGAGACGTTGCTGACCGGAGTTTCAGAGTGTGGGTGGCAAGACTTAGACGACCAGTATGTGGAGGCATGCATTGGTCTTCCCTCGGAATGGCGAGGTCTCATGTGGCGCATGGCGATGGCCGGTCAAGGCATACGTGATCTACGAGCTGCAGGGGCAGAGCCATTGGCTCGGGATCCGCCAGATAGTGAGTAGGTGTGGGGCATGTGGTGCCCCCTAGTGTGTATGTAGGGGTAGGTGGTACCCCAGTTTTGAGTTTTTTGTAACATGCTATGGGCATGTCATATGTGTCAGAGTAGATGGACTCTAAACACATGTTTTGCGACACATATTATGGATATGCATCGTTTTTAATGATTATGAATGTTATTGTCTTGTATGAAATGTGTGTGATAAATGTGAATCTAGAACATGGTTTGCAATGCTATCTACATAGTGATTTTGTTCTCGAGATACATGGTTGAAAGTTATGGTTTCAAATTCACGTATCAAGAGTTTCAATCGTAAATATCGTCTAAATAGCACATGGTTATGCACACGAGAAACACCATTTAGTTGCATGACAAGAAGTAGGGAATCCAAACGAACATGCAGATGGAGGATGCGATGAAAGAGGGCATCGGCTAAGAGACCACGCACTGCATCATATTTAGCCTGATTGTTGGTGGCAGTACCAATGCAGACCCCGTTTGAGAGGACAAGGGCATGCAAGGGGGTGAAAATGGCCCGACCTGCCGAGGCTAGATTCCGGGAGTAATGACTTGCACCATCGGCGTAACCGATAAAGGGTGGGGACGGGAGGTCCTGCAGAATGGTGTTACAAGACAACAAATGGGGGGAGGAGATATAATGACAGCAGCATGAGTGAACAAAAGACATCGAGCGGCAACTGTGGGAGGGAGTGCAAAGAGCAGGATGGCTATGACTCATATACAAACTAGAGGGTGGTATATGAGGGCTATAGGAGGTATGGCGGGAACTCGGGCTGCGGAGGGCAACAGAGATACAAGTGGAGTGATCTCGTGTATCGGTAGAAAAGAGGGGGTCAGGCGAAACAACAGGGGAGGATGCAAGGGGACTGGGCTCCAAAGGTCGCACAGAGGAGGATAGGTAAAGAATGGTTGTAGTAGACTCCGTCATCTGAACATCAGGGGGGGGGATGTCGATGGGAGCGGGGAGATCCTCAGGCTGGACCGAAGCATACTACGCGAGTATGGGAGAGGCGGATTGATTTTGTTCAACCTCATACTCTCAGACTACTTCTAAAGAGGCGTGGTAATGCATCAGGTGAGGACAATGGTGGGAGTAATGGCCATGGATGCCGCACAAAGCACAGGGTTTGCTAGTGAAAATAGTTTTGGGGTTCTTGGTTACAGACGAGGACGGAAGAGAAGGGTCGGAGACCGTAGACTCAGGGAACGCGACTTTAACCATGGGTTGAATGTGGGGCAACTCAGGACAAGTATGGGTGGCGTGACCGATGACATCACACAAGGTGCAAGGCTTTGCAGGCGGAGGAGGAGCTGGGTCAGTCGGGGTGGCCTTGTCTTTGGATGCCCCCTTGCAAGCTTTGCCTTTCTTTCCTGAAGCTGTCACCACAAGGGTAAGGTCTTGGGGAGGTGCAGGGGGCATCGTAGCAACGGAGGAAGCAAGGGGGACCGGTTGAACCTGTGTCAAATCAAGATAGGGTTTGGGGTGACCAGGAGGGGTAGCGGTTGGAGGGTCAAGGTACCAGATGGGTATACCCAGGGTTAGGTTAGGTAGAGAGAGGGTGGCCATGACGGGGACCGAATAGACTCCCAGAGGGAGAGCGAGGAACGGTATCTGACCAGCGGGATAATGACCAGGAGGGACAGATCCGAGATGATTAAGACCTGGGGGAACCGTTCTAGGGGGATAAATGGGTTCAGGGATACCAGCTGTAGGAGAAGGGCCAGAAGGAGGAGGTCCAGCTAGAGGAGATGAAGGGCTAGGAGCAGGTTGTGGTGGGCGAGGTTGAGTCTGAGGTTGCTGACTAGCCGAAGCGAGTCACTTAAGGGCAGCCCGAGACGATTGCATCATGCAAACATTCGACAAGCTGGGATTAGAGATATGAGGAGGGGGAAGACCAGGAAAATTTCCAAGTAGGGAGGAATCTTTGTAGACGCTAGGGGCGACACTGGTCAAGGAATCGACGGTTTACTTATTGGCTACAGAAGAGATGGTCGTTTTGGGGGAGGTCTGAGACGACAGCTCATGGTAAGACAACTGGTCAATGGTGACTATCTTTCCATTGTGAGGGAAAGACATCTTGCAAAAAGCCGCAGATGGGACAGCAGACATGGCATAGGTGTAGCTTCGCCCCAATAGAATGCTGTAGTCTAGAGGGGCGTCAATGACTTTGACGTCAACGCAAACGGTCTTAGCGGCAAGGGTGATAGGAAAATTACGGAAAAGGCCAATGGGCTGGGAGGCGTGGACGTCCCACGCTCGAAGGGTGATCGTGGAAGGGGCCAACTCAGGAGATCCGAGTTGCTTCCAAACCAAAGCAGACATCACACAAGTGGATGCCCCCTCATAAATTATACATCGAGAAACGTTGGCGTTCCGTATTTTGACTGGGATTTGGAAGGCGACGGAAGCAGGAAGGGGAGGATGGTCTGATTGATGGGCATCGAACACAATAATTTGGTCATCAACAGGATCTACAACGCCCACGACATATAGTAGAGCCTTCTTTTGGGAAGGGCACAACTGGAGGAGTTCCAGTGTGGAAATGGCAGTAGGAGATTGCGCCAAATCATCTACTATGCTATACGAATGAGCAGCTCGACCAGAAGCAGCATTTCGACATAACGGTCCTTTAGGAATCTTGGGATGGACCTCAACTTTGGGTTGAGGGATATGTAAGGGACCATTGGTTGTTGAAAGAGGCTCTGTAGAACCGGAAGAAGGGGACCTGGGGGCAGACTGAGCGGGAGGCTTGGGGTACTGGCGAGACCGAGTTTGAAGGTGAAGGTCAACGGTTGGGGAAGGATCAGAGTTCATCATAAGGATCTGGTAATCGGAGGAACCAGAAAGGGAAGGTGGAGTGGCAATCTGGCTGTCAGGCGGTTGGGTAGCCACGAATCCTTGCTGAGGGAAAGGATCAGTAAACACAGCTGGTTGGGTAGTGGCCACATTAGGAGGAGAATGAGGGGAGGCGTGTTGTCCGCGCAATGTGGCTTGAGACTCCCACATCTTCCGCATCTGGGGTAAGAGGGGACAATCGTGGGTGTAATGACCATAAACACCGCAACACGAACAAGACTTATTTCTGCGAAGCGGCCTGTCCGGCTTGGGCTGATTTCCCTGTTGCTGGTTGGCAGTGTTAGGGCCAACACCTTGAGGATTGGGTCCATGAGTACCAGGGGTAGATTGGTTTGGATTGCCTCTCCGCCTTCTTTGAGAAGAAGGGGGATTAGTCGTGCCCTGCTGTGCAAATACTTGCCCTGGAGGGGGCTGTAGGTGCTGTTGCGGGTTTGGAGGAGGCAAGGGAGATGGAAGCGCATATGCTGGAGGAGATGGTGCACTAGGTTGCGGATAAAGGTAATGGTTAGGTTGGGAAACATTGAGGTAAGCAGGAGGTTGGGCAAAAGGAGGAGGCATGCCGTATCCTAGATACATGCTACCGGGAGGGGGAAGAGTGCTAGAGGTGCTGGCCCCTCCCTGAGGGAGACCATAGCCCATAGGAGGTTGAGAGTACGGATGGGAAAGGACTCCAACAATACCGTCGGCAGAATGAGATGCCCCCAGGGTGTTAGCACCGCCGGGCCTGGGGAGGTCAGGAAGAACGGTATAAACATAACCAGACTGAGCATAGATCAGGTCATATTTCAAGGCTATTTGGATGGCGGCTTCTTCGGTTTGAGGAAAATGGGAGGCGACATCTTTTCCAATGGGAGCTAAGAGAGAGAGAAGGAACCAGTCCATATAGATCCGATATTCGAAGGGGGGAGCTCGACATAAGCTTCGTCTTCGTCGCCATTCCTGGACATGAGCGGAAAGGCGGGTCGAAGAGGTTTACTTGAAAGAGGTCAAAAGCTCCATACGAGTATCATATCAGAGAGGGAGCTAGAAGTAAGATAAAAAGGCTTGGGTAATGGTCGTAAAGGTGGTATGGGAAGAGGTGGCTTGGTCTACATACCATTTAGAAGCTTCATCGGTAAGTGTGTGTTGAAACAATTGAAGACGGATGGAGTCATCGGTATTGGAATTGGAGGAACACCACATGTGGAAAGATCAGACATGATTGGTTGGATCTTCTCCAGCAAGGCCTTCGAACTTAGGGATGTAGGAGGGGAGCTTGGCTGGCATAGCAGGCCAACCAACATCGTGGCGGATAGGGTCATTGATCAGCTGATTGAAATCGGGGAGGCTGAGGCCTGCGATGTACGGCAGCAAAGGTATGGCCGAGGTAGTTCCTGTGGCGGTTCCGCTAGTGGTAGTTCCGGCATTAGGGCTGGGAGCACCGCTAGCGTTAGGCCCTGGACCAGACATAGTGAAGGTGATAGGGGGAGAACCAGAAGGAGAAGGAGAACCCAATGAATCAGAAGAGGAGTCAGAGAGCGGACTCGAAGGAGGACTGGCTCGACGATGGCGGGGCGGAGCAGGTCGATCGACCGGAAACTGAGGGTGAAGGCCAAGAAGTCTCTGGGAAGTGCACCTTGGGGGCGCAATGATGACAATACAAACACGACACAAGGGGAAGAAAAATGACCACAAGGGCAAGGAGGTGTAGAATCAAGTCGAAACAAGGGCAGATAGGTGCAGTGTCAATTGATTTTAAAGTCTTTGCCTGGCGGTGTAAACCAGGCTCTTAGTCGCTTAGGGTGAGTGTGTGGCGTGCGTTAATTTTAATTTTTAAACCCTTTTCGTTTTGACAGCAAGAGAAAAAGTGTGCTGCGTAACTGAAAATAAATCTGCAGAGAAATAATAGCTACTAGTGCATCGATTCAACCCAAGAAGGCGGGTCACTCAAAACTAATCTAAAAAAGGGCAAAAATCTAGTCAAAACACACTTAAAAAGAGGCCAATAGATCTAGGGTCAAGAGGGACAGGGATCTAAAGGATAAAGCTGCTGAAAAGAGGTGCAGATCACAACCAAGAGGCAGAGGCAAGGCGGCTGGAAAAAAGGAGGAAATCAGCAAAAAGAAGAAGGGGCAAGGAGGAGGCCCTAAAAGTAGATCCAAACAAATCTTCAGGAGGTGATTTGAGAGGTAGAAGCGCTGATTAAAAGGGATCTGAAAAGGAGGTATCAGATCTGGAAAAGGGGAGGCTGAAACTTCTAAAAGATCAGACACCTGAAGCAGCTAAAACTCTTCCACCAATAGTGGAGGGTACTGAAGCCCTAGGGGGCTAGGTTCCCACTTAGATGAGAAAAATAGATCAGGAAAAGGTCGAAACGGGCTGAGACAGAGGCTGGAAAACCCTGACAGAAGCGTCAGAAAAACCCAGAAAAATTGCAGAAAAACAGCTGAAAAATTGGCAGGTCGCGGGTCCTGACCTGTTTTCAGTGTAGGTCACAAAAAATGGGAAGAAAAGTGCGACATGGAGGTCCAGGTCGTAGTTTATGGGCTGAAAAGTGCGACCTGAAGCTCCGAGTGTCTCGGCGGCAGATTTCAGAAAAATTTGTCGTCTCAGTTGCGGCTGTTGTCGCTTACCTGCGCAATAGGGCCAGAAACACACGGAAGTTAGAAATTTTAATGTTTTATGGTTTTATAGGAGAAAAACAACATGAAAATAGAAAAAACAAAAAGCTGAAAAGAAACCCTAGGGTCTGAAGTAGCTGGATATGCAGGAATATGAAAAACGACAGCGGTCGTAATTTAAAACTCGTGTGGAGTCGCCATTTGTTAGTATGAATCCTTTTTCGAAGTGTACGAAAAAGGACCACTTTAGCTACGCATAACTAATAGCCCTAACAACAAATGTGGCTACCAATATCTTCAGATCTGCAGTTAGTTGATCAAGAAAAGAGCTGCAAAAAACCAGATCTATGGATAGAAAGACATTAAGCAGTAAAAATAAGCGTTTGCTCCATATACCAATAGACAAGGCAAGAACAATTTTTGAAAGAATTTTTGTATTAAGGGCACCTCGGAGGAAAACAAGAAGGCGTATCCAATTCTCCTCAATGGGATGGGTTCTTGGAAGTCCTCAGCACTTCAGATCTAGAATCTCTCTCTCTTGTTGGTGTAGAAAACCCATGCAAAGAATAGAGCTCAAAGGGAGCTCACATAGCAAATAATGGAAAAATGTGACCAAGTGTATAGATCCAGAGTGATCTAATAGGCAACAAAAGGTGAATAATTGTAGGAAAAATCCTCCTATTTATAACAAAATATTGGGTCATTCTAGATCTTGGTGCATGATTAAAATAATGTTAACCAAATCTAGATCCACCTTTTATGGAATATTTTATTATATTTGTTGGAGGGAAAAAGTATTTGACTTGGGTCAAATCCCTTTATTTGTCAATAATAAATAAATAAATGATTTTTTTATCTTTTTAAGGAAGTGGTTGAAGGATAATCAAATAAATAATGATTTATTTAATTATTTGTGGGTGATTTGGTCATATTTAACAAGGAATATTATCTAAATAAGATTTAAATACTTATTCCTAGAAAATAATAAGATAAATAAAGGTTTATCTAATTAATTTCTTTGTTTTTGGGTTAAACATGACTGGGAATAATAATTAAATTATGGTTTAATTAATTATTCCATGAGGAAAAATAAACAAAATAGGTTTGTTTAATATTTCCTTTTGGGGTTTCCTGTTTAGACCATAAACAACCTAATAAATGTGGTTTATTAAGTTATTTTACATAGTGAAAGTAATTTTAATTAGGGTAAAATTGGTCTTACGTGGTGTACTTGGGTCCATCTAATGATAATAGGTTAGATGACCAAAAAATGGTGTAACAACAGTGGAGGGTTTGGATGCGGTTTGGATGGCTTGATAAGCCAACTTGGCCGGCGAAAGCGGCATCTGATCTCCATTGGAATCAATGTCTGAAGGTGCCAGGATGATCCATGGGTCGATAGAGCCATCCAAAGTGGTGGATATCATTGCAACTGTGTTTGGGATCAATGGTGGTGGGAGAGGAAAACAACCCAGTAGGGAAGATGCCTTCAGAAGACCGGTACCGATACTGACGTAAGAGTCAGGAAAGCTTCCTATCATGGGTACAGTGCTACTTGGTAACATGGCATAATCAGGCGTGCAGAAGGATAGCTGATCCAATGTGACTATTTTCCCATCCAATGGAAATAGGATGAGTCGGAAGACCGAAGACACAATGGCAGTCATGGCACAAGAACAACTGCAACCAAGCAATAGATTATAGTCTAGATGGCGCTCTACGACTTCAACGTCCATGTTTATCATTTTCCCACTCAGAGTGATGGGAAAGCTAGCAAGGTATCCTTTTGGGAGGAAAGCATGGCCATCGAAAGCTTTGAGGGAATTCGATGGTGGGGTGAGGGTAGGAGAACCTAAATTGAGCCAGCAATCTTGTGACATAACGCAGGTCGAAGCACCTTCGTCTATGACAGTGTGATGGATTAGTCTCCCTTTTGACACAACCTGCACCTAGAATGCAAGTTGGTGTGAGAGGCGAGGTTTATCCTTTTCCATATCAAAGATAGCTAGCATGGAATCCTGGGGGTCTATTCCACCAATGGCCGAAAGCAAGGCTTTCCTTTGTGCTGGACAGGTTTGTAATACTTCGAGAGCAGACATAGATGATGGTGCCTGCGCCAAATCTTCTACAATGTTGTATTTTTGGGCTGCACGTGTAGAGGTGTTATGAGTCATGCGTCGAAGTGTCCCTTTGGGGGGACGAATCACGGGGGCAGCAGTAGGCCGTTCGATACGAAAATCGTTTGGTGGCGGTGGATTTGAACTAGTACCGGGTTCTTGAGCATCTATGGTAGGGTTTCCATAAAGCTTAGCTCGAGTTTGAAGGTCAACACTCTCAATGCCATAAATGGCACATGGTCCTTCGCCAGAAGGATATGAACCACCATTGCCCCGTTGATGGGGTTGTGGCGGATTGTCAACCATGTGTTGATGTTGCTGCTGTTGATTAGGGAAAGAATTATGAAGAACGACAGGTGTTTGCCCAGAATCCTTGTTGGCAATAAAATCGGTGCATTCCTGCAACTAAGGACATTTGTATGTCAAGTGTTCATCCACACAGATTTTGCAAGGAAATTTCATGGGTTTATCCTTCCCTTTGTCATTTTTGGCAGCATTTTTCTGATTAGTGTTATTCTGATTATCCAACTGCTCTTCCGAAGAAGATGACTTTTTCTTGTTCTTCTTATTTTTCCCGCTAGGTTTTGGTGAGGTTTGCACCGAATTTACCTCAGCGGTGGGAAGAGTAGTCGTTTGGTGAGGGGCGGTGGTAGCTGAAGATGGTTGGGAGGCTTGCCGCCGAGACTGCTTTGTGGCTATGCCAGAGATCGTGCCAACGAGACCATCGGCATGAGCCCCAGTTTTCTGAGTAGCTGGAGGATTTGGGTTGCCCGAGGCATGGGGGAGAAAATCATACAGCGTGCCAGATTGTGAATATATTAAATCTAAATGCTGGTCACGGCGGATGCATTGATCTTCTGTAACCGCACCAGAAAGACCAATGTCTTTAGCTATGTGGGGTAAGAGAGACTTGCAAAACCAATTGGCTAAGAGATGATCCAGAATTGGCGCTTTGACTAGCCTCCTCCTACGTCTCCATTCATGAATGTGATCGGAGATGTGGGTGGCGGTGTCTTGGCGGAGCGAGGTTAATAGTTCCATTCCAGTTTGAAATATAATTGGTAGTTGGAAGTTCTTTAGAAACTCCTTTGCTAAAGCACCAAACGTATTGATGGTGGTGCGTGGTAATTCAATGTACCACTTGGCAGCATTGCCTGTAAGTGTGCGGGGAAACAGTCGAAGTCGGACACTATCATCTACCATGGAATTGGATATAGACCATAGGTGAAAGGTAGTGATGTGTGCAACTGGGTCGTCCCCTTGTTTTCCGTCGGAAGGAATCTTATGCGGTACTGGAGGCCAAAGCGGGTTGTGATTGATGGGATCGTTAGTCAGTTTATGGATATCGGGGATGTCCAAAGCTGCCAAGAATGGCAATTGTGGATTTGCCCCCGAATCTAACCAAGGCAATATGGGCTGACTATTTAGACCATAGGGTCCACCCATCAATGTGTTACCAGGAGGATAAGTATGACTTTGGTAAAAACTTCCTATAGGCGGAGGAGTAGGGACATACGGTTGCTGTCCATAGGGCATGTTGTATTGTGGGGCGAACTGTTGGTTGCCCCCAGTATAAAAGTGCCCTCCCATTCTAGATGGAGGTTGGGGTTGGTTAGTCCAAATGGATGCAATAGAGTTTTCTGGAGGCATGCTACTACTTGCATAGTTTGGCAATGGCATAGACCCTACACCTATATTTGAACCACTTAAGGGAAGAGTATTAACAATAGGTTGTCCTATTTGTCCTAAGGATTGCAGAGGAAGTGAAATTTTCCCTGCTACCTGCATGCTGGTGACACTGCCCCCTGGCATAGAGGCCAAGGGGTTTGAACTCAGTAAAGGGTTCCAACTGAAAGGGTTTCTAAAAGGTACCGAAGTAGTCATACTCATGGGAGGAGCTACCGTGGGTCCCGACATGGTCACGGTAGGAGTAGATGCCGAAGGATTCAGAAAGCTACTGACAGTTGTGATGACCGTAGGGTTGGGAGTAGGTATATGTTGACTATTGGGGTTACCCAGTGATGGCATAGAACTGACCACCGGCAGGGAGGATGGTGGCGAACCTGGGATGGTTGCCATTGGCATCGACCCTGTGGATACCGGTGGTGAAATGGATGTTGGTGCGGCTGAAGACATATCTTGGCATGGTGGAATCTGAATTATCACAGGCCCCAACGGATCAGTGAGTGGAGGATTGTAATGAGGTACCACCCCTTCAGTGAAAGGGTCCTCCAAAAATTCTGGATGATATGAGGCTATGTGATAATCAAGATTAGTCAGTGGAGACTGCTCTTCTGTAGAAGGCACGAGTTCACCAAGGTTCAGTTCTTCCTCAATAGTTAGAGGAGGTAGACCTTGCTATCGTCTAGACAGACAGCCTGGGTCGGGGGACGCCACGGTGACCTGCTTAATTTTAACAAATTTTAATAAATTGTGATGTATTATAAAGTCTCAGTGTAACCATACGCCTAAAAAAGAAAAGAAAAAAAGACTCTCTAAAATCAATCAGCAAGTAGCGAGAAAAGGGTTCCCTGTCTGAGTACTACCGTTTGCTGGTGATGAAATCCAGTATCACAATAGTATACAGAGAGGGTTGGTCGAAAGTACAGTTATGGTCACTCTAGAGCTTCGCCTGAACCTCAGACGATAGGTGTAAGCACTCTCGTGAAGACGAGTACCCTCCTAAAGAATGAAGACAGAGTGGGTCCGTCTGTTTCAGGTACCAGGACATCCCATCCCAGTCACCTTGTGTAAGTCCCTAAAAATTATGGCCACTAAAGATACCTCAAATCACAGACATCATCAGGGGGGTCCACGGTTAAGGACAATGTGCTATATGGGTAGAATACCTAGATCCCCGATCTAGTTTCGACATCCCCGAAGGGAATCCCAATATATAACACACCCACCAAATGCAGTCAAAGGCGGGCTACCTTCTTTTGCACCTAAGTGTTGTCTCGTGCTGAGCTCCGGTAAAGGAATGGTCCCGATAATATGAGTGTAGTAGGATTTCGCTCGTTAATGACTCTAGTTTCAAGTTTTGAGATCTTGGGTAGTTTTCTCACTGCTCCTAACCCAAGATCCTAGCCTGAACTACTGTTTGTGTGAGTTCAAAAAAGAGTTTATTGATTTTATTATCGCTTTATTCTTAGTGTACTTGATTATTAGTCTTGCGGAGGGGGAGTGGACGTATGAAATGTGATGAGACTCTGACTCAAGAAACCATGGAAAAAATTCTCTAGATATTAAATTCGATGAAGAGTGTTTCTACAGGGAGAGGTTTCTTTTCAACATCCATGCATTAACAGTCAAATAGCTCAGTTCAACTTTTAAAGATTCAGACTTCTATCTACCTCTTTTAAACAATCTATGAGCTGAAAATTTTAGAATAAACTCAGCTAGATGCAGAAAAATAATAATAATAAAAAAAATTTCTCTTAAAAAGTAAATGCTTTGGACACTGAATTTTCAAACAAGAGAAACAAATAGAAATTCCAGCTTAGCAGACAAGCACAGGGATTCAGTCAGCGAAAGGTACTAATGGCCAAAAAACTCTGCAACTAAAACACCATCACAGCAGTGAACAACAAGGTTTTGGTTGAGTAACGCTCTGTCTGTGAGTAAAGACAGCGACTAACGCACTGTATTTAGTTAGAGACAACGTTATAATGCACTGGACAAACTACAGAGGTAGTGTTAGCTAGGGAAAAGTTCTTCAGTTGGTCAAACAGAAACAGGATTGAACTCTGCGAGCGTTTGATATGTCTACTGGGCATAAAAAATGGTTGGAAGGGTGTGTGAACAGAGGAAATAAGAGAGGAGGGAGGAAATAGTCCGGAAACTATGGGGAAACTCCCCAGCGGAGTCACCAATTCTACTATAGGGTAAACTGTTTGGGTTGTTGTTTTTCGAATATCCCTCTCAGGGCTTTCCGGTGCCCGAGGAAGACAGTAAGATTAGCTGTGTTGTTCACAAAGATGGCATGAGCATGTTCATATTAACTTAAAATAACTTGATAGAATGTGATAGAGAATTACCTCTTTGACAATCTTGGAGTCCCTTGGAGAGCGCTAGGCAGCGAAACAAGAGTCCTTCTTCACCGGCTCCAAATCTTAGTCCTGCAATCAGTCAAAGCACCCGTGTAATTTCTAACATAACATATATCCTATCGATCAAGTCAATATATAATGAACTTCTAAATTATACACATCTGAGCCATTCATATCATACTATGTAAATGTTCAAACAATAATGACAATATTAAGCATTGAATGGACAAAACGAACACAGTTCTATTGATTTTGAAAGAACCAACATGGGCCCTGACCAAGGAAATGAGAAGAACCAACAAACTATTATCACAATTGGGGATTCACCAAGTTCATCTTCAGCATGTGGTCACCTGATATTCTCTGCATCCTCTGCCAAAATCCAATTGTAACAACAGAATGTGATAATTCTCACATCTACTTTCACTGTAGAACACGAGGAGGAAGACATTTATGACAGATTTAGGGAAATCAAGAGAAGTAATGAGGTGCTCAAGACCAACACCTACAATCAATTTTGGAAACAAACAAGAATCTCCCAGAGTAGAATCCTATCAACCTTTAACTCTGAGCAGGGAAGAATGAAGGTGGCATTCTTGGAGGCACAATTTCCTTAGCCCAAAGGTGCAGCAGACTACAAGAAGACATCTTTTGAGTTTAATGCAAAGAACATCCACACTATATACCAAATGGAGATGCACAAGCAGACTAGGTAAATTATCTCTTCCACCCTAACCAACACATCCATGAGCCTCTCAAAACTAAAGGTGACTTTTTCCAATGCACAATCACACTTAAAGTTGGAAAATGTCTCCTCCATGGCCAAAGATTCAAAGATAAAATCCCTGGAGGATTTAGTGATACAACTTGGGTACAATCCATCAAAAATAGCAGTGGAATAAACCCTTGTGAGGAAGAATAATGCAGACATAGCTGCTTTGAGGAGGCACCTTAAGATGCCAGTAACAGAAGACCATATGGCAAAGGAGACAGAAGTGATTGAAACATAGAAACCATAAATGTTGCAATTAATTGTTCAATAAATAGAGTAGACCAAGAAAATGGAGGATGAGATGGGTAATTTTATCAAATAAAGACAAAAATAAATAAGGGATGTAGTGAAGGGAGTAGCAAAAAAAGTAGCTAAGGCCACGATCCCCCTACAAGCGGTTCCTCTCACAGTGATCCCAACAGCTACAACATCCACAAGAGCACTGAGGGAAAGTACTGAGCAGCTAGCCAAGGCGATGGAGAACATGTATCTACAGTCAGCAGAGATCAAAAGGCTGTGAAATCAACTCAATGAACTACTGGAGCAACTCAAAGGAAAAGACTATGCCCATGCCACAACCTGCAGATTAGAAAAAAACTAAATGAGAGCTTACAAAAGTATCTTCAAGAGTCCTCAGTTGACTGCATGATGGAAAGGGTGAAAAAAATCCTATGGTTGGATATAATTGAGTCTGTAAATGATATATGGCCCTCAATTCAGATAATTTTTGAAAAAATGGATCTAATTGAGGTAGTGAAGATTTCCATTGAGAAAAAAAATGAGGAACTTGGAGATAAGCCCCAAACTGCCAACAGGATCATCAGATTTCTGAATTCCAAGAGCAGCCATGAGTTAGAGCAACTAGAAATGGCTAACATAACAACCTCTATTCTTGAAGTTAAAAGGGTGTTAAATAAGAAGAGTCTGGTCACACAGTTAGAAGAAATATGCCATCAGCCGGAGATTGGGGTGAGTATGTTTTTTAATAGGATTGAGCGACTAAAAAAGAGAGGTTTTCCTTCATTTTTTGTCATCAATGATAAAAAGATGCCAAAAACTGATTATGTAAAGAGGTTGATAGAGATGTTCAAGGACATATCGAAGCTCACAAATCTAAAGAACACCATGATTGGGAAAGCATTCTATGAAGTCATCAACAACGATGCCTTCATACAGCATGAGGTGAAACACATTTTTTAGCTAAAACCCACATTCGTAAAGTACACTGAGACTAACAAAGTCTACAGCAAGATGAACATGACCAAGATCCCAACTCCAGAGAGTTAGGAAAATCTATGCAGGCTCCAGGAAGGATGAAAACTTAGTTCAGTGACAAAGTTGGCAACTCAGTGAATTGTCAGTGGCAGCGCATCCATTGTATCATATTTGATAGTAGAACAAACCTCAACAACGTTAGATAACGGCTCCACAAGGACATCGAGCACCTGCCAGAGGGCCATCACCATGAAGCGACACTTCCACTTCTACTTCAGACATCTATCTAGAAACACTCACATGCATCCATGCATGAAACACACAGACCCATTTTCAGTTACTATTACAGTAGACGAACCGATTTCCATTTTGATAATGACAAGCGGGTGCAAATATTTTAGATATAAGTTTTCATTCTATAGCATGGGTTGGACCTTGGTTTTGTAAAGACTTTTCATTGCAAGTATTCGTGCTTTTCATGCTGGAGAATCAATAAAGAGAGAATTTTGCAAGATTCATGTGTTGTGTGTCATGCTGATGTTTTTCCTCATTCATGTTTAATGTTTTTCCCACTGTAATCTCTTCACGTGTTTCATTTATAATTCTATTTGTAAATTAAGAAGGTTAGATTAAGATTTGTTGTTTTAGAGTACCTTAATTCCGATTTTCTTAAAAATTTTGATGTTTTATTCTGATGTATGTGTTGGGGTCCTGTGATTTGGAAGGTTGGCATGCCAAGTGACAAGGCAACATACAAACCAAGCTTTAGAGCTCTAGGATCTAGCCCTCCTAGTCTCAGAGAGGGATCTCTCAATATGTTTATAAGGATGTGTCTTGAATGGTTTAGAATTTGATTTTAGGCTAGTTATGAAGTGCAGGGTTGTTTGTTTTGTTTGGTTGGACAAGTATGTTTCATGCAGTATAGATAGAGCATGAGATTTTACAAGCCATTGGGCAATCGAGTCATGTGAAAGTCCAAATAGTTCTGATTGATAAGGAAGGGAAACCAGAGGGAAAATATAACTCGGTCAAGGATTTGTTGAATAATATAGGTGAAATGAGATGAACATTAAGGACTAAGAGTGAAAAGCAACTAAACCCTTTCACAATGACTTAAAGGATTCAGGGAATGTCCTATTTCCTCCAGTAAGCTCACTATTATGGACTTAATCAACGTAAACAATTGAAGAAGAGAATAAATGCAGACTAACACCTTCTTAATGAATTATAGGATTCGGGGAATGCCCTATTTACTCCTATAAGTTCATTGTCGAGAGCCTAATCAACAAAGACATACAATTTCATTCAAAGAAGATGGAACACCTTAGACATCTAGGATTGCAATTATAGGGACCTTCAACACAATATTTACAGTAAGAAAAATAGGGTATGATTGAAACAGATCTCTTTGTCAAACTACAAGCAATAATAATTAAATGGAGATTTCAGATACAATATTCAATGGCAAAGAAAGAGGGAACGCCTAAATAGTCCTTAGAACAACTGAATTAACCATTTATGAAATAAAACAAACTGAATATTCAAGAAATCGATTATAATAACTTGTCATGTTCAGTAGTACAAAACATATAAACAGTGAAGGATAAATAGGTTAGAGGTGCTTCCAAGATACATTTCTTTGCCTAAAATTTTTATCATACTGTAAGTCAAAGCGTAATGGAACAAAGTGATAAATGGGAAACAACATTACAATAAGAGATTACTTCACCAAAACCAGGCTGAGGGATCCAATGGTCCAGCCTCCTTCATCAACAAAAATATAGAGACCTCCAAACTCCTTCAGAACACCAATGCTTCTTCAAAGCAACAATCTATGTATTACTTTATAAATCGCCAAATTCCAAACTTTTACAATAAGAATTCAAAGAGTCTTTATAGAGAAAATGGGAAAAGTAGGTGAAGAATGTTTTAATGATCATCAGAGAGGAGAGGGAATTTGAATGCTCCATTCTGTGTCATAAACATAACATTAAATCCTAGATAGACTTAGTGGCCTCGTTGCTTGTTGAGGCCCTTTTGACATGACAGAAATCACCCCACAGAGTGTCCTTTGGGAGGAAATACTATCTGCAGTGGTACTGTTATCTCCTCTAGTGTGGGTTAAGTGGAAGAATGGGCCTTGAGGACTCCCATACTTCTAAATAACTGCTTCTAACAGTTTGTAGTAGTTTCTTTGATGTAATAACTGCCTGGCAGGCTTGTGTGCATGGGGATGGGCTATGTCTGTGTCAGTCAATATTCTGTACTAACAACTACTCTGTCCCTTTGTACTTCAAACTATTTTAGCTTTGTTTATGATTTATCTTTGCTGATTTTCTCGAACTGCTTGTACACTAATGCTCTTGAAGGTTTTATTAATCTTCTATGCCTTTTTTTTCTGCCACTAGATATGTGATCTTCACCATTTCTGAGCGTTCTGTGTACAGGTGGGGGGTTTCGCTGAGCTGGAGGGTTTACTAAGGGTTTATGTTTATGACCCATAGACTGTCATGAAATTCACCCTTTTTTCTGGTTCCCTTGACGTTGATTCCTGGCTCGAAAGTGTTATATGAGCTTTTGTGTCACCTCGGGAATGTAAAACATTTATTTCTTCATCGACCATGAAAAAACCTACAAACAAACCAAAACATGTTATGAAATCCTGTGGGCTTGGTTTAGACTTCTTGCAGAAGGCTTAGCTGGAGGGTGAGGAGCAGAGCGGATGGTGATTGCAGCGGAAAATAGGGAAGAAAACCCTGGCAGAGTAGCTAACCAGGTCCAATGTGTTATTCATCAGTATTTTTCACCTGTTGATGATGACTAGTTTTTAAAGCCAAGGTTTCTAGAAGTTGATCTCCAATATGTCAAATTTGTCAGCTAGAAAACACCCATAAAGATTTTTTCCCTCCTACCTTTTCAATCAGCCCATGATGAGATAAAACCTAATTGTCAGGCCCTATCTAGTCTCAGTCATACAAACTTTTCCATCAGCTCCAAAGAGAATACTCCAAATCTATCCAAAATGTCTCCCCTAAGTTAGGTAGTGGTGCTTTAGGCTATCTTACCTTGGCAAACTATCCTAAAGCCAAAATAACCTATGTATAATATCAGCCAATCCTAGATAACCTTGCTATTCTGAAAATAAAGCTTGATACACCCTTAAGTCATGCCACTAACAAACCTTGATGTCTCAGCAGTGCATATGCCACAAGTCAAACTAATATTAGGTGGATTTAAAATGTTTTGATGTCTTTTTCAAGAGCATAATTGTACCAATGTTCCATAAGAAATTATTAAAATTAAAATGAGAAGAAAACTTCTTCTCATGTGGTTTTGAGCCTAGGATGCAAGTACTGGACAGAGAATTTTTTCAATGAGTTCCTGCAAACACAGTCAAAAGGTTAGTGACTTATGACTAACAAGTATTACTCTGCAGACATAGGTCAGGGTTGCTCCTGTTTTCTAAAGATGCATAAGGGTATTCTATCAAACAGAAATACACATCTTAGAGCATGCCCCTCATGGAATTTTTTCAATTTGTCACTCTTATTTACTTAACTATGAATAGGCACTACAAGGAAAGATGACACAGTTTAACAAAGAGATGAAATAGCATGACCGTGAAAACCTCCTCCAAACATGAGCGGAGGGTTGTATGACTGTGCAAAACCTCCTCCAAACATGAGAAGATGGTTAGGTCATTGGTTAATACCTCCTTCATTTAATAAGCAGAGGGTCAGGAACAAAGGTGTAGCCTCATTTAAGGGCTTAAGGCTAACAATGTTGCAAATAGCCTTAAAAACTTGTTTTACACCTTTTTTTTCCAATAGATGAAACCACTAACACAACAGTGATGTTTCAAAGATTTATTATATGGTTTCACTGATTGAAAGGTAGATTTTAAGTGCAGTGGGAAACAATTGGATGATTATGAATGGAGAAATGTTGTTAAGCAGATGGCCAAGCAGTGGTACTATGATAATCAAAGAGGTTTGGTTTTTTATTCTATCAGAGATCTCCTTCAAAGGAAATCTAAAGCTAAAGTGAAAAAATATTGGACAAGCTCATCAATTTGAAGAAAGGTATGTGACACCATGATTCAAATTCAAGACAACATTCAAAGAATCAAGCCATATCAATATCACAGTCAAAGGCCTTTTTATGAAAAATGTGAAAAATCCTTGTTGTTCCATATGCTTGCATTGAGGGTCTCTAAAGCCCCTTTTCCTTGATGAACAGATATAGGTAAAGCCATGGGTGGATGCAAATGAGGTTCTTCACCCACAGTCAAAAGAAAATCTGAAAGGGCACCTGACAGTTTGATCAAATTCACCGTGGGCATGATTATCATCAAAACACCAGGAGAGCAGAAATTGTCAAAGTAAGTTTTAGAGTGGTGATTTATCTCCTTCCAAGATATGGCAAAGGATGCCTCACAAATAATTGATCTGTCTTTGAGCAAGGTTTTACCTTGAAGGGTCAGAAATAGGCAAAAAGTGATAGAGTTTCTTCTTTAATGAGAAACAGTGAAAAGGCAGTAGAAGGGGTTTGTTGTTTCTTAAAGAAGCCTTTTTACTTCAACGAGAACCATCACTATGGTGTCATTCAAAGGTCAACCACAACATATTATCAAATGAATTGATCGAAGATGAGTCTTTATAATGTTTTAAAAAGGATAAAATTTCAAAGACAATGTTTCATGTTTTGACAAAACAAAAGGCCTTTTCAAACACATAAACCCTCTAACGCATAATATGAGGAAGTTTGATTTTTCTTTCATATAAGAGGTGGAGAGATCGTTGAAACAACCCATTATGCATTTTAAAAACCACGAAAAAAAATTTTTTAGCTTTTCGCTGGAGAAATCAAGATATTTTGGGAATATTTTCAAAAGTTTGAGGCTTCAAGCCTGCGCGGTGCGCTTGGAAAAGTGCGCGGTGCGCCTGTGAGCACACTTGCACTGATTTTCTATTGATGTGCGGCGTGCTTGTAGCAGCGTGTGGTGTGCATGTGCACGAATTCAACCACTACCTGAAGGCCGACCCAATCGTTTACACTGCACAACGCTCTTTCTTGTGAACATGCCACTCACTCAAAGGCCCTCAAACAAAACATCTTTGGAGCTGCCTAATGATCAACAAAGGCGCGTGAAAAATATTCAAGGTATTCTCCAGTCCCTCTTGGAAAAATTAAAAATTTGAAAGGGGTGTTTGCCATGTTTTTCCCTAAGGAGGAATAGTGCTTTTGAAAACACTTCATCATCTAAAACCCATGAGATAGAAAGTGGTATATGAGACAGAGTTTTGTCAAAACGGGAGAAAAGTTTTTTTGTGCTTAGGGGGTCTCAAATCAATTTGAACAGTGTCTTAACAGTGGCTTTAAAGAATAGTTTGTCATATAAAGAGCACAAGACAAAAAAAATGATTAAAGGGTGGGTTTTTTTATCAGTTTTAAAGGGCCTTAAATACTATTGAGAATAGTGAAAACCAGACACAAATTAGAAGACAAAAACATAGATTTGTAGAGGTTTCAAATTGCTGGAAAGTGTCCTAATAGGGTTAATACAAGAGAGAAAACCTTGTCTGCTAAAACTCAGAAGAAAGAAATGTTTGTAAGGTGAAAGCTTGTCATTTTTAAAGACTTCCTTCTTGTGTTATGAAAAAGCAAACTTTGTGTAGCCTCCATAGTCCAAAAATCAAAGTCTGTGATTGAAAGGTTTCTCAAGACAGCTCAAGGGTGTTTTGTCTACCTTTGTATAGAAACCATTGAAAAACAGAGGAGTTTTTTTTGGGGGAAGGGTGATTTGTTTCTGTCAAAACACAAAAGATCCTTGTTCGAACCAAGATACCACAAACTCACCTTTCAAGACTTTGCCCAAGCACAGTAATAAGATTGAGTTTGTTTCATTTGACAAATACTTGTTTTTTGGCATAAAAGAGGACAAAACATTGACTTATAAGGAGGAAATGGTGTGTTCTTGAGAAGCCATTTCAAGGAACATTTGAGACAACTTGTTTTTGTTAGTTAGCAAAGAATATTCAAAACAAAATGCCTCCCAGGCAAGTCAGTAGAAGTGGCTTTCACAAGAGGTTTGAGCCTGTTTCAAATGAAGATGTAAATGCTCATCCATCAGTCCTATTTAACTTTCATGAGGTTGGATGTATAGAATTTTGTCAAAGGGTGCAGGAGGTGAAAAGCTATTCCCCTTTGGCACATCTTTGTGCTTTGATATTTCAAGGGAAACAATTTCAGCTGGCAGGCTTGGATTTCAAGTTTTCTCCTAGATCCATTTCCAAGGCCACCAAAATCCCTTATGTCGGAGAGAAGTGGTTTAAACAGAGCCACCTAGACTCAGAACAGTACAAACCCTTTTTGAAGCCTGAGCATAGAGATACATGTCCATCCATCTTTTCCTTCTCATATCTATTGATTAGTTATGCCTCCCTCATGAAGATAATCATGAAAAACTTCTCTTGCGGGGGAAGATTCTCCCAAGTCTATACTTACCATGTCCGATTGTTCATGCATTTCACAAGAGCAAAATTGTTAAATCTCCCTTTCCTCCTCCATAGAAGTATTGAAAAAATGGCCTCCACTATTCAGAAAAGACCTCCTTCTCAGCAGTTAGCCTGCCTCTTCCATCATTCCCTCATCAAGGTTATCATTCTTCATCAGCATGAGAAGAAAGAAATATCTTGGGATACTTTCATTGCACATCCAGATTTCGCCACTGTTCCTTCATTCCATGCATCTCCTTCACCTTCCACTCACCATCCTTCACCTTCTTCAAGCAAGCCAATTTCCAAGAAGATCGAATTTCCCATTGAACAACAAGAAGAGCATGATGAGGAAGAAGAGCATGAGCAAGGGGAGGAAGAGCAAGATGAACAACAACATGATGAAACAGGGCAGCAAGGGGAAGAAGAGCACAATGAGGCAGAACAAAAAGGGGAAGAAGGGCAACAAAGTGAAAAATATCACAGTGAAGAAGGGCAGCAAGGGGAAGAAGGGCATGATAAAGAAGAGCATGAGGATGAGCAGAAAAATGAAGATAAACAACAACAACATGATGATGAAGCAGGGTAGAAAGGGGAAGAAGGAAAACAAGGTGAAGAAGAACACAATGATGATGTGCATCACAGTGATGAAGGGTAGCGCCATGAACTAACTCAAAAAAGTGAGGAGCGAAATGATGAGGAAATTGAACATTTTGATGAAGGTATTGGTAGCCCTCACAGCAGCAAAAAGGATGAGGATGAAGCCAAAAACACTGTAGAGACAGAGCCTCAAAGTCCTAAAGACAACAAAGGCAAAAGTAAAGAGGGAAGCCCTCAAAAAGAAATGCAAGAGGACAGTCAAGGCATCCATGAAGAAAATCAAAACAGTGGCAAGAATGATGAGGAAAGTAATAGGGGCAAAGAGCCAATAGAGCATGTGCTAGCTGGCTCTCCTAGGCAAGGGGCCATGCTTTCTTCTCCAAAAGTGGCCAAGCCCCAGACATCAAGGAAAATGGTGCTTAAAGCTATAACTCCAAATGTTACTAGGGCCCTCCGAAGCAAGGGGAAATTTCCCAAGCAACCCATTGTCGAATTACCCAAGAGGAGGAAGACTAAGAAGGCCACCCAAAGCAAGGGAAAGGAGAAAGAAGAAAGCAGCCATGAAAAGTAGAGGGACTTTGACATAATTCAAATCGAAAGTGATGATAGTGACAATGAGGCCCGAATCCTAAAGACTCTCCTGATCAATAGAGAAAGCCAAATTGATGCTTTGAGGATAGATCTAGAGAGGGCTATAAACTTCAATCACTTTTTGCAAATTAAAAATAAACAGATGAGTGTCCACATGGTGGTATATGAGACACGAGCCATCAAATACAAAAAAGAGGCCTCCAAGGCACAAGTTAGATTGGAAGAAATCATGGGCGAGTTCAATGATAGCGAAGATGAATATCAGCCCAAAATAAAGAGGCCAAGGACCATGGGACTCAAAAGAGCCCTTGAGAAACAAAAGGAGGAAGAAGCTGCCCTTCTCCAATCTATTCCTCTCACCACTTTGTTCACCCAAGAGATAGAGAAAAATCGAGAAGCATGGCTCGAGCGGGTGAATGATTACTTGGAAAAGAAGTTGGAGAATGCCAATAGATATTTGGACCTTCAAAGGAGGATGACCGAGCACTATAAGAAGCTCAATTAGTTCACCTGGCGGAAATTGAAGGCCACATAGGAAAAACTCAAGGAAGCTCAAAGGAGGCACCCGACACCAAAATTGAAGAAAGATACCTCAAAACTCCAAATTTTGGCCTCAGCTTCATAGCATGTCTCTGAACACTCTTGAGGGTGATTCTCGCCAAAATTGGGCGAAATTCAACAAATTTTGGTTTTTTGTCATTTTTTGGTTTTTGGCTAAAACTCATGGGCATCACCATTTATGTTTGGGGCATCATCAAAGGATGGAAATTGTATCATTGGATGCCATAATTTAAGGGGCATATACTCAGTTATTTTCAGATCAATTGAAGATTATTTTCTCCCCCAAAATGGCGAAAAACACTCACTTTTTCCACACTCTGCCCAGTTGATCAGCAAGGTCTATTTTTTGGGTTTTTACACATAGATAATTTTTTGATAGACTTCTACTGATCAGTTTGGATAAAAATAAGAATTTTCAGAAAATAGACATTCATAGCTTTCCAACGAGCTATTACAGGCCTCGTTTTGACATTGGGAAGGCCTCCAAAAGTTGCCGGAAAGACAAAGGACTTTCTGCTGATATATTTCTTAAGTATTTTTTTAAAAAATGAACCTTTCTAAAGTGACTTTTCCTCATGTGCGTTTAGCTATTTTTTGGCATGATTAGTTATGAAAAGTCAATATATTTTCCTTTTTTAGCATTTTTGAGATATTTTATTAGATATTTTGTGCCTTGGGCTTTGCAAAGCCTCAAGGACAAAATCAGATATTTTTGATGGGCCAATGAGATTGCAAGTTGCACTAGGAGGTTTTCCCTCATCTTGGCCTATATATTCCAAGAGAATTCATTGTAAACAAGGCTGAACTTGATGAATAGAAGTAATGTATGGTTATACAAGCTTGGAAGAAACACTTGTCTCATGCATTGGATAGTTTCTTGAATGTTTTTGGATGATGAAGGCGGTCTGTTATTGGATTCCTTAACTTGGTAAAATGGTATAGTTTCCCTCTCTGTTATGCTTATTAGTTTTCATTCATAATTCCATGTTCTTGCTTGCTATAAGACAGTAGAGAATAGATTTGAGACTTGCCCTTGGAGGCACCTCAAGTTTCCTGTTTCTTTATAGCTTCTATGTTTTCTTCCTTCTTAGTCATATCAAATAATCCTTGATTGCTCTTTGATAATTGAAGAAATTGTTTGCTTGTTTTTTTTATTGTTTTATGCATGCTAAGTATGATTCACGGTATGCCCTGCTTACTCATGGCTAGTCATAGCTCCACCTCTGAAACCTCTCTTTTATTGTTTGATTGTCTTTTTTTGAACCAAGGAGGTCTTGTACAGATCTTGCCCTTTGCCTAAAACTATGCAATCTTGCTTCAAAGTGCCCAATAGCTTGAAATACTATGCTTAGGCGTTTCCTCATAGTGATTTGAGTTGTTTTTTTTATCTTAAATGTATTTCCCCAAAGTCTGATAGCCATTTCCTAAAGTTAGAGAGTCATATATCTCTATGCATGGCTTGAATGTTCATTTCTATGCATTGATCAGTTTATAGTTACATTTCTCATGATTAATAGTTAGCCCTACCATGTTTATGTCAGCTATTAAACTATTTATGTTTGAAATCCTTTTTTCTTCACAAATTTAATGTCCATCCCACTCCATTTTACCCAAAGATCCATTTTACCTCAAGTCAAATCGGCCCTTCAACAACCTTGTATCACCATTTGAAAGATTTCTTGACCTTTTTGACCCCATAGCCCAGTTGATCCGACATATTTTTACCTATCTTAGTCTTTGATCAGTTCATCCCTCACAACTTAAAATCCAAAACCAAAAACCTACTTCATAACTAGCTTGAAATTAGAAACACAATAAACAAACACACAGATATCCCTTACACAAATAGAGAGAGCCCTATTTGAGTCCAAGAAGGCTAGGTCCTTGGGCTCCAAAGACTAGTTTGATGTTACACTGTCATTTGGCTTGCCAATTAGCCAAATCATGGGACCCTAACATAATGGCGATCACGGTGGGAATTTTCTGAGTTAATTTTAATCTGAATACCTTTCAAGACTCATGTAAAGCCCCTTTTTGAACTAAAGCACACTATACTATTGAGCTACCTCATCGCCACATAACATAATGGCGGTCACGGTGGGAATTTGAGTCAAAACATCCTCGGTATCCCTTAGGATCTCTCAAAATCTTAGTGAAAATTAGAAAACTTAGGTATTGTCTAAAGGGTAGAAACTAGCTCGTTCACCATCTTAGCAAAATGATGATTCAATTATAGGAAACTCTTCCACACCTTAGGGCTACATATAGGAAACTCAGAAAACCCCAAAATAACTCTATATTGGTGTTTATCAATATTAGTGGTGGACCATACACATATACTCTCAAAACAACTAAAAATCCACCTGGTGACTCCACTAGCCTCCAGTAGGCCTTACTACTTTGCTAAATTTTAGAATACTATCCGATCAGCCACCTCATCGCCACACTAACATAATGGCGATCACGGTGAGACCCTGACTGATAAACAAACTTAGATTCCCTAGAATATTCCAGCAGCCTTAAGAATACTATCTGATTGACTTATCCCACCACTCACTAACATAGTGGCGATCATGGTGGGACCTTCCGAGTTAGTGACAATCTAAGTACTCCTTAGTAACTCCTGAAGTCTCAATCAAACTAAGAAACATTAAGTGTTGTTTGAAGAGTAGAAGCTAGCTTTTTCACCATCTTAGCAAAATGATGATTCAGTTATAGGAAAATCTTCTAAACCTCATAGACTACCAAAAATTCAGAAAACCCCAAAACATTCCCAAATTGGCTTTTCCCTAGTTATTGGTGGTGGACCATAGCTACATATTTACAAAAACAACCAAGTTCCACCTGGCAACTCCACTAGCCTCCAGTAGGCCTAAAAAATCCATAAAAAACCAAAAAAAATTCATAAACCATACCTTTATGTTGATTCATCCTTTCCAAAACTTAAGATTCATGGTGCAAACTCTGTGATCAGTGAAAAAACTAAGTATAACTTAGCGATTCAGAAAACTTCACCTAAACATAGGAGATAAACAGAAAAAAACTTGCAAATAGAACTATTAGCTTGTC
The DNA here is from genome assembly GCA_034641835.2 of Pinus albicaulis. NCBI lineage: Eukaryota > Viridiplantae > Streptophyta > Pinopsida > Pinales > Pinaceae > Pinus > Pinus albicaulis. The sequence goes on from CM076575.1 coordinate 224,844,586, forward strand.
TAGATAGCCTAGCAAACTGTTCAAACCAAGTGATCACTCTTCCTTGCAAGTCTTCATCTCAAAGTTTGCTAGAATTTTTTTTTCCCGAAAGCATCTTTGATAGTTTTGGTTGTAGGTTTTAACCCTGAACAAAAATTATCTACACACGAATCTTATAACAGAAAATAAACAATAGCGAGAGCATAAAACATAAAACAGATAGACACAAAGATTTTCCCTTGGATCCCAAATCTGGACGACCAACTTGATATTTCATTATATTCCTTTTAGTGTTACAACACATATATATACATGCCGAAGCATACATAAAACCCAATCCATTAACCCTAGATTAGAACATAATCGTAGTTCCCTTGAACAAATCTACAAAATACCAGGGGTCGAAAACCATCGTACCCCAAAACCATGTGCAAAATCATGCACAAAACATGGGTGGGTCCGCCTATGAGTGGGATCGCACACCAAAAAAAATTTTGCCGGGGCGTTGCCCCGGACCCTGACAGGGGGGGCTACCGCCCCCTCTGTGACACCCCTGCTGTGCCCGGTGCAACGTACAACCTGTGGGGCTAGTCGTGGAAAGAATATAACACATACCCAACATTCTCCCACTTGTTGTTTTATTTCCACAAGGGGCCACAGGAGAGCTTAGTCATTGGGTCAATTCTTCAACACCCATTGTTTCTCTACACCAAGAGAACTTCTGAGTGCTCACAGACTTTGTTAATGCATCTGCAACATTCTTCAAAGTGTCCACCTTTACCAGCAACACCCTTTTAGCCTCAACCATATCTCTAACAAAGTGATATTGAACATCAATGTGCTTTGTCTTTTAATGATAAGCAGGGTTCTTAGCCAAGAAAATTGCACTTTGGCTATCACAGTATATCCTTATAGCTTGTTGTACCAACCCCATACTTGAACACAATCTCTGCAACCAAACTGCTTCCTTGCTTGCATGAGTGGCTGCTATGTATTCTACCTCTGTAGTTGAAAGAGCCACTACAGACTGTCTTTTACTCATCCAACTGACTGCGCCTCCAAATAGGCTAAACACATACCCACTTGTAGATCTTCTTTGGTCCAGATCTCTAGCCCAGTCTGCATCAAAAAAACCATGAATGTCCAACATTCTTTCCAATCCTGGTCTTCCCTGGTAGCACAAGCCATAATCACTAGTGCCACGTAAATATCTGAAAACCCACTTCACTGCTGTCCAATGCTCCTTCCCTGGATTTGACATAAACCTGCTCAATACTCCCACTACATGTGCAATGTCTGGTCTAGTATAGACCATTGCATACATCAGGCTACCCATTGCACTTGCATATGGAACATGGGACATATCCTCCTCTTCTTCTTCTGTCTTGGGAAATTGTTCAAAAGACAGCTTTGCACCTACAGGAATAGGAACACACACCGGTTTACTATCCTGCATATTGAACCTCAGCAATATAGTATCAACATGCTTCCTCTAGTTTAACTAGAGCTTCCTCTTTGCCTGATCTCTCTTAATTTCCATGCCCAAAATATATTTTGCAGCACCAAGATCCTTCATGTCGAATTTGGAGAACAGTTAGGTCTTCAAATCTTGGATAATTTCTTTGTCATTTCCAATCAACAACATATCATCCACATACAAGACCAAATAAATAACATGGTCACCAATTAATTTAAAATAAACATAGTGATCCTCCTTACTTCTGGTGAAGCCAAGTCCCCGTATATAGGTATCAAATTTCTGATACCACATCCTTGGTGACTGTTTTAACCCATACAGAGACTTATTCAACCTGCATACCAGTTCTTTCTTACCCTTCACCATAAAGCCTTCAGGTTGCTTCATGTAGATCTCCTCTTCTAGATCCCCGTGAAGAAATGTTGTCTTCACATCCATTTTTTCTATCTCAAAATCAAATGCAGCAGCAACAGATAAAAGTAATCTAATAGAAGTAACTTTGGCAACAGGAGAAAAAATATCACCAAAATCAATTCCCGACACCTGGGAATAACCTTTCGCTACCAACCGAGCTTTGTATTTCTCCACCTTGCCTTCTACATTCATATTCTTCTTAAACACCCATTTGCTCCCAATGGGCTTCCTTCCAGCCGGCAACTCCCCCAGATCCCATGCATCGTTTTTGTGCAAGGATGCCATTTCATCAACCATGGCCTCCTTCCAGAGTTTTCCATCCTCTGAATCTACTGCCTCCCTGACAGTTCTGGGTTCATCATCAATTATAGTTAAGGAAAAACCTGAACAGAAAGCAGATGGACTATACCTTTCTGGTTGCCTTCTTTCCCGAACTGATCTTCTCAAAGTTGGAGTTTGTGGCTCTTCATCTTCTGAGTCTTCTTCTGTTGTAGAGTCTGATTCATCCTCCTTTAGCTCAAACTCTATCTTCTCAGGTTCCTTTGGTAGGACTTCATGTTTAACAACATCTTTCACTTCTCTAAACACCACATCTCGGTTGTACACAACCTTCCTTGTTTCTGGGTTCCAAAGATTGTAACCCTTTAAACCATCCTTATACCCAATAAATATGCACCTTTCAGATTTATTATCCAACTTGGTCCTTTTCTCCTTTGGAACATGTACATATGCATCACATCCAAATACCCTTAGATGTGAAAGAGAGGGTTTCTTACCAGTCCATACCTTATGTGGGGTCTTATCCTCCAACGCTGATGAAGGTGATCTGTTAACTAAGTAACATGCAGTCTCCACTGCCTCTGCCCAAAATTCTTGTCCTAACCCGGTACCACTGAGCATGCTTCTTGCCTTTTCCATCAACATTCTGTTCATTCTTTCTGCAACTCCATTTTGCTGAGGTGTGTATGGAGTAGTCTTCTGCCGTGCTATACCACACTTCTTACAGAACTCTTCAAATTCCTTCTTGCAGAACTCCCCACCATTATCTGTCCTCGGCGCCTTTATCTTCTTCTCTGTCTGGTTTTCCACCAGAGCCTTAAATTCTTTAAATCTGTCAAAGACTTCAGATTTCTTCCTCAAGAAATATATCCATGTATTACTTGAGAAGTCATCTATGAATGAAACATAGTACACAGACTTTCCCAGTGATGGAACTGACACAGGTCCAAACACATCACTGTGCACAAGTTCTAATATCTTGTTCGCCTTCTTAGCACCAGAAGGAAAACTCACCCGATTCTGCTTCCCATATACACAATGTTCACAGAAATCGAAATCCAGAGAGAAATTAGACATACCTTCTACCATACCATTTCTATGTAGTATTCGAAGGCCCTTCTCTCCAATATGTCCAAGCCTTTGATGCCATAGCATGGTCTTTTCTCTAGAGACAGCTAGGCTTTCTGCTCCACTTTCAGGAACCACATAACTGTTACACCCATCAATAATGGTGCTACCTTGTAGCTTGTATAGAGTTACAGTCTGAACTCCCCGCATTAATACCAGTGCTCCCCGAACCATCTTGCAAGCATCTTTCTCGAACACTATTTTTACACTTGCATCATCCATCTTGATTACATAAATTAGATTTCTGGCTAATGCAGGAATATGTAGAACACTAGGAAGTGTTCACCTTGCAGCTTCAGCTTGAATTTTCCACGTCCGACAATTCTGGCCTTCCTACATCCCCTAGGAGGACATCACCACCATCATATTTCTCATACTCGTAGAACCACTCCCTATGGGGAGTGAAGTGAAAGGATGCGCCCGAGTCAATCAACCATGACTCATGATCTACATGTGTATTTGATGAAGAAGCCAAATACACATCCCCACCTTCATCTGAGGTGGTTTTTTCCTTTGTAGAAGGAGCATCATCAGATCCCTTTCCTTTCTCAGGAGCTTTAGATCTGCAGTCCTTTTTGTAGTGTCCTTCCTTTCCGCATTTCCAACACACCTTTACAAACTTTCCAGGTGTTGGGTGTGGAGCCTGATTATCTTGTTTACTTTGTATCACAACATTGGACCCCTGTACCTTAAAAGGGGCGGCAACGCTGCCCGTAATTAATAGCTGCCGTGGGGGGTCTAGGGGGGGCAGAAGCGCTTTTCGGAGCCCCCCCCCTGGCGGGGGTTTCGGAGGCAGCCCCCCCGAAGCTAAAAACAGATGTAAAATTGCCTTGTAAAAGTATAATAATTTCTAGTCAATCTAAGCCGTTCATTAGGAAAATGATCTGACGGTAGAAGTTATGTTTAGTTTAGGGTTTTTTGCCCTAGAAGGAAATCCCTTGCTTTTATGAGGGCATTGTATTGTGGCTTTGTATTGTATGTGTATTCTCAGAGTGAGAAACAGAGAGGGAGACTGTGAGAGAGAATAGAGGATATTACAGTGGATCTGCTGTAGGTTTTGTCTCTTCATTTCTGCTGGATAATAGAAAGGAAGGACTGGCTGTTCAGGGTAGACGTAGCCCAAACTGGGTGAACCACATATATCTGTGTCTCTCTGGTTTTATGTGTTTTTGTGTGCTTGTATTTTCTGCATATTTAATGTGTTGCATTGCTCCATAATATATAATTTTCTAACACCAGGAGATTTAGATATCCCTCTAGATTTAGATCTCCCACTCAAAACCTTATTCTTGTTTCTGTTTTGGGACCTTCCTCGTATAGATAAGGCATCTCCATTTTGACCCTCCATATTTCTCCGTCTCATTTCCTCTGATAGCAAGGTTGAGACAATGTCATCAAAATTCAAGGTAGTTGTATTGCTACCTATTGCAATAACCAGACTGTCCCACGAGTCTGGTAGAGAACACAACAAACTGATGCACTTATCTTCATCTGAGATTTTAATATCAATAGATGACAACTGACTTACCACAGTATTGAAGGTGTTCATATGCTTTGTCACCGAGTCTCCATCCTTCATCCTTAGGTTATACAACTTTTTACACAGGAACAACTTATTCACCAAAGACTTAGATTGGTACAAAGTCCCAAATTTTTTCCACAAATTCTTCGCCGTAGCTTCCCCAGATACATTCAACAATACTGAATCTGAGACACACAATCGTATTGTGCTCGTAGCCTTTCGATCAAGTTTCTTCCAGTCTTCATCTGACATTGCCATTGCTTTAGTACTTGGATCTACCATGATCCATTGATCTTTATCCACCAGCAAATCTTCCATCTTGAGCTTCCACAACTCAAAAATCTGACCATTAAATTTCTCGATCTCTATTTTTCTGCCGCTTGCCATCTTCTTTCACCGCAAGAATCAATCCCGCAGATCTCCCACTGAACAGGGTCTACCTCAGGCCTAAGAAAAAAACCCTCAGCAGCAAAGGCATCCCCTTGAAGCCGAAACCTGGCTCCAATACAAAATGTAGGTTTTAACCCTAAACATAAATGATCTACACACGAATCTTATAACATAAAATAAACAATAGCGAGAGCATAAAACATAAAACAGATAGACACAGAGATTTTCCCCTAGATCCCAAATTGGGACGACCAGCTTGATATTTCATTATACTCCTTTTAGTGTTACAACACATATATATACATGTCGAAGCATACATAAACTAAAATCCATTAACCTTGGATTAGAACATAACCATAGTTCCCTTGATCAGATCTAGAAAATACCAGGGGTTGAAAACCATCGTACCCCAAAACCATGTGCAAACTCATGCAAAAAACATGAGTGGGTCCACCTGTTAGCCCCCCTATGAAATTCTTGTCAAGCAAGCTGGGGGCTAGTTTGTTTTGGAGCCTTCAAGGAATGCCTTTCCCCTAAAAACCCATCCTCCTTCAAGCCTCTTTGTGCTATGCCCAATATAGATCTCCTATAAAATCTCCAAAAATTCCCCTTCAAATTCTACCCATGTCTCTGGTTTAGCCTGACTCGCTATCTATCTTCCTATCGTTACCATTATAAGGCTTCAGAATGCGTTAAAATGGCCTTAAACACCACTCTGAACCTTATATCATGCCTAGCCCCTCTTCTGATAGCCCCACGCTCATTTACCGTCCACAGAACCCGGCGCTGTGACCGAGTCCAAACACTGAAAGGCGCTCATCGTATTTGTTCATCGAGCACATCCTCGACCGTCGATCTTGACAGATCGGATGGCCATCATTCAATCTGAAGCTCTCTGTTCTTTCCCGTTCATTTCCTACGCCATGCCATCGCCGTCCATTTCATGTTGATCTAATGGTTCGGAGCCTACCCGCCCAGTGAACCCCGCCGCGCACTGTGCCCAAACCAACGGTTCCCATCGCACCGCCTTCGCGCGGTAGGCGGTTTTTCCTGAGACCCCAGCGATCCCACTCAGCGCCCGACACATGTCTCCTATATGAAAACAAAACCTCCCTCCCATCGTGCGTTAATGTTCGGTACAGGCCGCGCGACGATACTCGCGTCCGCCGTCAGATCTGCATCGAATCATCCAACGGTCATTCGTCAATGAAGCCACACAGAGTTTAACTCATGACCTCCGTACCTCCGGCCCACTATCCATTCTCCTCCACCGTTGATCCCCACCACGATCGATGGTCTATTTTTGCTTCTCCGCCGTTGACCTTTCCACTGTCTCCTGTTTCGCCACGTCGTCTCCACGTGTACCCTCTGTACCTTCGTCCATTCCATTACATATAATCGGTTTATTTTCGTGTCTTTTAATGATTTTCATTCGTTTTTTCTCTCTGTAAAACGCCACCATCCACTAGAGAAATTTGTCACCATTTCCCTACAATCTCCCTCCATCTCATCATCTGCACAATCGTGCTCATTATCCACGTCATCCACCACCCCATCCATTGTTTTCTTCATGGTTTTCGTGTTTTGCAGGGTTGTAAATGATAAAGGATTGCCAGGACGTGCAGTCTCCGTTACAACGACGGAGGAATCAAGGAAGATCATTTACAGGGGCATAATTTATGAGCAAAAACACGGGATGGTGAAGACAGGATGTTCATTAAAGAGAACAGGGTTTAGAACTCTGTGAAAAAAACTTCTAAGAGCCATTAAATCTTGAGATAACCTGACGAAAGTGGGGATGAAGCGGCAGAGTGTTTCAGTACAAAGCAAAGAGGATTAAGGCACGCTAATGAAGATCTTGAGCCTTAAATCAGCGGTTAAGAAGCAAAGCACCGGTTTGAAGACCTCAAGGATCGATCAAAGGATCCTGAGCACAAGTAAAAGGTAATATCAAGGTTTATTCATCAACATAATGTTTTTCTTCGTCAAGTACAGGTCGCCCATACAAATTTTATTATGCACTGTGTCCCTGAAGGAATTTCCACCCTAACATCAGTTTAAAGCAATTAGAAAATTTATGTAGCAGACTTCTCAGTGGTTCATTTGCCTTTTGTTTATTCACCACAAGTACAGCACCGTAGCCGAAATATGTCAAAATCATATCCGAGAAGATCACTCTTTCACAAAAGAGGAGACAGAGATTAAATACTCAGCATTCAAACAGAATGGGTTTTGGCCCTCCATTCATTTCTATGTTTAATGTTGCATTTAGTGTCCACCTACCTCCTCAGTCGATCTTCTGTTCATCCTCTTCTATAAAACACAGAAGGAAATTATTGTAAAGGTTGTTGATGAGATATCAAAGAAATGCAAGAATTTTCCTCTTGAGACAAGTTCTCTGTGTAATATTGTAAGATAGGCTGAGATTTGATGTATTCAGACTGAATCTTCAAGCTGTGGGCAATGATGTACCTGATTGGTGTTGTTTTAATATGACAAGCATATTTCTTTGGATCCTGATCTAAAGCAGCTGGTGATGTTTTCCTATCTCTGTGTTTGATTTCATTTCATTCCATTTCTACTGGCTCGCATCAGAAGTTTGGCATAAGATTTACCCTTGATAGGTAACTTATGTTGCTGCTCTCCCAGCCTTTTATGTTTTCTTCTTATATGTGTATCTAAATATTGATTTCAATTGATTTAACCAGTGTAGTGGATGTCATTGCCTACTCTCTGATGTATGAATTGAAGAAATCTATGTTTAGATGTTCTTGCTAGGATTGAGTTGGATGAGTTGAGAACACTGGGAGGTCTATACCATGCCTCTGCCTCACTAGGATCTTTCCATCTTAATTAAGCCTTTCTAAGATCCCTTGTATTGCCTCTGATTTTGTCCAAGAAGGTCTGGAGTTAAATGACCTCTGACCTGATCTATAGACAGAATTGGATGGTTCTTCTCCTTCATTTTCATTCCTTAATGTCCCATTCCGAATATCATCTTTAAGATCCAAACGCTTTGGATGACTAGCCCAACTGAATCTGAGACACACAATCGTATTGTGCTCGTAGCCTTTCGATCAAGTTTCTTCTAGTCTTCATCTGACATTGCCATTGCTTTAGTACTTGGATCTACCACGAGCCACTGATCTTTATCCACCCGCAAATCCTCCATCTTGAGCTTCCACAACTCAAAACTCTGACCATTAAATTTCTCGATCTCTATTTTTCTGCCGCTTGCCATCTTCTTTCACCGCAAGAATCGATCCCGCAGATCTCCCACTGAACAGGGTCTACCTCAAGCCTAAGCAAACAACCCTCAGCAGCAAAGGCGTCCCCTTGAAGCCGAAACCTGGCTCCAATACGAAATGTAGGTTTTAACCCTAAACATAAATTATCTACACACGAATCTTATAACATAAAATAAACAATAGCGAGAGCATAAAACATAAAACAAATAGACACAGAGATTTTCCCCTAGATCCCAAATTGGGAGGACCAGCTTGATATTTCATTATACTCCTTTTAGTGGTACAACACATATATATATACATGCCGAAGCATACATAAACTGCAATCCATTAACCTTGGATTAGAACATAACCATAGTTCCCTTGATCGGATCTAGAAAATACCAGGGGTTGAAAACCATCGTACCCCAAAACCATGTGCAAACTCATGCAAAAAACATGAGTGGGTCCGCCTGTTAGCCCCCCTATGAAATTCTTGTCAAGCAAGCTGGGGGCTAGTTTGTTTTGGAGCCTTCAAGGAATGCCTTTCCCCTGAAAACCCATCCTCCTTCAAGCCTCTTTGTGCTATGCCCAATATAGATCTCCTCTAAAATCTCCAAAAAGTCCCCTTCAAATTCTACCCATGTCTCTGGTTTAGCCTGACTCGCTATCTATCTTCCTATCGTTACCATTATAAGTCTTCAGAATGCGTTAAAATGGCCTTAAACACCACTCTGAACCTTATATCAGGCCTAGCCCCTCTTCTGATAGCCCCATGCTCCTTTACCGTCCACAGAACCTGGCGCTGTGACCGAGTCCAAACACTGAAAGGCACTCATCGTATTTGTTCATCGAGCACATCCTCGACCGTCGATCTTGACAGATCGGATGGCCATCATTCAATCTGAAGCTCTATGTTCTTTCCCGTTCATTTCCTACGCCATGCCATCGCCGTCCATTTCATGTTGATCTAACGGTTCAGAGCCTACCCGCCCAGTGAACCCCGCCGCGCACTGTGCCCAAACCACCGGTTCCCATCGCACCACCTTCGCGCGGTAGGCGGTTTTTCCTGAGACCCCAGCGATCCCACTCAGCGCCCGACACATGTCTCCTGTATGACAACAAAACCTCCCTCCCATCGTGCGTTAACGTTCGGTACAGGCCGCGCGACGATACTCGCGTCCGCCGTCAGATCTGCATCGAATCATCTAACGGTCATTCGTCAATGAAGCTGCACAGAGTTTAACTCATGACCTCCATACCTCCGGCCCACTGTCCATTCTCCTCCACCGTTGATCCCCACCGTGATCGACGGTCTAGTTTTTCTTCTCCGCCGTTGACCTTTCCACTGTCTCCTGTTTCGCCACGTCATCTCCTCGTGTACCCTCTGTACCTTCATCCATTCCATTACATATAATCGGTTTATTTTCATGTCTTTTAATGATTTTCATTCGTTTTTTATCTCTGCAAACCGCCACCATCCACTAGAGAAATTTGTCACCATTTCCCCGCAATCTCCCTCCATCTCATCATCTGCACAATCGTGCTCATTATCCACGTCATCCACCACCCCATCCATTGTTTTCTTCATGGTTTTCGTGTTTTGCAGGGTTGTAAATGATAAAGGACTGCCAGGACGCGCAGTCTCCGTTATAGCGACGGAGGAATCAAGGAAGATCATTTACAGGAGCAGAATTTATGAGAAAAAACACGGGATGGTGAAGACAGGATGTTCATTAAAGAGAACAGGGTTTAGAACTCTGTGAAAAAAACTTCTAAGAGCCATTAAATCTTGAGCTAACCTGACGAAAGTGGGGATGAAGCGGTAGAGTGTTTCAGTACAAAGCAAAGAGGATTAAGGCACGCTAATGAAGATCTTGAGCCTTAAATCAGCGGTTAAGAAGCAAAGCACCGGTTTGAAGACCTCAAGGATCGATCAAAGGATCCTGAGCACAAGTAAAAGGTAATATCAAGGTTTATTCATCAACATAATGTTTTTCTGCCAAATCAAATGCAGTCTTATCCAACTTTTTATTATGCTGCTACATGTCTGAAGGAATTTCCACCCTAACATGAGTTCAAGTAATTAGAAAATTTATGGTTTCACCGATGGTTCATTTGCCTTTTTTATTCACCCACAGAGTGACCACAACACGCGCGACGAGAAATATGTCAAAATCAAAATATCGAGAAGATCACTCTTTCACAAAAGAGGAGGCAGTCATCAAATCGCCTCCCATTCAAAATAGAATGGGTTTTGGCCTCAAATTCATTCACAATTAATGTTGCATTTTGTTAATCCCTTACTTTACCTCTCAAGTCGTCTTGTTCATCTCTTCTATAAAAACGAGAAGGAAATTATTGTAAAGGTTGTTGATGAGATATCAAAGAAATGCAAGAATTTTCCTCTTGAGACAAGTTCTCTGTGTAATATTGTAAGATAGGCTGAGATTTGATGTATTCAGACTGAATCTTCAAGCTGTGGGCAATGATGTACCTGATTGGTGTTGTTTTAATATGACAAGCATATTTCTTTGGATCCTGATCTAAAGCAGCTGGTGATGTTTTCCTATCTCTGTGTTTGATTTCATTTCATTCCATTTCTACTGGTTCGCATCAGAATTTTGGCATAAGATTTACCCTTGATAGGTACCTTATGTTGCTGCTCTCCCAGCGTTTTATGTTTTCTGCTTATATGTGTATCTGAATATTGATTTCAATTGATTTAACCAGTGTAGTGGATGTCATTTCTTTCTCTATGATGTATGAATTGAAGTAATCTATGTTTAGATGCTCTTGCTAGGATTTAGTTTCATCAGTGGAGAACACTGGGAGGTCTAGAACCATGTCTCTGCCTCACTAGGAGCTTTCCATCACAATTAAGCCTTTCTAAGATACCTTGTATTGCCTCTAATTTTGTCCAAGCAGGTCTGGAGTTAAATGACCTTTGACCTGATCTATAGACAGAATTGGATGGTTCTTCTCCTTTCATTTTCAGTCCTTAATGTCCCATTTCGAATATCATCTTTAAGATCCAAATGCTCTGGATGACTAGCCCAACTGAAAGCTTGCACATTGAACACAAGTAAATCCTTTCTTGACTCCATTACCCAATGGCCTTGATGTTCTCTGAGTTATCTACCTTTGCCTAATTTCCTCTTTGCTCATCCTTGTCTTATATTGGACCCTTCTTTCCTGATTCCCAACAACCAAACATAAACAAACAAACAAACCCTGTGCATATAACTAGCGTAAAATCATAACTTAGAGCCTCAAAGAGATACACTTTGACTCATATAGAGAGATCCCTCTTTGGACCTAGGAGGGCTAGATCCTAAGGTCTAAAAGTGGTTCTATGTTGTCTCATCTTTTGGTCTTGACAACTTGGCCAAAACATGGGAACCCCAACATAATGGCGACTCCACTGGGGACCTTTCTAAGTTTTCCTCACTTTGCTACATCACAAATCCTCAGAAAACCTGGAATCTCTGGTTAGGTTGGTAGTTAAACACGCCCATTAACGCATCAACATCTATACCATTTTTCGTGTTCTCCCATACTCTTAGACAGAGCCTGGAAAGGGCCAGGTAGCCTCTGGATCTCATCCTCTTCCAGAGGTGACATATCTGGTAAATGCCCTCCTAGTCGATCTCTGGTTAGAGTTTGCTATGTTTTCGGGATATCCTTCAAGAGAGACATCTCATGAGCATTGTGGTGGACAGTGTACCCCCTACACTACAAGAAAAAAGCACATTGGTGAGGGTCATGCTTGTGACGGACCTTTAAGGTCCGTCACCAATGTCACATATGGTGACGACCTTTAAAAAACCATCATTGTAAGTGTATATAGTGATGGTCCTTTATGGTCCATCACCAAAGACATTTTCAATGACACTTTTGGTGAGGGTTGTTAAAGGCCCGTCACTAATTCTCTCTTTGGTGACACTTCTAGTGACGAACTTTTAATGACCCTCACCAATGCTCTTTTTATTACTTTTGGTGACGGTCAAAAAATTTTCGTCATCATCGATCATTAAAAAATCGTCACTGTAAGTGTATATAGTGATGGTCCTTTAAGGTCTGTCACCAAAGACATTTTGAATGACACTTTTGGTGAGGGTCGTTAAAGGCCCATCACTAATTCCCTCTTTGGTGACACTTCTAGTGACGAAGTTTTAATGACCCTCACCAATGCTCGTTTTGTTACTTTTGGTGATGGTCAAAAAATGGCCGTCATCATTGATCATTCGAATGAGTTTTTGATGATGCTATGTGCCTGTTAATATATTTTTTTGTCAAAATTTAATGATTTAATACCATTATTGTGGAGTATTTTTTATAATATGTCCAAAGCCATAGTGGTTAGGGTCAGTGAATTTTTTAGAAGTAATTAGTGTGTATCATTTCCCTCAAGTAATAACTAGTCAAATAGAGATTTCCTATGAGTCAACTGATGATTCATATATATTAAGTTTATTATCTAGAAAATTCCCTTTAGATAAAGTTCCACTATTGTGTGTAGGAAATATATTATTTAATACATAATCAAGCTTTGACAATTCTATTAATGAGAAAGACCTAACGATCCTCACTAATCTGGGCACGCCTTAAATTAATGCTTTGGCACACACTAACATTTCTTAGCACCCCACATGTATTGGAACATCTTTGTACCTAGAACATCTTGTGATGACACTTACGCCCAAGCACACGGTGACATGCGCTAGCACAACATCGTAATCTGCTAACATGTGTTGGCATGATGCATATAGTCCCTAGCATGCCCTGGAACACCTTGGTTGAATGCATTGACATACATTATCACTTGGCACACAATGCCACTTGGCATGTATTGGGACCTATTATTAGTGTGCCTAGCATGCCCCTTTTCAAAAAGATAAAGTCCTAACTTATTAACCCTCTTATTGGTTCTTCCTTTTGTTGCCTTGACACATATTGACATACCCTGGTCCCCTGCACCACATCCTTAGCACCCAACATGTATTGGCATATCTTGGCACTATTAATTGGCACATGATATAATTAGCACACCCTGGAACTCCCAAGCACACTTTGGGAATTCTTGACATGCCTTGATATTCCCTAGCATGCCTTACCAATGCTTAGCATACCTTTTCAGTCCCTCCTTGGCATGAAAACTAACACTCATTAACACTAGTCTCTGGCGCACGTTCCTCATATTCATTAACTTTCATGAATTTTTACTTAGTGCTCCCTTAATGTTTTTTCCTAGTAATCCTTAACACTCATGAACATGCATTATCACTCTCTAGCACACTTTAGCACTCTTCAAAATTCCCTTCCACTTCATAACATGCATAACACTAGTTCCCATATATATTACGCTGCATGCGTTGGTGTTAAAAGTCTAGTGGCTGTGGTGGAAGATGCAGAGAAGCTCCTGTACATTTACATGGTTTAATACAAACTATTTTTTGATTATTGTTGTTAAGTAGATGAGAAGCAACAAAGGAATACTCGTGTAATTAATGCACTAAGACTGCACCTGGCACCTGCTTGCTGCCCAGTGCTGGTGTGCCTAGCAATGCCTCTTGAAAAGCAATATTTAATCATTGTCCTCTTATGCTCATTTCAGTTAAATTTTTCTCCTTTGTTGCCTGACATCTCTATATGCATTGACACACCCTTGCACATCTTGGCATGCCTTATCACTTGGCACATATTAGCATGTTTGACATGTATTCCCACTATTTGGCACATCAAGGGGGTGAAGAGAGATGTAGTCCTAAAGTAGGTCGAGTACGAGGGCGAGTAAGGGTTGCTAAAGGGAGGTCATGATCATCCTCCAAGAGCAAGATCATCATGTGAGTGTTCAGAAGAATGTTACATACCTTAAGGGTCGGTTTGCACTAGGAAGTAGGATGACATATTGTTGGTTCTCTTCTGGCAGATCGAGCTTAAGAGAGGTTTCTCATGAGACTCTGGGCATGTGATTTCAATGATTTCTTTGTGTGAAGGCCGCATCAAATTCTGAAATGTTGAAATTTGCAACAAGAAACAGTGAGATTGGAAACCAGAAAGGACAAAAAAAAATGCACCCACACTGGTGAGGAATTTTGATGCACCAGGAGTGAGGAATGTGGGGCGTCTAATTTATTTTTCCCTTAAATAAATTGGACAATAAATTGTAATTTCATCTCATAACAACTTGTGTTAGTTAATTAAGTCATGGTGACTGAGTTAGCTCAAGAAATTCAAGTACTTGAGGGTCTAAGATGAGGCATCTAGAGGGATGCTAATATTTTTTGGGTCCAGTTGAAATTGATGCATTAGTGGGGTGCAAGTGTAATTCTATTTTCCAATTAAATGCTAAAATCATTAATCAACAATCTGTTAAGTTATGAGCTAGCTAGAGGTCTAGTGAATTAATTGATTTGACCACAACAATGATCAATCATATATCTATAATTCATTAATATTTGTATGTGCATGTCGGGCCGAGGAAATACCTGCTGGAGACAGAAAGTTGAAGTAATTTAATTATTAGTTATCTGCAGAAATTTCTCAAAAAGAAATTATAAAGTTATCATTCTATGACGTGATTGTGCAAATTAAGAAGATTGATTTTCCTAATTAATAAGCAGTTAATTCCCTAGCTAGGATTGTATGAGCAAGGTAGGCTGAAGTAAGGATAAGAATTGGCTAAGTACTAGACCGAGTTTGCCTAGATCAACGGGAGACAATTGACGGAGTGTCGGAGAATCTCATGAGAGATTAAGCATTAATGTTTTGTTTCATGATTCCCTTCACTTCACACACAATAGAGAGGAGGGCCTTTGTTGGGCTTTTTCCTACAATATCATGTTGTTAAAGCATTGATAATTTATTTTCTTGTTTATATGTGATTGTGCTAGATTATGTTTATTTTAATTGAAGACAATATCTATGTTTAGTATACAAAGAGCTGATTGAATCTTGCTGGTTAGATTTTCTACATGGTATTATAGAAATCTTGGGCAAGAGTTTACAGAATATTTGAATATTTTGTGTAAAATTTTCAAAACAACAGGCTATTTAATCTTTATGAAAATTTACCTAAGTTTAAAAAAAATCTACTAACTCAGTTCTATTAGAGAGATATCATCGATTTAAAATCAACTCTTTTTAAACTTTTTGTAACATCGGGACAATTACACCTTCACAGTCAAGAACCTATATGTATTTGAGTGCAGATGCATGCAAAGCTTTAGGGAGAAAGGCAAAGTTAGAGACTTGGTGGTTTAAAGGGAGCATAAATACCTCTTAACATGAATCTTCATGAGAAGCGGTCTCGAAAGGTTGCTGGAGTAGTTGCCACAATTGGAGAAACGAGAGGAGGCGAGTGGAAGCATCCCATCAGCGAGAACCTCCATGAGGGGAAATTTCGGCAGATGGGGAAGAGGGAGCAGCCATACGGAGGTGTAGGTGGTGGGGTGATGTGTAGACATAATCCCAGGAATAGAGGAAGTTTGGAGCAGGTCCATTGAGATGGTGTGTGATCTCATGGTCGAACACAGCTACGAGGAGCCACGGTACAATAGTAGTAGGAAGGATCGATTAAATTGATGTAGTCGGATAATAAATAAAGGCAATCGAGTCGGATGTCAAATCTTTGGATCACAAGTGAGAGTCAACAATAGTTCAAGGGGCACGGATGCGAGGATGTCGGCGCGGCGCAGAGGAATCGATACTAGACAGTCTTACGATATGTGACGATCGAAATATTCTAGATAAAACGAGATGCATTATCTTAGAGTAAGTTGTTCGGAGGTGTCGGTTTAGGACTTGCCGGGTGCAAACAACACTAGAGAAGTGTAGCATACGAACATTCAAAGAAGTCACAGAATGGAGATAGATTGAATTCCTTTCTTGTTGAGAGAGTATTAGAAATTTGCAACAAGAAATAGTGAGAGTGAAACTAGAAAGGACAAAAAAATGCACCCACATAGTGAGGAATGCAGTCTTACAGAGTGAGGAATGTGAAGTCTAATTTATTTTTTCCTTAAATAAAATTCGACAATAAATTATAATTCGTCTCATAACAACTTGTGTCGAGTTAACTAAGTCATGATGATTGAGTTAGCTCGAAATTTGATTTAAGGTGATCGAGGTGGATAGTGGTAGCCACAGCCTATTCCCACTTAGGCCCTCGCCATTGTCTCTTTCAATTTTTTCAATTTCCTTAATTACTAGCACGGTTACTATTTTTGTCGAGTTTTTCAGTGCAGAACACAGGAGCCATTTTGAGGCCCCAAACGATGTTTTTGGGCAAGAAAGGTTTAGCGATTTCTTAGAAATGGTAACGATTGTAGTCCTCGAAGAGATCTTTCTAACAAGGTATCATGTGCATCAAACGAAGATCATATGACCCAGTTACGACCAGGAAAGTTGGCTGCCCAACTAACCCCAACGGGGCCCATAAAATCTTGGTGTTATCTCCTCGGGTTAGGGTTTTGATTGTTTAGGATTTTATCTTTATTTTAAATAATAAAGACCCTTCATCCTTATTGTAACACGGTTCGAAGGATCATAACTATCGGGTTATTTATAGAAAATTTCCCATGTGCAATTATAAAGTCATTGGGATGCCATGATGGATTGTGCAATCAAGGAAGGTTGATTTTCCTAATTAATATAGAATAATTCCACAAAATTGCAGCATTGTTAAGCGAGTGAAAATTAGCTAAATGTGAAATGGAGATTTTTCCTAGATCGACGAGAGACAATTGGCGAGAGTGTATGAGAATCTCAAGAGAGATTAAGCATTGTATTGTTTCATGATTCCTTGACTTAATACAAAATAGAGATAGAGGGTTTTGTGAGTTGCTTCCCAGAGATACATCTTGTGTTGTGCGATTGATAACTTGTTTCTCTTACCTATATGATTGTGTGATCGTGTGTTTTCCCACAAATTTAGAGGAAGGATTCAATATCTTGTTTTAGTACATTACAAGATTAGATTGAATCCGTTGAGTTCAGAACACTGTGAAATAGAAGGGAGTTGATACCATCTTGCCTTGTGGTGGTTAGTAGGCTGCAAGGTGCGGTAAAGACCAACATAAATGGAGGAGGGCTTGCACTATAATTTGAAGCATATGATCGAAACGAGGTGTAATATTGGCCGGATTTAACCCTAGTTTGAGGGTCGACATTGAGATACGAAGTTCATGTCAGATTCGGTCAAAAGGAAATACCCGGAATCTATGGATCCATATGAGCTAGGTCGAGTCTTATGCCTGGAGGCAAGAGTGTTTTTCTATGTGTGGATAGGGTTTGTTCTACAACAATTAGAAGTACATAAGTATAATGCCCTAGTTCAGGACGGTTCCTAGCATGTTTAGTTCATAAGGTATACCCCTTAAAGTACGACAAATTGTGAAGAAATGAGTTGTGACCCTTAGGCGAGGTTTATTTCTGCAATAAGACCAGATACGGAAGATGGTTTTGAATTCGGTATATGTGGAGATAATAGATCCAAAGAGAGGTAGACACGAGCATAATATTAAAATAGAAGAAATGTACATATGGAGAATGGATTGACATACGAGAGTTAGTTGGTGGACTTTCACAATTTTGACAAATATAAAGAGACATAAAAAATTAGTAAATACATTTATTAAGTAGCTAGTTGCAGCCCCAGTTGAGTCATCTACGGATTGTTAGAAGTATGATAAGAGGAGTAATTCATATCTGTTGGTAGATTTGGACAACAAAGATCAAATTTTCGATACACAGAGCAGGTGATCTTGAGAGAGGACTCAAACCCTTGGGTGACGGTTGAAAAAGAGCCACAGATGAAGACGATATTGTGGGGCCCTAGATCGGTAAAAGAATTGATTGTGGTTAGTGATTGATGGTAGTCCAGTACAATTGGAGGGTTGTTAGATTACTATCAAGAAGGCCACGACTCTTGTTGGTGAAGGAAGACAAAATTGGTAGAAGCGTAGGTGTATAGGGCCTGGGATGTCTGAGACTTTCAAGGACTAAAGTAATGATCAAGTGGTAGAACCAACTAGCTAGTTCCTATATTATACAGTTCGGAGAAGGCGTACCTCCACCTTTGGACTTCTCATCTTGGGCTATGTCTCGCGAAATGGGCATACGAAGAGTTGTTTCACAAATGGAATTGTGAACAACTTGTTACCACTCAAACTAGTAGTGGACCTAAAGGTGTTCCTGGGGGGGCAATTGCTAGGACAAGGAAACGATGGAGAGCTTAGCCATTGTCACCCATGACTAAGGCTCGTGCTCTTCACGGAATTT
Organism: Pinus albicaulis; assembly: GCA_034641835.2. Lineage (NCBI taxonomy): Eukaryota > Viridiplantae > Streptophyta > Pinopsida > Pinales > Pinaceae > Pinus > Pinus albicaulis. The sequence continues at coordinate 224,863,286 of CM076575.1, forward strand.
CTTAGATGGGTGGAGTCTCGTGGTTGGAAGTTAATTGTAGAGTATTGGTCAATGAATGGGTGGGAAGTGACCTCAAAACCCTTTCACTAAGATAAATAAAAGAGTGGGACTTGATTTCCTTCTAAGCCAGTGATTTTATCTCCCCAGGGAGAGGGGATTGAAGGGGTTGAGGAAAAAATACTTATGAAGAGTTCTAAGTCCTAAAATCCTTTGAACTGTTTCAAATGGTCCTTGATAGAAAGGCCTTTGACACCCAAATGGGACCACAGGCCCAAGTGGTTTGACCAGTTGGGATGGTGTAACCAATGATGTGTTCCTATTTTCAAGAAAATAGGAAAGGTAAGCCTCTTGTAATATTTTCCCATCGGCCAGGTTGAGCAACCATATATGCAGTTTTTCTCTTATAACTTGCGACCAGAAGAGCTTTGTAAGCCACCTCAGGTTGCTCCAGAGTCACCCAAGCAAGCCCTCTCGACATCATCCTCTTTACGCAATTACCTAATTAGTAATTTAATTAACCATACTTGGTTCTTGATCATGCGGGTATTTCAAATATATTGCTAATAAGCATAAAGCTTTCATGTTAAACGATCACGTCAAAAGACTTTAGACTATGATGCAAAAAATACAAAGAAACCTCACCAACACTCGAAAGGACAAACAAATTCAAACCTCTATAAAGTATAAATGAATGCTCGATAAACTTCATTCCACCACAAAAATGTGTGCTTAATAAAAGAAAATTCTAATTATTGTGCTTTCGAACAAAAGCTTTCAAGGGTAATTGATCTTTATATTACCCCTAACACCTCGTGAACAATCAATGTGTAACAAGTAGACCATCATAGGCTCATTTTAAACATCATTATTATCATTTTATAAATCATTTTGCTCAAATCAACAGAAGCAAGAAGCAATTGCATTCGAGTTCCACGAAGCAAAGTATATAGCGATTTCCTTATTCTTATTATGAAGCTATCTAGATTTGCAACTTGATTGTAGAGTCAACCAATCTTGTTGAAGCCCAATATTGTCTCTTGTGGAGATAAAATTTTACATCAAAGCTGTGAAATCAATGTATATGCTTTCAAGCATTGATATTATCTAATTTCCTAGATTCCAGATTTCATTCAGGAGTTGGTAGTGTTGGACCACATTAGACAAAGTTGCATATGGTTAATAGTTTGACAAAGCTCCTAACAAAGGGGAAGTTGCATGGTTAATGCCGATCATATACGCTAGAAGGAATATTATAAGCATAATTTACTAGAAAAACAAAGAAACATTATCAAAGGAATGATCCTTGAGAATGCGGGTTGCCTGAAAGGATATCTACATGTACACGATTTTCTAAAAGTTTAAACACCGGCCCAAGGAAGAAAATCAAGGAAAAAGGCTTATTTTGCTTCATCAAACAACGATCTTTAAGATTTGCCTAACGAAACGAGAAAAAATACGGCAAGCCATAATTTCCTGTATGAAATGACGGAAATATTGCAAAATTGACACTTGTTTTCTAAAGCAACCACTTGCTTGATAGACACTCGTGATAAGCGTAGCCCGTACTTTAAAATGCCAGCTCATATCTTTCTAAATACTCTTCTTGTACAAGCAAGTTGCTTTGCATCATTTTCATGCTACGGGTTTACCATCATTAGCAAGGGTTTCATGTTTTGAATCGAAGGGGAAAAATATTACACTTTAGAAACTATAATAAACATAAATCTACAAACAGTTACAAAGGTCCAAGCTGCCTTCATTCTTTGATAATCTTCTCTTGGTCTCTCGTTTCGATGATGTTTGCATTATGCCTTGAAACATATAAGGTAACTTGGTGTAGAAATTGTAAATTGATAATTCCAGTGGCAACATTTCAAGACTTATGGACAAGAAGTGGACATATATTAGTTCTGCATTAGAAGAAAAGTCTCCCCACAGATATTATAAATACGGAAAATGCGTGACTTCAATATCCATACTCTGAAAGCATACTCTTGTTTTTGGGAATTTTAGCTTTCTCTAAACACTTGGAAATAGTCTCCTCACTAAGTCATATGCTAACATCCTTACGATGTACGATGTATTCGTATTTTTTATTAAGAATAATAGAGATTTATGCAAATAAGTGTGCATTCACATTATTCACAATAGAGATTTATGCTGATTGGATATTATTTGTGCTAATCACATTTATATTAATGTTAGCAGCATAGTAAGTAGCGTAAAGAGGTAGAAATTTGATTCTGTGTCATGTCGGGTTACGGAAATTCTGCATAACATGTGAGAAGCAATGGAGCAAAACCTCTCATTGCAATTATGAACAAAACATAGTGCCATAACACTTACCTTATGTGACCCTGGGAAATGATGATTTGTGCATCAAATTTGTGGACATTAGTACATATGAACGGTGAACCTATCTACCCTACAACGATATGACCTTGAAATTTGAGTATACTTAGTGAGATATCATATTTGAAAAAGTTTGATACATTGACATATTGCCACGATGTATTGGTCTTAACATTGACACATTCAACCTCCATTGACATTGAAATTACACATAGACCACAATGTAAGATAGACCTTTGGCATTTTTAGACTTCACAAGTGTTTTGGGCATTGATATGTTGGCGCGAGGTTGGTAAACGTATCCAATGTCCTTGGAAAGCTAGATTCATCCTACATCTTAAATCTTAGACCTAAAGCTTTAAATCGCTATACCAAAATGTGAAGGCTTTAAACCTTGAACCACAACATTAAAAATCAAAACTGTTAAAATACCCTTTAGCCCCATCAATTGATGGACATTGGTTAAAATGTCCTCCAAGAGATATCAACTGTCTACAAGGGTAGTTATGCCACCTGAGATATTCATAAATAGCCCATTGTAAGTTCACATTCCATACTATGACCCAATTACCTTTTGAAAATGACTAAAAGCATTGCGTATGCTTATCGCCCATTAGGCGTACATTCCACTTTATACTTATTATTAGCTTTAAAATGATTCTAAGCATTTATGTAGTATGCTTTAAAAATGACCTTTTGAAAACAATTGTAAAAAAATGGTGAAACACTTTAGGAGCTTTTGGCATTATAGATAAAATGTACTTAAGGACTCTTTGATATCTCTTGGAAATACAAGAGAAATGATTCGACAATCATTGCGGTATGCTTTAACCGGTCTTTTGAAAAATGATTCTAACAAAAAGGTGGCAAACTTGAGGAAGTTTTGGCATTAGAGATAAACTCCTTGAAGGTTCAGGATATATCTTAGAAAAATAAATTTGTTTTAAATTACTAGGAGGTACATTGGAAAGGCTTTTGCGACTTCACATACATTCAAGTTCCATATGGCAATTAGGGGCCTTGAGTCAGTCTTCACACTTGTGAGAAAAGCTTCATTTCACTGCTCATCTGTCTCATGAGGAGATGCGAGTTTTTTCTGGGAAAGGGATTTGAAGATTATTGATCGTGCAGTGAAAGTAATAGACCTCATTGAAATCTACCATATATGCCTCATATTGCTGCATCTAGATTGATTTCCACTCCATGGAGATATCTAAGTCGAGTTTTCTTTGTGGCATAACTAATAATATGTAAATTTTCATTCTTGATTGTTTACTTGAGATTGTTGTGTTGTTTAGCAGGGTGTTCCAGTGAGAATCCATCATTATTAGAGGCCTCTTGAGGAGAATTTCACATCATTTCCACAGTTGGAAGCAATCCCAAGCTTAGGTATTTAGCTACGGGTTAATTTTATAAAGTATTATGTTGTGCTACACGGTGTTGTAGTGGAGGGTTAAGAAACCCACTTCTGGAGCTACTTTTTCAGAGGAGAAAGCATTATTCTCTTTGGGGGGTCAGAAAGGGAGTTCAGCATAACTATATGTTCAGCATTGAGCATGAACATGAGACAAAAAAAACACCATTATGGAGATTATCAAACTTATTGTCATTGAATGCACTTGATGGTACGTGGAGTCGTAATCGGCTATTATCAGTCATTAGATGACCATTTTACTTGTGTGTGATATTGTATAGGAAGATGATTGGTAGAGGCATCTTATATTCATTTTTTGTGATGGATCTTTCTTAATGATAATTTCATGGCTGATGAAAATCCTTTTCCTTTAGCATACTTGGATCCCTATGGATTTAACATGATAATTGATGAGAGGTCTTCACTTGGAGATCTCGAAGAGATTTCATTTCAACATCCCATGAAATGAAAAGGTATAAATCTGATATGGAAAGATGGTATTCTTCATTGGAGGAGTACCAAGATGGAGCATGGTAGGAGACACCCACATTTGGATGAAGGAGTGTGGATGGTAAGCAAGAGGTTGGTGGGTTACCTTCATATCTATGACATGGGGCAGCAAGAGGCATGGATGCATTGGCTACTCTTGAAAGAGTTTGGCCATCATGTGACATATCCTTCTTCTAAGGGTATGTTGGTGGGTGAAATTTGGCATGGCACTCGCATCATATGGCAGTAAGGAGTTTGGGTGCATTGTGTTGCTATCACATTATTCATGTCAATCATCACATTTTCACCTCACAATTTGTATGATGGAGGTGTGAAGGGGAAGTAAGAGTTATTGTTGCTTTGGCTTCTCTTGGGAGAAAATGGGCAGAATTTTTCCCATACTTGGCATAATATTTTAGGAGAAAGGGATGGCACAATCAATGCGCAAGGTGGCTACCCTTCAGAATTGAATAATCAGGATGTATTTCTGCATAGGAAGAAATCTTCCACACATAGCAGCATGATGGTGGATGAATTTTTCATATGAAATGTCAAAGAATGGAGTCATGGAGTGGAAAGAGCCTTATCACTAAGGCCAACAGTGCTGTCACTTGGGAGTATGAATCCCTTAATTTTTCAGAATTTTATGAGTATATTCTCATGGGAGGGCTCATCTATGGACAACACTTTCAGCCTAATCACTATGCGTGGTGTTGGCTTGAGGGGTCCTAATCCAGGTTCGAAGGTTTAAGGTTTGCCAACAAACTCCTATACTTCTGGCCCTTGCAACAGTGTCCTACTTGCAGAGGCAAAAGTCTCACCCGAAGCAGTATGAGAGGGTGTTGAACCAGGTGTCTACACCCTAGGAGAGAGTAGGTAAGTCAAGTAGATCCACGTTCGCAACCTATCCAGTTCGCACAAGGTAGGTCCATTCGCAAGGTTATTAACAGTATAATCCAAAGAATACATAGTTATTACCATGCAAAGATCTAGTCAATAGCACAAATTATTATGGTGCAAGTGTTCTTTCTCTTGATGTAAGTGTCCTTTCTCCTGATGTGATATGATATAACACAAACATATTCACAGCATAAATAGATAGCGCAACTGTATTCGTATCTATAAAAGATCCAAAATGTTTGCATCAATAGTAACACATTAGATTAGATAACACAGAGATACTTTAACTATATCCACATATATTAGCATCCAAAACCTAATACAATCCAAACATAGCCTATGCACACAACCAGCAGGGTTCGCACACAACAGGACTGAGGATCTCCGACCACACCGGCAGTAGGAGTACTTACCCAAATGACCCAGAAATATATCTAATAATTCACACTTAGCATCAAACTTGATTCTTGCCTACCTTAAGACTCAAAATGTTAATCTATTTATATCGACTTAGCCTACGCTTCCAACGATCCACAAACCATGTTTTGCAGACTCTTAGTGTACCCTTGACCCATTACAATGCATTTTGGGCTTTGACCCACCCCAAATCCCTGCACTAGACTAAATATACAAAAAATATAAAAAATTGTACAAAATTTGCATCTTTAGGGGACCTCTTTCCAACCATCCCCCAACACAATCTTGTGACTCGTCTCGAGTCACTGTGGTCGTGGGGTACCCACCTACACCTACAGTAGCCTGATTGCCTCAACCAGAGGGGGTAGCACTCCTTTACTCTGAACAACAGCGTTCTGAGAAATATCCACCAACTTCTGCGAATTTGGTCCTTTTGTTGTAGATGTGATGCTCTCCAGAGTATGGTTCAATTGTTTAACTGTGACATCAATATCCTGAAAGATCTTGAGGGCTTCATCAGCCCATGGATTAAGGCCATCGTTGAGGGTCTTCTTCTTCTACTGGAGTTCGTCAATGTCATCCCGAACGATGTGGTTGGTGTTAGCCACCAATAAAATTTGTCATATCAAATGGTGGCTAAAACCTTTTTGGAGCCTTCAAGGAACATGTTTTATTGCAAAAAATGTTATCTCTTGAAGACTCAAGAAGACATCTTGCTATTTGTCTAAATCTTCACTGCTGTTTCCTTTTTCCGAACTCAGAAATTCTACTAATTTCAAGAAAAAATACTGCTGCAAACACCATTTTCCCCTCCTTCCACTTAAAAACTAACCTCCATTTTTACACTATTTCATTCCCATGAAACTCCTATATTTTTCATTTTTCCCCCTTTCCCCTTCATAAAATCCTCTTTACAAAGTTTAAAACTCCTCTTTTTACTCTGTCGAAACCCCCAAATCTATTTAAAACTTGAAATAATTTCATTAAGAACAACTTTTTGTATTATAGGCTTAAGCCCCCTTGGGCTAACTCCTAAACCACTTCCCCATTATATGCCCTGGTGCTAGAACTAGGAGCTAAGCCATTTAAGCACTTATCGCATCGGAAAGATCAAAGTGCATAAATTTATCTACCATATTAAAAATTCCTGATGTGATTAAGCCCTTGTACACAGCTCGCGATCATATTATTGTTTCATACAACCCTCATGCCCACAGTCGGGTGCTAAAAACATTTTATAATCCATCTTCGATTGATATTTTCCTTTGTAAAGTTCATAAACCCAATTTCCTAAATTTTTGGTCTAAGCCCATTAGAGACATGTTTTTAATGATCCAGCTGGATATTGGTGGCCACCCGCCTATTCCACTTGGGCCCCCACCATTGTCTCTTTCAGTTTTTTAATTTTGGCATAACATACTATTTTTAGCAGTTTTTCAGGTGCTGAACTTCTCGAGCCGTTTTAAGGCCCTAAATGATGTTTTTTGGGCATCACACTTATAGTTGTTTGTGGCGAAAGTTTTAGTCCTCGGATAGAGCTTTCTAATGATGTATCATGTGTGTCAAACGGAGATAGTGTGCCAAAGTTATGTCCCTTGGAAGTTGAAACACCAATTTACCCAAACGGGGCCCGTAGTTTTGGCGCTTCATCTCCTAGAGCTAGGTTTTTGGATGTTTAGGGTTCTCCATTGTTTCTCAATAATAAATAGGCCCTCGAGCCTCATTGTAACTCAGTTCAGAGGCTTGTAGCCGCCACATCTCTTCTTAGAGATAGCTACCAGTGCCCTAGCTATTTTTATTTCCATTCTTTCTGTAAGCGAATTTCAATTCTTTGATATTAATGAAATGAAGTGTTATTTCCACTGCATCTCTATATTTATGGTTATATGTTTATTCTGTTGTGTTCCTGCATAAATCCAGATCAGTGGTATCAGAGTGGTCTGCTTTTTCTCGATCCTTATTTGCATGTCCCCAACGAGGTTAGGGTATAAGGAGCTAGGGCTTGATCTAGTGGAACCTTTGCAAGATCAATCTCACATTCCTCGACGAACACCCATGGGGGATGAAAAGAAAGATGATGGAGCAGAAGATCTTATCAGAATATTGCTCGAGGAGGCCCTCGAAAAATAAAGGAACGCGATGATGGATAACTTTGCTCAGATCCTAAAACGGCTACCCACCAGCGGCGCATCTGCATACAGCAGTCACTATGGAGGTGCAACTCCTTTTAAGGTACAAGTAAATTTTGACATTCCCATATTTGAGGTCAAATAGACGCAGATGCCGTAGATAAATGGCTGAATCTATTAGAAGGATATTTCTCTATTCATGACTTTTTAGACCAGGAGAAGATTACTTTTTCACTCCTCAAAGCTACCCCCCATGTTAAGGACTGGTGGGAAACCTAGTGTGAGAACAAGGACCATACAGAACCATGAGAAATTTCCCTGTCCAAAGTGTCGAGAAAGAAGGGTTTTGTAAGTATTTTAGTATTAAAATATTTTGAGGATTTCTCCAATAAGCCGATCTGAAAGAACTTGGATGTGCTACTTGGGAATATGTTGTAGTGCTAAGATTCATACTTACTAATCCATGGAATGTCACATTGAAGCAAGATTTGAGGTTATGAAGAGTAATAAATTCTTTGACAATTCCTTGTTGCATGTGATGTTGATATGTATACTCTTGAAGATTTGAAATTTTGGATTGGAGGGAGTGCCAAATTCAAAACTTGGTATTGAAGAAACCACCAAATTATATATGCTTCATGTTGGTAAAGAATATATATGAAATGTGGATTGAAGGTCAAAGCATCAAATCATAAACTATCACCACTGAAGAGCACAATTTTCGATGGGATCACGTAACACAACATCTAGTAGTGATTGAACTCGATCAATTAATAGATCATGTAGTTTCAGAAGCTAGTATTTGAAGGAAGCCTGAAGTTCAAATATAACTGACCATGTAGTAGTGACCAAACTAGATGAGAAAATAGATCATGTAGTTATAGAAGCTAGTATTCGGAAGAAGTGTGTAGTTCAAATATGGGTTGTATGAGGTGTTTATAAAAGAACGTAGATCAAATATTGGTTGTATGACATGTTTATAAAAATTTGAAATGGATTAAATGAGTAAACAGTGAAGGGTATTGTGTTTATTGTAGGTTGTGCTTACTAATTATTATTGTAATAGTAGGTTGATTCCTATAAGGAATCATCATTTAATGAAGTATTATAGTTTTTCTCTTAGAAACATTTCCAAGTATATCTTCTATCTCATGTGGCAAAGGCAAACCACTTAACTACATGTTTTACTTTAGTGGAGTCCCTCATCTTCACTGCATGTTCTACTTCATTGGATCCCCTCATCTTTAGTGGTAGGCAAAATCATAAGGACCAATAAAAGGAATCTGAAAGGGCTTGGCACTTGGCACCTTCACCACACTGGAAGAGGGGTGCTATACAACTTTGTAGTAAGAAAATTTTGTCACCCAATGTTACATTTAAAAATAACAAAATAATGGTTACATTAACAAATTAAAAAACTAATAAGAATAATAAATTCAATGTTGGCCACACATAAAATACTTCAATTTCCACCTATAGTTTTACCTCAAACTTTCTATAAAGAGATAAAGTAATAGAAAATAAAAATGTTTTTCCTTTTTAGTATGAGAGAGATATAATCACTTCATTACTTATGGAGTTCACAAAAGGCATTTAAAAATAATGTTATTGATACTACATGAGATCTAATACATTCCTTACTCAAATGAAATGTAGTATTAAAATAAAATTATATTATTGACAAAAATAGATCTTATACTCCTAAAAAATATAATCTAAATTACACACACACACACACACACACACACACATATATAAAATAATTAGAAGAAAATTACTATGGACCTATGTCAACATTACTTAACTAAACCATATGTTTTTTTTTTAAGCTTTTTGGTAACTTTTTTTCTCTTTTTTTTTTTTACTTAATCTTAATCAATATGTTTAGATAAGAACCTGTGATAAGTGCTATAACAGATAGCCTCATCACCATTTAACCAAACCACACAAACTACTTTATAATCATTTTATAACTATACATTTTTTTAACAGTAGATGAGATTGAGTCTCGTGCAGTCAGGTGTCATAAAATTAGTTTGCACAAAACAGAATGAGAGGACTGAAATAAGAGTTGATTCAAACAGAATGGGAAAATGAGAGACAACCTCGTGGCATTGCGGATGGGTATGCCTTAGCGGTGGTGGCAGTGGAAGCCTACTCTCCTTACAGTTCAACATTGCCCCAACTTTGAATGGAGTAATACTCTCATGAGTCTCATTCTGTTTGAATCTAATCCTTCCATTATGTTTCTATGCAAGTTAACTTTATGACACCTTGTCCTATTACTGTGACACACTCGACCTCATCAAATTTTTCAGGTGCAACAAGACGAAGAACGAGCCATGATGACGTGTAGCCCGAGTTACATGTATAATAACACTGCCAATAGTCCCTAGATGTTCTTCGAAGTATAGAATGGAGCAGGTATGTGTTTTCATATTTATCATTTTTTTCATATTCATGCGGTCTACTATGTTGGTTGGTTAGAGATATGGTATTTATATAAAAGTATGTTATTAAAATTAATGGATTATGTGGTCTACTATGTTAATTGGTTAGAGATATGGTATTTATATAAAAGTATGTTACGAAAATTAATGGATTTGGTATGTAATGAATTTTAATGGATTGGGTTATTTTATTATTTTTGTTTGGTACTTATAAGAAAAATGTAATTATTACTAAAAAAATAATAATTTTTAAGCATATTATTTTACATATGTTATTTAATTGTTATAACTTGCAATTGTTATAATTGTTATAAGAAATAATTATCTAAACAATAATATTTAAAGTTGAGATTCTAGTGAGTCAAGCTAAACAAAACAATTGCATTTTCACATAGAGTGACCATAAATATATTAAACTACTACATGAAATCCATGATCCATGGCATATATTATTTTGAAAGATTCAAATAATATTACTAACTAAATCCATATTCATTCCTACTCCACAAGTATAAGAGATCAAAATAAATGTATTTCTACTGGGAACTTGGTAAATCTGAAAAGAAGATGAATCTGTCTGGATTTTAAAAATACCATAAAAGATCTAATTTATTTTAAGCTAATTATTATTTTATAACATGTAAAATATATATATATATATATATATATTTAATTATTTTATAACATGTAAGAAGTATATATATATATTTTTAATTATTTTATTTAAAATTTGGTCTATATTTAAAAATGCTCAGTATTTATTCTTAAAAAAAATATAATTTTATTAATGAAAATTTTTAATTTTAATAATTTTTAACCAAATTTTAATAATACCTAAGTCTGATTATAGTTGACAATGTTTGGCCATATTGATATTGATTGAACATTCATTCTCATATTTGATCATGATATGAAGAAAAAAAAAGGTGAGAGGGTTTAGGTTTAATTCGCCGATGGATACACGACCATAGGCATAGGGTTGTCAAGCTCGAACAAGGTGATAGGGTTTAATTCGTGATTTGGGCACGACGATAGGCATAGGGTTGTGAAGCTCGAACTAGGTGGGCACGACTATCTTTCTTGCACCCGCTTTAGAAGCTTCATCGCCAAGAAATACTGAAGATCAGGTACCCTTGTTGGTTGTCCGTGATAACCTTAAAAACAAACACAAAAATTTCAATTAACCTCAGCTCAGCTGTTTCAGTTCATTAGTCCGACAGCCAAACGGATTTTGATTTCTCGGAAACTAGGGGAAGCTAGTTCGTGGAAAGTATTATACTTGTGCAGACAGAAAGGAAAATTTTCCAAGACGGTAGTGGTAATATTGGCAGAGTGGAGACACGGCAACAAAGAGATGAATTTGTGCGCCGAAACAAAAAGCAGAATTGCGAAGGCTTCCGTCCGTAAACGTCATCAAAGGCTTCATAGAAATCAGTAAATGTAACGCTAGGAAGACATTAGAGCGTCCAACCGGACTCAAAAATGGTTTGGCACTTTGGCCATGACTTAAGAAGTTGCTGTTCGTTTTTATAAATTTTCATTTCAAAATAAAAATTCAACATACATTTATATCTCTAATGAAATTTATGGTATTCATGGCAACTATGTAAAACTTGAAAGCCATGAAGAGGGATCGATCATAGAGTTTGGATTTTTTTAACACTTATAGAGCATGGTCATTATGTGTTTTCTGGATTTATAAAATTTTGACTTCGTATGCATGCATCTTTCTATTAATTTTGAAAGAAGTTAAAAAATATATATTTTGATACCATATGCATGCGTCTTTCTATTAATTTTGAAAAAAAAATTAAAAAAAGAAAATATATGATTTATCATACACATCTATAAATGAGTAGCCGACATTAGAGCGTCTCGAAAATGGTTTGACACGTTGGCCATGGCTGAAAAAGTTTTATTCTTTTTAATAAAATTTCATTTCAAAATAAAAATTTAATATACAATTATATTTCTAATGAAATAGCCATGAGGAAGGTTCGATCCTGTTTCGGAAATAAAATTTAGAGTTTGGATATTTTAAACCTTCATTTTCTTAAACTAAATATACTCTAGTATAATTACATGTTTTTTTGGGATTTATAAAATTTTAACTCCATATGCACACATTTTTTATTAATCTTGAAAGAAATTTAAAAAAAAAATTGATTTATCATACATATCTATAAAATGTAAAATATATAATCGTTAAAAAGAAATATAAATTTGTTGTATACAAGAAAGTCAAATGTTGTAAGATTAATTTCTCATAACTATATGTTCAGTATTGAGCATGAGCATGAGACAAAAAAAACACCATTATGGAGATTAGCAGCACTGTCATTGAGTAGCAGTGATGAGTTGGGGGCCAAAATATTATTGGGGCATTCTCATGACTATTTTACTTGTGTGATATTGTATAGGAAGATGATTGATGAGAGGCATCTTATATTTCATTTTTGTGATGGATCTTTCTTAATGATAATTTCATAGCTCAATGAAAATCCTTTGCCTTTAGCATACTTGGATCCTATGGATTTAATGTGATCATTGATGAGAGGTCTTCACTGGGGGATCTCGAAGAGATTTCATTTCAACATCCCATGAAATGCAAAGGTAGAAATCTGATATGGAAAGATGGTATTCTCCATTGGAGGAGTACCAAGATGGAGCATGGTAGGAGACACCCACATTTGAATGAAGGAGTGTGGATGGTAAGCAAGAGGTTGGTGAGTCACCTTCATATCTATGACATGGGGTAGCAAGAGGCATCGCTGCATTGGCTACTCTTGAAAGAGTTTGGCCATCATGTGACATATCCTTCTTCTAAGGGTATGTTGGTGGGTGAAATTTGGCATGGCACTCGCATCATATGGCAGCAAAGAGTTTGGGTCCATTGTGTTGCTATCACATTCTTCATGTCAATCATCATATTTTCACCTCATTATTTGTATGATGGAGGTGTGAAGGGGAAGCAAGAGTTATTGTTGCTTTTGCTACTCTTGGGAGAGTATGGGCAGAACTTTTCCCATACTTGGCATAATATTTTAGGAGAAAGGGATGGCACAATCAATGCACAAGGAGGCTATCCTTCAGCATTGAATATTCAGGAGGTATTTCTGCATAGGAAGAAATCTCCCACACATAGCAGCATGATGGTGGATGACTTTTGCATATGACATGTCAAAGAATGGAGTCATGGAGTGGAAAGAGCCTTATCACTAAGGCCAACAGTGTTGTCACTTGGGAGTATGAATCCCTTAATTTTGCAGACTTTTATGAGTAGATTTTCATGGGAGGGCACATCTATGGACCTTAGTTTCAGCCTAATCACTATGCGTGATGTTGTCTTGAGGGGTCTTGACCCAGGTTAGAAGGTTTAAGGTTTGCCAACAAACCCCTATACTACTGGCCCTTTCAGCAGTGTCTTACTTGCACAGGCCAAAGTCTCACCCGAAGCAGTATGGGTGGGTGTTGGAACCAGGTTTCTGCACCGAGGGAGAGAGTAGGTAAGTCAAGCAGATCCACGTTCACAACCTATCCAGTTCGTACAAGGTAGGTCTATTCGCAAGGTTATTAACAGTATAATCCACATAATACACAGTTATTACCATGCAAAGATCTAGTCAATAGCACAAATTATTATGGTGCAAGTGTTCTTTCTCTTGATGTAAGTGTTCTTTCTCATGATGTGATGTGATATAACACAAACATATTCACAGCATAAATAGATAGCACAACTGTATTCATATCTATAAAATATCTAAAATGTTTGGATCAATAGTAACACATTAGATTAGATAACACAGAGATACTTTAACTATATCCACATATATTAGCATCCAAAACCTAGTACAATCCAAACATATCTTGTGCACACAACCAGCAGGGTTCGCACACAGCAGGACTGAGGATCTCCACCCACACGGGGAGTAGGAGTACTTACCCAAACGACCCAGAAATATATCTAATAATTGACACTTAGCATCAAACTTGATTCTTGCCTACCTTAAGACTCAAAATGTTAATCTATTTATATTGATTTAGCCTACACTTCAAACGATCTGAAAACCATGTTTTACAGACTCTTAGTCTACCCTTGACCCATTAAAATGCTTTTCGGGCTTTGACGCACCCCAAATCCCCGCACTAGACTAAACGATACCAAAAATATACAAAATTGTACAAAATTCGCATATTTAGGGGACCTCTTTCCAACGGTCCCCCAACACAATCTTGTGACTCATCTCGAGTCATTGTGGTCGTGGGGTATCCACCTGCACCTGCAGTAGCCTGATTCCTTTTGTTGTAGATGTGATGCTCTCGAGAGAATGGTTCAATTGTTTAACTGTGACATCAATATCCTGAAATAGCTTGAGGGCTTCATTAGCCCATGGATTAAGGCCATCGTTGAGGGTCTTCTTCTTCTACTGGATTTCGTCAATGTCATCCCGAACGGCGTGGTTGGTGTTAGCCACCAATAAAATTTTTCATATCAAATGGTGGCTAAAATATTTTTGGAGCCTTCAAGGAACAGGTTTTATTGCAAAAGATGTTATCTCTTGAAGACTCAAGAAGACATCTTGCTATTTGTCTAAATCTTCACTACTGTTTCCTTTTTCCCAACTTAGAAATTCTGCTAATTTCAAGAAAAAATACTGCTCCAAACACCATTTCCCCTCCTTCCACTTCAAAACTAACTTCCATTTTTACCTGATTTCATTCCCATGAAACTCCTCTATTTTTCATTTTTCCCCATTTCCCCTTCATAAAATCCTCTTTACAGAGTTTAAAACTCCTTTTTTTACTCCGTCAAAACCCCCAAATCTATTGAAAACTTGAAATAATTTCATTAAAAACACTTTTTTGTATTACAAGCTTAAGCCCCCTTGGGTTAACTCCTAAAACACTTCCACATTATATGCCCTGGTGCTTGAACTAGGTGCTAAGCCATTTAAGCACCTATCGCATCGGAAAGATCAGAGCTCATAAGTTTATCTACCATATTAAAAATTCCCGATGTGATTAAGCCCTTGTACACAGCTCCCGATCATATTATTGTTTCATATAACCCTCATGCCCACAGTTGGGTGCTAAAAACATTGTATAATCCATCTTCGATTGATATTTTCCTTTGTAAAGTTCATAAACCCACTTTCCTAAATTTTTGG
The DNA here is from genome assembly GCA_034641835.2 of Pinus albicaulis. NCBI lineage: Eukaryota > Viridiplantae > Streptophyta > Pinopsida > Pinales > Pinaceae > Pinus > Pinus albicaulis. The sequence continues at coordinate 224,878,605 of CM076575.1, forward strand.
TCTAAGCCCATCAGAGACATTTTTTTAATGATCCAGGTGGATATTGGTGGCCACCCAACTATTCCACTTGGGCCCCCACCATTGTCTCTTTCAGTTTTTCAGTTTCGGCATAACTTACTATTTTTACCAGTTTTTCAGGTCCTGAACTTCCGGAGCCATTTTGAGGCCCTAAATGATGTTTTTTTGACATCGCGCCTCCAGCGAACATCATTACGTTCTAGAAAGATATTCGTGGCGAAAGTTGTAGTCCTCGGATAGATATTTCTAATGAAGTATCATGTGCGTCAAATGGAGATAGTATGCCAAAGTTACGTCCCTAGGAAGTTGAAACACCAATTTACCCAAACGGGGCCCATAGTTTTGGCACTTCATCTCCTAGGGTTAGGTTTTTGCATTTTTAGGGTTCTCCATTGTTTCTCAATAATAAATAGGCCCTCGAGCCTCATTGTAACTTAGTTCAGAGGCCTGTAGCAGCCACATCTCTTCTCAGAGATAGCTACCAGCACCCTAGCTATTTTTATTTCCATTCTGTCTGTAAGCGAATTTCATTTCTTTGATATTAATGAAATGAAGTGTTATTTCAGCTACATCTCTATAATTATGGTTATATGTTTATTCTGTTGCATTCCTGGATAAATCCGGATCAGTGGTATCAGAGCGGTCTTCTTTTTCTCAATCCTTATTTGCATGTCCCCAACGAGGTCGGGGTATAAGGAGCTATGGCTTGATCTGGTGGAACCTTTGCAAGATCAGCATCGTAAACCTCGACAGATGCACATGGGGGATGAAAAAAAAGATGAGGGAGCTAGATATCCTATCAAAATATTGCTCGAGGAGGCCCTCGAAAAACAAAGGAATGCCATGATGGATAAGTTTGCTTAGATCCTTCAACGGCTGCCCACCGGCGGTGCATCTGCATCCAGCAGCCACTCTGGAGGTGCGACTCCTTTTAAGATACAAGTAAATTTTAACATTCCCATATTTGAGGGTCAAATAGACGCAGATGTCATAGATAGATGGTTGAATCTATTAGAAGGATATTTCTCTGTTCATGACTTTTCAGACCGAGAGAAGATTATTTTTGCACTCCTCAAAGCTACCCCCCATCTTAAGGACTGGTGGGAAACCTAGTGTGAGAACAAGGACCAGATAGAACCATGAGAAATTTCCCTATCCAAAGCATCAAGAAAGCCGGGTTTTTTACATATTTTAGTATTAAAATGTTTTGAGGATTTCTCCAATAAGCCCATCTAAAAGAACCTCGATGTGCTACTTGGGAATATATTGTAGTGCTAAGATTCATAATTACTAATCCATGGAATGTCACATTGAAGCAATATTTGAGGTTATGAACAGTAAGAAATTCTTTGACAATTCCTTGTTGCATGTCATGTTGATATGTATACTCTCGAAGATTTGAAATGTTGGATTGGAGGGAGTGCCAAATTCAAAATTTGGTATTGAGTAAACCACCAAATTATATATGTTTCATGTTGGTAAAGAATATATATGAAATTTGGATTTAAGGTCGAAGCATCAAATCATAAACTATCACCACCGAAGAGCACAATTTTCGATGGGATCACATAACACAACATCTAGTAGTGATTGAACTCGATCAATTAATAGATCATGTAGTTTCAGAAGCTAGTATTTGAAGGAAGCCCGAAGTTCAAATATAACTGACCATGTAGTAGTGACCAAACTGGATGAGATAATAGATCATGTAGTTTTAGAAGCTAGTATTCGAAAGAAATGTGTAGTTCAAATATGGGTTGTATGAGGTGTTTATAAAAGAACGTAGATCAAATATTGGTTGTATGAAATGTTTATAAAAAATTTAAATGGATTAAATGAGTAAATAGTGAAGGGTATTTTGTTTATTGTAGGTTTTTCTTACTAACTATTATTGTAATAGTAGGTTGATTCCTAGAAGGAATCATCATTTAATGAAGTATTATAGTTTTTCTCTTAGAAACATTTCCAAGTATATCTTCTATCTCATGTGGCAAAGGTGAACCACTTAACTACATGTTTTACTTTAGTGGAGTCCCTCATCTTCAGTACATGTTCTACTTCATTGGATCTCCTCATCTTTAGTGGTAGGCAAAATCATAGAGACCAATAAAAGGACTCTGAAAGGGCTTGGCACTTGGCACCTTCACCACACTCGAAGAGGGGTGCTATACAACTTTGTAGTAAGAAAATTTTGTCACCTAATGTTACATTTAAAAATAACAAGATAATGGTTACATTCAATGTTGGCCACACATAAAATACTTCAATTTCCAGCTATAGTTTTACCTCAAACTTTCTATAAAGAGATAAAGTAATAGAAAATAAAAATGTTTTCACTTTTTAGTATGAGAGATATATAATCCCTTCATTACTTATGGAGTTCACAAAAGGTATTTAAAAATAATGTTATTGATACTACATGAGATCTAATACATTCCTTACTCAATTGAAATGTAGTATTAAAATAAAATTATATTATTGACAAAAATAGATCTTATACTCGTAAAAAATATAATCTAAATTATATATATATAAAATAATTAGAAGAAAATTAGTATGGACCTATGTCAACATTACTTAACTAAACCATATGTTTTTTTTTAAGCTTTTTGGTAACTTTTTTTTTCTCTTTTTTTTTACTCAATCTTCATCAATATGTTTAGACAAGAAGCCTACTCTCCTTACAGTTCAACATTGCCCCAACTTTGAATGGAGTACTACTCTCATGAGTCTCATTCTGTTTGAATTGAATCCTTCCATTATGTTTCTATGCAAGTTAACTTTATGACACCTTGTCCTATTACTGTGACACACTCGGCCTCATCAATTTTTTCGGGTGCGGCAAGACGAAGAACGAGCCATGATGACGTGTAGCCCGAGTTACATGTATAATAACACTGCCAATAGTCCCTAGATGTTCTTCAAAGTATAGAATGGAGCGGGTATGCGTTTTCATATTTATCATTTTTTCATATTCATGGGGTGTACTATGTTGGTTGGTTAGAGATATGGTATTTATATAAAAGTATGTTACGAAAATTAATGGATTTGGTATGTAATGAATTTTAATGGATTCAGTTATTTTATTATTTTTGTTTGGTACTTATAAGAAAAATGTAATTATTACTAAAAAAATAATAATTTTTAAGTATATTATTTTACATATGTTATTTAATTGTTATAACTTGCAATTGTTATAGTTTTTATAAGAAATAATTATCTAAACAATAATATTTAAATTTGAAATTCTAGTGAGTCAAGCTAAACAAAACAATTGCATTTTCACATAGAGTCACCATAAATATATTAAACTACTACATGAAATCCATGATCCATGGCATATATTATTTTGAAAGATTCAAATAATATTACTAACTAAATCCATATTCATCCCTACTCCACAAGTATAAGAGATCAAAAGAAATGTATTTCTACTGGGAACTTGGTAAATCTGGAAATAAGATGAATCTGTCTGGATTTTTAAAATAGCATAAAAGATCTAATTTATTTCAAGCTAATTGTTATTTTATAACATGTAAAAAATATATATATTTTTAATTATTTTTTAACATGTAAGAAGTATATATATATTTTTAATTATTTTATCTAAAATTTGGTCTAAACAATTATTTCTATTTAATATTTAAAAATGCTTAGTATTTGTTCTTAAAAAATATATATAATTTTATTAATGAAAATTTTTAATTTTAATAATTTTTAACCAAATTTTAATAATACCTAAGTATTATAGTTGACAATGTTTGGCCATATTGATATTGATTGAACATTCATTCTCATATTTGATCATGATATGAAGAAAAAAAAGGGTGTGAAAGAACAATTAGAGAAATAAAGAAGTATGAAGCGCAAAAATATATGAAATGCAAAATTATAGAAGAAAGCCTTATATATCCAAATATTTCAATCCTTTATTGTCTCTTAATAAAATGGGAATATTGCAAACTATTGAAAGTCTATATATTGGATGCTCAACATAATAGGATTTTTACAATAGTAGTGATCTTCTGTATTTATTGGCAGTATTTCAAGATAGTTTGGTTGTGATGAAGCTCCTAAAGAGGGTGCAAGAAAGATAGTTTTCACCTTGTTCGAGCTTGAAAACCCTATCCCTATCATCGTGTCCAAATCAGGAGGCCGACTTTGCACCAGAAATTTTGCTGAGACAAATCAACATGGAAAGCCACTTGCTGCGTCATATGTCGACGTCTATAGGAAGGCGAAATTCAAAGGGGAGCATCATTAACCACCTGGTATGAGGGGAGCATCATTTAGGTTTAATTCGTCGTTGGATACATTGTTTTTGTGGATGACTATTGTTATAATTTTGAACCCCCTGGTATGACGGGAGCATTTAGGTTTAATTCGCCGTTGGATACAATATAATGCAAAATATCAAACACAATCAATAATGTAGTAAAAAAGGCAATGGTTTATGTCAATAATTTCCTAAAAAGAATACAATGGTTTATGTTGAAGAGATCCAACTAGAAAATAAAGAAACTTAGGAAAAACTCATCCTCTCACAAATAACCTCTCACAAATCAAATTCCCTTTCCCCATGTTTGAAATTTTCACTTCTACAATATAATGAAAAATAGCAAAAACAATCTTAAAATTCCCTTTCCGGATGTTTGAAATTTGCTTCTATAATATAATGAAAAATACCAAACACAATCAATAATGTCTTAAAAATAATACAATGGTTTATGTTGAACAAATTCACTTAGAAAATTAAAAACCAAAAAAAATCTCTTCTGTGAAAAAATCTTAGAATTCCCCTTTCGAAATTTCCACATATTCGAGCTAGCTCTAATTATGGATGGTTTATGTTGAACACATCCACCTAGAAAATAAAGGAATCAAGAAAAATCTCGTCCTCAAAACAAATTTTAGAAGTCACTTTTCGAAATTTCCAACAATTCATCCTAACCCTAGTCATGGGCTCAAATTGTTCGGTTCACATGAGGGTCGAATAATAAATTTACCTCAACACTTTTCCCCTTGAATAGATTATATTCCACATAAATACCATGGGTCAATACCACAGTTTGATAAAACTAGGAGTAAAATAAAATAATTTAACCTCTATTTTATTTTTTATTTTTTATGTAATTTGACCATGTCAAACATATCTTCCATATAGGGTCTTAGTGCAATGAACATGCCATCATTACACTTAACATTGGACATATGAATGCTAATATTACCTAATTATAGAATAGATGGTTTATGTTTGTATTACTAATAAGGGCGCTAAAATTTTAATTTGATTATCCATAATGATTATGTGGATGGTAGAGAACCTCCATGACATATTCTATAATATTCTTTGAAGTTTATAAAAGTAAAAAGTTGAGATTTATCTCCAAAGTAATTATGTCCTTTATGACCATTTAATTAAATTGATTAATTAAAAAAATGTCATATGAACTATTGTCATACAAGTGAGTTATGGTTCCTTGGGCATGTAGTATTGATCAACCTTTCTGGTCAAAATAGACAGAACCTACCCATGGTATTTACTGTGGTATTCTCCCGTCGTATCTACCCCCCAAGTTTCCTTCGTTTTTCAAGAGAAATAATAAAATAAGGCTTCTAGAGAGTCCATCAAGCCTAAAAAATGGAATAGGAGCTAGGCATTGGATCATGCTAAGTTTTCAAATCTTGTTATGTTTTGTTGAGAACATTCATTGCACAGTTCTAGTTGCATCCAGAGATGAAAAACCCGTGGTGAATTTGTATGGTGGATCTAGTGAGGATTCACAAAGGTGCTTCAGTGTATTAGGTTTGTGTTTAATGAGTAGTCTTGCACGTCATTTGTAGGGGCTCCATTCTTATTTGTATGAGCATGCATCTTTATTTGAACTAATAATATAAATAAGAGGTTGGGAAGAGTACAATTTTCAGGTCGATACCTGTATTGAATTGGTTTGCAGTAGCAATCATTTTAATTATAACATAATTTATGTGGACACATCCATTGATAATATTATTTTTTGGGATCTTCTAGTAGTATGACAGTTGTGCATCGTACTAGCTTGAGTGTTCTTGTTAGCATATCAAGATTTTTATTTACAGGATTGAAAATTACTGTCCTAAGATGTCCAACTACAGGATTTTTATATATAGGATTGAAAATTCTTGTCCAACTACAATGAAGAAATCACAGGAGCAACAAGTGACCACCGATGTGTCATATGTGAAAGACCGCAAGTTCGATCATTGAATAACATCTACAACCAAGTAGCTTTTATGCTGAATTTTTACGGTCAAGTCTCCTATGTCACATAGGGACGAGTTAAGTAAAGTATAATTATTTTATCATGTAAATTTTCCTCTGCCTTCAACAATCTATTTCTTTAATTAGAAATATTGGGAGAGATGGAAAAATATTTGCGGTTCTATATTGATCAAATCATCTAATCCTTCACCATTAACTAAGAGATGAACGGTGGGAAGAATAATAAATTAAATATTGGATAACTATTAATATGTTTATTTGGGGCTTAGGTTGATTCTATAAATAAAATTAAAGGAAAATTTTTGGAAGGCATGATGGACAAGATGTCGATGTGATGTCCCTATGATGAATTAGTGTATTATTGCATATGTTCTTGCCTAGTATGGGAGAATATGGGTTGTATTGAAGAGACCTTGGAAAGTACCCATAAGCTACTTGATGAACTAGTGACAATATATGGTCCTTTAGATAAAGATATTTTCTTACACAAAAATGATGGTCAAAGCAATATGCCTAAAAGATAATCGATGTCATCCTGCAATATAAGTGTCCATGGGAAGTGAAGGAAGGATAGGGAATAGGGGATAAGCTATTCACACTTGGATCTACGATACAATGAATAAAGTTAGCCATAGAAATTTGTAAGTTGGAGGACATACATACACTCACTGAGAGTGGGGAAACCAAAATGGAAGAAACTCAGGATGGCCTCTTTCAGTCCATGCATGCTTGCATTAATAAAAACAAAATTGTGAAAATATGCACTGAGAGGTTAGACTTAATTTCTTAACACATCTCAGTGGCTTATTTCTAAGGGGTTGATCTCTCTTTTTTTCTATTTTTGCAGATAGTTTCATAGCATTTGGTATCAGATATTTGGATTCTATGGTTTCTCTGGACCAAACATGTCATGATGGAATTTTCGCTATAAAGTTTTCTCTACGAAGGTTCAGAAGTTGAAATTTTTTTCACTAGAAGCCGAAATCCCGAGTAAATTCATAAAACAAATTCAGAACATCGTTCACGATATTTTCAGAGATCGGATATGTGGAAGTTAGGGTTTTTTCATGCTCCTAAATTTAATCTCAAAGAGGTGACCTTCGGAAAATCATCATAAATATCTCTGTCAGCATCGAATTGGAAATTTGTAAAAACTGACCACAAGTACACGAACCGTAGTCTATTGTGTATCAATTTGAGATTCGAAGGAGGAAACAGGGACACATGCCACGTTGTACAAGTTCTCTCTACTGAACTAGTCCATAATTAGGTCATTGTGGGAGATTGGGAATAACAATTTCTTGAAGGATCCAAATCCATTCAGACCTGTGGCATTCGAAATAATATTCACTCGGCTACTACAGGACCAAATTTCATATATTGAAGATCTGAAATCAGGGAGATAATTCAGTTTCAATATCGAGCTCCTCAAAAGCAAGAAAAAGGTGTGTATTTGTTTTTCAAATTGTTCGTACTAGAGAGACACACTAGGAATACTACTATTGTGTTTGACCGAGAAAGAGGTGGAAGAAGTGATGAAGGCGTTTCATGATGGAATATGTGGCAGACACTAAAACTGGTGCGCAACGACATGTGAGATCCTCAAAGTAGGTTTATTCTAGCCACATTTATTGAGTGATGTTCGAGCTCGTGTTAGAGCTTGTGAGAAGTGCCATACCTCGACTGAGAGACAGAAATTTGCGCCCCTGCCACTAATCCTAGTCCATGTTACAGAGCCATTCAACAGTGGGGAATTGACTTCATAGGAGAAATCCATCTGGCCTGCAGTATCCAACACCGATGGATCCTGATCGCCACGGATTACTTCCCAAGTTGTTTGAGGTGGTGTATGCGAGGAATGCTACTAACACAGTGCTAATAAATTTTTTGGAGGAGAATATAGTAGCAAGGTTTGGATGTCCATCAAAGATAATCATGGATAATTTGCAGGGTTCCATGTAATATTCCCAAATTAGCATGCAGCTAATTGGAATATTAATTTTTCTCTTGACATTTATTTAGATGAATAAATGGGTAGGGAGGCACATAAATCTTTTAAGTAGTCATAAAACCCCTCTTAATGTGGAAAGGGATCATATTCATAGCTGGATAGAGCACCCTCATGTGTGAATAAGGGCTAATGCATGTGGACAACGTCAAGTTTGACTAAGTCAACAGTGCTAGTATGGGAGGAGTGGATCATCAATAGAGACAACACAGTGTGAATGGGAGGAAGATTCCATGATGGTGGAAAACCTAATGAGTGGGACCCAAGTTGAGAAGGCTGACATTTTTTTATAAGGAGGGCAAGGTAGGCATAGTAGGGAAGGTTATTCATTATTGATTTTATGGTCTGCATGAATATTTTTCATTCTTCAGTTGTTTACTTGAGATTTTCGTGTTGTTTAGCATCGGGTGTTCCCGAGTGGGAATCCAATATCCTTCATTGAGAGGCCTCTTGGAGGAGAATTTCACTTCATTTCCACACTGAGGCTTAAGCCCAAGCTTCAGTGTTTAGCTACACTTAAATTTCTGCAGAGTATTATGTTGTGTTGCAGGGTGTTGTAGTGGAGGGTTAAGAAACCCACTTTTGGAGCTATTTTTTCAGAGGAGAAAGCATTCTTCTCTTTAAGGGGTCAGAAAGGGAGTTTATTGAGGTTAATTTCACATCTTGGCACCAAGCCAACATATCCCCATCATCTACGACACAGTATCCCTCTTTAACTGCGTTATATCAATGAGCATTTGCAGTGGGGGTTTTAGTGCTTGATTTGGAGGGTGATATCTTCAGTGGTAAGATCAACCTTTCACTTGAAGGATCTGTTGGAGAATATATATTCATTATTTGTATTATCTACAACAATATTCATCCATTTATTCAGTAGTAGCTGCTAATCAGCTCTAGGGCTGCATTATGACATTTTGGTTATTTTGTATATTTCAAGAAACCCTTCCCGAGTTGTCTTGAAAATGTGTTTGTGAGTATAGATATTTGTTCTCGGCATTATTTGAGCCCTATAACTTAGTATATATATGTATTTAAATTTTCAAGCAATAGTTATATCTAATAAGACTGCGCTGTCATGTAGATGTTGTCTTGAGGCTTGTTTTTCCAAGCTTGAGTGACTATTTCCTTAAGGACTTGTATATAATTTGTTCCTATGATCTTAATGTGATGGCTATACGATCTTCTTACATTTGTCACTGCTATTTCCATTTTTTGTGTTCATGTATTGTTTCTTTCCCATTTAGGAATATTATAGTGGTATCAGAGCATAATCTTGGCTTAGCCTGTGAGTTTCAATCCAATATGCTATAAGAAGAAGAAGAGAAGAAAACGAGATCTATAATGATGGAAGTAATGAGCTTTGTCTCATCACTTTTCAGATCTATGAAGAACCTCTCCAAGGACGTCAAGCAGATGAAAAAGGAGAGATGCAATGAAACCTTTAAAGGGTTTCAAGAAGAAGAAGGTCTATGTATTGCCTATCATCAGAAGAAAGAACCGGTGTTGCATAGAACTCCAAAGCAATATACTATGCCCTTCTATTTTGAGGAATAAGACAAGAGGTGTGGAGATGGAGGGCACTTGGAACATGAAATTCTAGGTAAATACCTGGAAAAATGTAAGTTTCAACCTAGAGCTTTCAAGGAGACTCTAACTCTCCCACAGTTCATTCGGCTCAAAGAAGAAAGGAGACCTTGTATAAATAGGAAAATAAAGGGAAATAGATTTCTATTGTCTAACTTTGATGGCTCATCCTCTTGAATAACAACAGCTTGGGGAATGAAGTTGGATGCATTTTTTACGCTACATCCAGTAGTAGAGAAAGAATCTATTGAGATTGCAGCGCTGCACCTTGAGGGCTAAGCAAATATTTGGTGGTTTAGCCATTTGATTCATGCACGAGTGACTGCATATGTAGATTTTACTCAAACATTGATCAAAATGTTTGACAATAAGAGATCAGAGGATAAGAGGCATTCACCACCAGTTGCTGCAGGAGCACTTGCATCAGGAGAAAGAACACTTGAACCTTTGCAAAGATGTCTTAATCCCTTGACATTTAGAGTCCCATGCACTATTCTGGAAATGCACGAGGAAGAGGAGACTTATACTAGTGTTGATGCAGCCAAAGAAGAGCATCCATCATCATCAATAGTTGGGGAAGTCATCGCATTGAAGGAAGGACCCCTTGTAGTAGTACAAGATGTTCCCAAGTTTCACCAAGGTATGCATATGTTTCCACTTTCTGTTATTTTAGCACATCTTATGGAGGGTTGTGGGAATATGCCATTGCATGAGCAAGGGTCAAATCATATTGATGATTTGGAGCAACAGACTATAATTTTGCTTAGTAGTCCTGAGTTGTTCAATGACGGGATAAACAATCATCCTAGTTATTCAATATTGAGATGAACACAACTCCTGGGGTTGGAGTGTGGATTCCTCGAGGATAGGATGAGAATTTTCCTCATAAAACTAATGCATAAATATATGTTCAGCATTGAGCATGAGCACGAGACAAAGAAAACACCATTATGGAGATTAGCGGCACTGTCATTGAGTAGCAGTGATGAGTTGGGGGCCCAAATATTATTGGGGCATTTTGATGACCATTTTACTTGTATGATATTGTATAGGAAGATGATTGATGAGAGGCATCTTATATTTCATTGTTGTGATGGATCTTTCTTAATGATAATTTCATAGCTCAATGAAAATTCTTTGCCTTTAGCATACTTGGATCCCTATGGATTTAACATGATCATTGATGAGAGGTCTTCACTTGGAGATCTCGAAGAGATTTCATTTCAACATCCCATGAAATGAAAAGGTAGAAATCTGATATAGAAAGATGGTATTCTCCATTGGAGGAGTACCAAGATGGAGCATGGTAGGAGAAACCCACATTTGGATGAAGGAGTGTGGATGGTAAGCAAGGGGTTGGTGAGTCACCTTCATATCTATGACATGGGGTAGCAAGAGGCATGGCTGCATTGGCTAGTCTTGAAAGAGTTTGGCCATCATGTGACATATCCTTCTTCTAAGGGTATGTTGGTGGGTGAAATTTGGCATGGCACTCGCATCATATGGCAGCAAGGAGTTTGGGTGCATTGTGTTGCTATCACATTCTTCATGTCAATCATCATATTTTCACCTCATGACTTGTATGATGGAGGTGTGAAGGGGAAGCAAGAGTTATTGTTGCTTTGGCTTCTCTTGGGAGAGTATGGGCAGAATTTTTCCCATACTTGGCATAATATTTTAGGAGAAAGGGATGGCACAATCAATGCACAATGAGGCTACCCTTCAGCATTGAATAATCAGGATGTATTTCCGCATAGGAAGAAATATGCGACACATTGCAGCATGATGGTGGATGACTTTTGCATATGACATGTCAAAGAATGGAGTCATGGAGTGGAAAGAGCCTTATCACTAAGGCCAACAGTGTTGTCACTTGGGAGTATGAATCCCTTAATTTTACAGACTTTTATGAGTAGATTCTCATGGGAGGGCTCATCTATGGACCTCACTTTCAGCCTAATCACTATTCGTGGTGTTGGCTTGAGGGGTCCTGACCCAGGTTCGAAGGTTTAAGGTTTGCCAACAAACCCCTATACTACTGGCCCTTTCAAAAGTGTCCTACTTGCAGAGGAAAAATTCTCACCCGACGCAGTATGGGAGGGTGCTGGAACCAAGTTTCCGCACCCTAGGAGAGAGTAGTTAAGTCAAGCAGATCCACGTTCGTAACCTATCCAGTTCGCACAAGGTAGGTCCATTCACAAGGTTATTAACATTGTAATCCACAGAATACATAGTTACTACCATGCAAAGATCTAGTCAGTAGCACAAATTATTATGGCGCAAGTGTTCTTTCTCTTGATGTAAGTGTTCTTTCTCCTGATGTGATATGATATAACACAAACATATTCGTAGCATAAACAGATAGCGCAACTGTATTCGTATCTATAAAAGATCCAAAATGTTTGCATCAATAGTAACACATTAGATTAGATAACACAGACATACTTTAATTATATCCACATATATTAGCATCCAAAACCTAGTACAATCCAAACATAGCCTGTGCACACAACCAGCAGGGTTCGCACACAACAGGACTGAGGATCTCCGCCCACACGGGCAGTAGGAGTACTTACCCAAATGACCCAGAAATATATCTAATAATTCACAATTAGCATCAAAATTGATTCTTGCCTACCTTAAGACTCAAAATGTTAATCTATTTATATCGACTTAGCCTATGCTTCCAACCATCCGCAAAATGTGTTTTGTAGACTCTTAGTCTACCCTTGACCCATTGCAATGCATTTTGGGCTTTGACCCACCCCAAATCCCTGCACTGGAATAAATGATACCAAAAATATACAAAATTGTACAAAATTCGCATCTTTAGGGGACCTCTTTCCAACGATCCCCCAACACAATCTTGTGACTCGTCTCAAGTCACTGTGGTCGTGGGGTATCCACCTACACCTACAGTAGCCTGATTGCCTCAACCAGAGGGGGTAGCACTCCTTTACTCTGAACAACAACGTTCTGACAAATATCCACCAACTTATGCAAATTTGGTCCTTTTGTTGCAGATGTGATGCTCTCCAGAGTATGGTTCAATTGTTTAGCTGTGACATCAATATCCTGAAAGAGCTTTAGGGCTTCATCAGCCCATGGATTAAGGCCATCGTTGAGGGTCTTCTTCTTCTACTAGAGTTCGTCAATGTCATCCTGAACGACGTGGTTGGTGTTAGCCACCAATAATATCTGTCATATCGAATGCTGGCTAAAACATTTTTGGAGCCTTAACGGAACACATTTTATTGCAAAAAATGATATCTCTTGAAGACTCAAGAAGACATCTTGCTATTTGTCTAAATCTTCAATGTTGTTTCCTTTTTCCCAACTCATAAATTCTGCTAATTTCAAGAAAAAATACTGCTGCACACACCATTTTCCCCTCCTTCCACTTCAAAACTAACCTCCATTTTTACCCTATTTCATTCCCATGAAACTCCTCTATTTTTCATTTTTCCCCATTTCCCCTTCATAAAATCCTCTTTACAAAGTTTAAAACTCCTCTTTTTACTCTGTCGAAACCCCCAAATCTATTTAAAACTTGAAAGAATTTCATTAAAAACAAATTTTTGTATTACAGGCTTAAGCCCCCCTTGGGCTAACTCCTGAACCACTTCCCCATTACATGCCTTGGTGCTAGAACTAGGCGCTAAGCCATTTAAGCACTTATCGCCTCACAAAGATCAGAGCACATAACTTTATCTACCATATTAAAAATTTCCGATGTCATTAATCCCTTGTACAAAGCTCCCGATCATATTATTGTTTCATATAACCCTCATGCCCACAGTTGGGTGCTAAAAACATTGTATAATCCATCTTCGATTGATATTTTCCTTTGTAAAGTTCATAAACCCACTTTCCTAAATTTTTTCTCTAAGCTCGTGGCCACCCACCTATTCCACTTGGGCCCCCACGATTGTCTCTTTCAGTTTTTAAGTTTCGGCATAACTTACTATATTTAGCAGTTTTTCGGGTCCCGAACTTCCGGAGCCGTTTTGAGGCCCTAAATGATTTTTTTTGGGCATTGCACCTAAAGAGAATAATATTCGATTCCAGAAAAGTTGTAGTCCTCGAATAGAGATTTCTAATGATGTATCATGTGCGTCAAACGGAGATAATATGCCAAAGTTACGTCCGTGGGAAGTTGAAACACCAATTTACCCAAACGGGGCCCATAGTTTTGTCACTTCTTCTCCTAGGGTTAGTTTTTTGGATGTTTAGGTTTCTCCATTGTTTCTCAATAATAAATAGGCCCTCTACCATCATTGTAACTCAATTCAGAGGCCTGTAGCCATCACGTCTCTTCTCAGAGATAGCTACCAGTGCCCTAGCTAGTTTTATTTCCATTCTGTCTGTAAGCGAATTTCAGTTCTTTGATATTAATGAAATGAAGTGTTATTTCCACTGCATCTCTATATTTATGGTTATATGTTTATTCTCTTGCGTTCCTCCATAAATCTGGATCAGTGGTATCAGAGCAGTCTGCTTTTTCTCGATCCTTCTTTGCATGTCCCCAACGAGGTTGGGGTATAAGGAGCTAGGGCTTGATCTAGTGGATCCTTTGCAAGATCATCCTCGCAAACCTCAATGGACGCCCATGGGGGATGAAAAGAAAGACAAGGGAATAGGAGATCCTATCAAAATATTTCTCGAGGAGGCCCTCGAAAAACAAAGGAACGCGATGATGGATAACTTTTCTCAGATCCTTCAACGGCTACCCACCGGCAGCGCATCGACATCTAGCAGCCACTCTGGAGGTGCGACTCCTTTTATGGTACAAGTAAATTTTGACATTCCCATATTTGAGGGTCAAATAGACGCAGATGTCGTAGATAGATGGTTGAATCTATTAGAAGGATATTTCTCTATTCATGACTTTTCAGACCGAGAGAAGATTATTTTTTCACTCCTCAAAGCTACCCCCCATGTTAAGGACTGGTGGGAAACCTACTATGAGAACAAGGACCAGACAGAACCATGAGAAATTTCCCTGTCCAAAGCGTCGAGAAAGCCGGGTTTTGTAAGTATTTTAGTATTAAAATATTTTGAGGATTTCTCCAATAAGCCGATCTGGAAGAACCTGGATGTGCTACTTGGGAATATGTTGTAGTGCTAAGATTCATAATTACTAATCCATGGAATGTCACTTTGAAGCAAGATTTGAGGTTATGAAGAGTAAGAAATTCTTTGACAATTCCTTGTTGCATGTCATGTTGATATGTATACTCTTGAACATTTGAAATGTTAGATTGGGGGGAGTGCCAAATTCAAAATTTGGTATTGAAGAAACTACCAAATTATATATGTTTCATGTTGCTAAAGAATATATATGAAATGTCGATTGAAGGTCAAAGCAGCAAATCATAAACTATCACCACCGAAGAGCACAATTTTCGATGGGATCACATAACACAACATCTAGTAGTGATTGAACTCGATCAATTAATAGATCATGTAGTTTCAGAAGCTAGTATTTGAAGGAAGCCCGAAGTTCAAATATAAGTGACCATGTAGTAGTGACCAAACTGGATGAAATAATAGATCATGTAGTTTTAGAAGCTAGTATTCGAATGAAGTGTGTAGGTCAAATATGGGTTGTATGAGGTGTTTATAAAAGAACGTAGATCAAATATTGGTTGTAAGACATGTTTATAAAAGTTTTAAATGGATTAAATGAGTAAATAGTGAAGGGTATTGTGTTTATTGTAGGTTGTGCTTACTAATTATTTTTGTAATAGTAGGTTGATTCCTAGAAGGAATCATCATTTAATGAATTATTATAGTTTTTCTCTTAGAAACATTTCCAAGTATATCTTCTATCTCATGTGGCAAAGGTGAACCACTTAACTACATGTTTTACTTTAGTGGAGTCCCTCATCTTCACTGCATGTTCTACTTCATTGGATCCCCTCATCTTTAGTGGTAGGAAAAATCATAAAGACCAATAAAAGGACTCTGAAAGGGCTTGGCACTTAGTGCCTTCACGACACTCGAAGAGGGGTGCTATACAACTTTGTAGTAAGAAAATTTTGTCACCTAATGTTACATTTAAAAATAACAAAATAATGGTTACATTAAAAAATTAAAAAACTAATAAGAATAATAAATTCAATGTTGGCCACACATAAAATACTTCAATTTCCACCTATAGTTTTACCTCAAACTTTCTATAAAGAGATAAAGTAATAGAAAATAAAAAAGTTTTTACTTTTTAGTATGAGAGATATATAATCCCTTCATTACTTATGGAGTACACAAAAGCTATTTAAAAATAATGTTATTGATACTACATGAGATCTAATACATTCCTTACTCAATTGAAATGTAGTATTAAAATAAAATTATATTATTGACAAAAATAGATCTTATACTCGTAAAAAATATAATCTAAATTATATATATATATATATATATATATATATATATATATATATATAAAATAATTAGAAGAAAATTAGTATGGACCTATGTCAACATTACTTAACTAAACCATATGTTTTTTTTTAAGCTTTTTGGTAACTTTTTTTTTCTTCTCTTTTTTATTACTCAATCTTCATCAATATGTTTAGATAAGAAGGGAATTGAACTTGGGATAAGTGCTATAACAAATAGCCTCATCACCATTTAACCAAACCACACAAACTAATTTATAATCATTTTATAACTATACATTTTTTAACATTAGATGAGATTGAGTCAAGACCAGGTGTCATAAAATTAGTTTGCACAAAACAAAATGAGAGGACTGAAATAAGACTCGATTCAAACAGAATGGGAAAATGAGAGACAACCTCGTGGCATTGCGGATGGGTATGCCTTAGCGGTGGTGGCCGTGGAAGCCTACTCTCCTTACAGTTCATCATTTCCTCAACTTTGAATGGAGTACTACTCTCATGAGTCTCATTCTGTTTGAATCGAATCCTTCCATTATGTTTCTATGCAAGTTAACTTTATGACACCTTGTCCTATTACTATGACACACTCAGCCTCATCAAATTTTTTGGGTGCGGCAAGACGAAGAACGAGCCATGATGACGTGTAGCCCGAGTTACATGTATAATAACACTGCCAATAGTCCCTAGATGTTCTTCGAAGTATAGAATGGAGCGGGTATGTGTTTTCATATTTATCATTTTTTCATATTCATGGGGTCTACTATGTTGGTTGGTTAGAGATATGGTATTTATATAAAAGTATGTTACGAAAATTAATGGATTATGCGGTCTACTATGTTAATTGGTTAGAGATATGGTATTTATATAAAAGTATGTTACGAAAATTAATGGATTTGGTATGTAATGAATTTTAATGGATTGGGTTATTTTATTATTTTTGTTTGGTACTTATAAGAAAAATGTAATTATTACTAAAAAAATAATAATTTCTAAGTATATTATTTTACATATGTGATTTAATTGTTATAACTTGCAATTGTTATAGTTGTTATAAGAAATAATTATCTAAACAATAATATTTAAAGTTGAAATTCTAGTGAGTCAAGCTAAACAAAACAATTGCATTTTCACATAGAGTCACCATAAATATATTAAACTACTACATGAAATCCATGATCCATGGCATATATTATTTTTGAAAGATTCAAATAATATTACTAACTAAATCCATATTGATTCCTACTCTACAAGTATAAGAGATCAAAAGAAATGTATTTCTTGTGGGAACTTGGTAAATCTAGAAATAAGATGAATCTGTTTGGATTTTAAAAATACCATAAAAGACCTAATTTATTTTAAGCTAATTGTTATTTTATAACATGTAAAAAATATATATATTTTTAATTATTTTATAACATGTAAGAAGTATATATATATTTTTAATTATTTTATTTAAAATTTGGTCTAAACAATTATTTCTATTTAATATTTAAAAATGCTAAGTATTTGTTCTTAAAAAAAATATATAATTTTATTAATGAATTTTTTTAATTTTAATAATTTTTAACCAAAATATAATTTTATTAATGAATTTTTTTAATTTTAATAATTTTTAACCAAATTTTAATAATACCTATGTCTGATTATAGTTGACAGTGTTTGGCCATATTGATATTGATTGAACATTCATTCTCATATTTGATCATGATATGAAGAAAAAAAAAAAGTGCGAAAGAACAATTAGAGAAATAAAGAAGTATGAAGCACAAAAAGATATGAAATGCAAAATTATTGAAGAAAGCCTTATATATCCCAATATTTCAATCCTTTATTGTCTCTTAATAAAATGGGAATATTGCGAACTATTGAAAGTCTATATATTGGATACTCAACATAATAGGATTTTTACAATAGTAGTGATCTTCAGTATTTCTTGGCAGTATTTCAGATAGTTTGGTTGTGATGAAGCTCCTAAAGTGGGTGCAAGAAAGATAGTTTTCACCTTGTTCGAGCTTGACAACCCTATCCCTATCGTCGTGCCCAAATCAGGAGGCCGATTTTGCACCAGAAATTTTGCTGAAACAAATCAACTTGGAAAGCCATATGTCGACGTCTATAGGAAGGCGAAATTGAAAAGGTTCTGCGTCATATGTCGACGTCTATAGGAAGTCGAAATTGAAAAGGTTCTTCATTTGTGATTGATTATTAACCACCTGGTATGAGGGGAGCATCATTTAGGTTTAATTCGCCCTTGGATACATTGTTTTTGTGGATGATTATTGTTATAATTTTGAACCCCCTGGTATGACAGGAGCATTTAGGTTTAATTGGCCGTTGGATACATTGGAACCAATTATGACGCAGCAAGTGGCTTTCCAAGTTGATTTGTTTCAGCAAAATTTCTGGTGCAAAATCGGCCTCGTGATTTGGACACGACGATAGGGATAGGGTTGTCAAGCTCGAACAAGGTGAAAACTATCTTTCTTGCACCCGCTTTAGGAGCTTCATCACAACCAAACTAAAGATCAGGTACCCCTGGGGAGTACCTTGTTGGTCGTCTGTGATAACCTTAGAAACAAACACAAAAATTTAAATTTCATTTGTTCTTAGTCCGACAGCCAAAAGGATTTTAGGAGCTCAGCTGTTTCAGTTCATTAGTCCGACAGCCAAAAGGATTTTGATTTCTCGGAAGGTATTATACTTGTGCAGACAGAAAGGAAGGTATTATACTTGTGCAGGCAGAGTGGAGACACGGCAACAAAGAGATGAATTTGTGCCCCGAAACAAAAAGCAGAATTGCGAAGGCTTCCGTCCGTAAACGTCATCAAAGGCTTCATAGAAATCGGTAAACGTAGCGCTGGGAAGACAATAGAGCGTCCGACCGGACTCAAAAATGGTTTGGCACTGAAGAAGTTGCTGTTCCTTTTCATAAAATTTCATTTCAAAGTAAAAATTCAACATACATTTATATCTCTAATGAAATTTATGCTATTCATGGCAACTATGTAAAACTTGAAAGCCATGAAGAGGGATCCTGCAGTAAATATACTCGAGCCTAATTACATGTGTTTTCTGGATTTATAAAATTTTGACTTCGTATGCATGCACCTTTCTATTAATTTTGAAAGAAGTTAAAAAATATATATTTTGATTCCATATGCATGCGTCTTTCTATTAATTTTGAAAAAAGTTTTAAAAAAAGAAAATATATGATTTATCATACACATCTATAAATGGGTAGCCGACATTAGAGCGTCTCGAAAATGGTTTGACACGTTGGCCATGGCTGAAAAAGTTGCTGTTCTTTTTAATAAAATTTAATTTTAAAATAAAAATTCAATATACAATTATATTTCTAGTGAAATAGCCATGAGGAAGGTTCGATCCTGTTTCAGAAATAAAACTTAGGGTTTGGATATTTTTAACCTTCATATCTTGATTCTACAATATAATGAAAAATAGCAAAAACAATCTTAGAATTCCCTTTCCGGATGTTTGAAATTTGCTTCTATAATATAATGAAAAATACTAAACATAATCAATAATGTCTTAAAAATAATACAATGGTTTATGTTGAACAAAATCACATAGAAAATAAAAAACCAAAAAAAGTCTCTTCTGTGAAAAAAATCTTAGAATTCCCCTTTCGAAATTTCCACATATTCAAGCTAGCTCTAATTATGGATGGTTTATGTTGAACACATCCACCTAGAAAATAAAGGAATCAAGAAAAAGCTCATCCTCAAAACAAATTTTAGAAGTCACTTTTCGAAATTTCCGGCCATTCGTCCTAACCCTACTCATGGGCTCAAATTGTTGGGTTCACATGAGGGTCGCATAATAAATTTACCTCAACACTTTTCCCCTTAAATAGATTATATTCCACATAAATACCATGGGTCAATACCACAGTTTGATAAAACTAGGAGTAAAATAAAATAATTTAACCTCTATTTTATTTTAAATATTAATTTGATTAATTCTATTTTATTTTTCTATTTTTTATGTAATTTGACCATGTCAAACATATCTTCCATATAGGGTCTTAGTGCAATGAACATGCCATCATTACACTTAACATTGGACGTATGAATGCTAACATTACCTACTTATAGAAGAAGAATGGTTTTATATTTATGCTAATAAGGGCGCTAAAATTTTAATTTGATTATCAATAATGATTATGTGGATGGTAGAGAACCTCCATGACATATTCTATAATATTCTTTGAAGTTTACAAAAATCAAAAGTTGGGATTTATCTCCAAAGTAATTATGTCCTTTTTGACCATTTAATTAAATTGATTAATTAAAAAAATGTCATATGAACTATTGTCATACAAGTGAGTTATAGTTCTTTGGGCATGTAGTATTGATCAACCTTTCTGGTCAAAATAGACAGAACCTACCCATGGTATTTACTGTGGTATTCTCCCATGGTATCTACCCCCCAATTTTCCTTCGTTTTTCAAGAGAAATAATAAAATAAAGCCTCTAGAGAGTCCATCAAGCCTAAAAAATGGAATAGGAGCTAGGAATTGGATCATGCTAAGTTTTTAAATCTTCTTATGTTTTGTTCAGAACATTCATTAAATAGTTCTAGTTGCATCCAGAGATGAAAAACCCGTGGTGAATTTGTATGGTGGATCTAGTGAGGATTCACAAAGGTGCTTCAGTGTATTAGGTTTGTGTTTAATGAGTAGTCTTGCACGTCATTTGTAGGGGCTCCATTCTTATTTGTATGAGCATGCATCTTTATTTTGAGCTAATAATATAAATAAGAGGTTGGGAGGCTTGAGGGTTCTTGTTAGCATATCAAGATTTTTATTTACAGGATTGAAAATTACTATCGTAAGATGTCCAACTATAGGATTTTTATATATAGGATTGAAAATTCTTGTCCAACTACAATGAAGAAATCACAGGAGCAACAAGTGACCGATGTGTCATATGTGAAAGACTGCAAGTTCGATCATTGAATAACATCTCCAACCAAGTAGCTTTTACGTTGAATTTGAACGGTCAAGTCTCCTATGTCACATAGGGACGAGTTAAGTAAAGTATAATTATTTTATCATGCCAATTTTCCTCTGCCTTCAACAATCTATTTCTTTAATTAGAAATATTGGGAGAGATGGAAAAATATTTGCGGTTCCATATTGATCGAATGATCTAATCCTTCACCATCAACTAAGAGATGAACGGTGGGAAGAATAATAAATTAAATAATGGATAACTATTAATATGTTGATTTGGGGCTTGGGTCAATTGTATAAATAAAATTGAAGGAAACTTTTTGGAAGGCATGATGGACAAGATGTTGATGTGATGTCCCTATGATGAATTAGTGTATTCTTGCATATGTTCTTGCCTATTATGGGAGAATATGGGTTGTATTGAAGAGACCTTGGAAAGTACCCATAAGCTACTTGATGAACTAGTGACAATATATGGTCCTTTAGATAAAAATATTTCCTTAGACAAAAATGATGGTCAAAGCAATATGCCTAAAAAATAATCGATGACATCCTGCGACATAAGTATCCATGGGAAGTGAAGGAAGGATAGGGAATAGGGGATAAGCTATTCACACTTGGATCTATGATACAATGAATAAAGTTAGCCATAGAAAATTTTAAGTTGGAGGACACATTCACATGTCCCTCGGAGGTGGGGAAACCAAAATGGAAGAAACTCAGTTGGCCTCTCAATCCATGCATGCTTGCATTAATACAAAAACAAAATTGTGAAAATACTTGCGAGGAGGTTAGACTTTCAGTTTCTTCTTATCTCAATAGGGTCATAGCTCTAACATTGCCACTACTGCCCTATAATAATGATCTCAAGAAAAAAATACTGCAATTGATAGTAGAAGCCCTTTAGGGGTTGAATAACACTTCGTACCTTTCAGAAGTGACGTAGAATTTTAAAACTCATGGAAGAGTTCGGTTTTGGAAGCTCTATGAAGATGGAGGAAGGAACCAATTTATCATGCCAATTTTCCTCTGCCTTCAACAATCTATTTCTTTAATTAGAAATATTGGGAGAGATGGAAAAATATTTGTTGTTCCATATTGATCGAATGATCTAATCCTTCACCATTAACTAAGAGATGAACGATGGGAAGAATAATAAATTAAATAATGGATAAGTATTAATATGTTGATTTGGGGCTTGGGTCAATTCTATAAATAAAATTAAAGGAAACCTTTTGGAAGGCATGATGGACAAGATGTTGATGTGATGTCCCTATGATGAATTAGTGTATTCTTGCATATGTTCTTGCCTATTATGGGAGAATATGGGTTGTATTGAAGAGACCTTGGAAAGTACACATAAGCTACTTGATGAACTAGTGACAATATGTGGTCCTTTAGATAAAAATATTTCCTTAGATAAAAATGATGGTCAAAGAAATATGCCTAAAAAATAATCGATGACATCCTGCGACATAAGTGTCCATGGGAAGTGAAGGAAGGATAGCGAATAGGGGATAAGCTATTCACACTTGGATCTACAATACAATGAATAAAGTTAGCCATAGAAAATTTTAAGTTGGAGGACATAGACACATGTCCCTCGGAGGTGGGGAATCCAAAATTGAAGAAACTCAGTTGGCCTCTCAATCCATGCATGCTTGCATTAATACAAAAACAAAATTGCGAAAATACTTGTGAGGAGGTTAGAATTTTAGTTTCTTCTTATCTCAATAGGGTCACAGCTCTAACATTGCCACTACTGCCCTATAATAATGATCTCAAGAAAAATATACTGCAATTGATTGTAGAAGCCCTTTAGGGGTTGAATAACACTTCCTACCTTTCAGAAGTGACGTAGAATTTTAAAACTCATGGAAGAGCTCGGTTTTGGAAGCTCTATGCTGAATTTGGATTGCAACAACTTGATATTTCAGTTACCTCAAATTTTTTACATGAACATTACATAAGCTCATCCACAGTATGTCGAAACAAGTATGCAAAATATTGTGTCTCTATTCTTAGAAGGATATTCTCACATCTGCAAGGTACTAAGATCCATATGGAGGAAGGAACCAAAGGTATGACCAATTTCCAATGATCTAGTCGAGAAGTTGGTCACGAAAAACATAAAATTACTTAGAAGTTTCTTGACTAGGAAGGACCTGAGAAGCATTGATAGAGGAAGCACGAAGAAAATCCGTGAGAAGAATGACAAAGGAGGAGTGTAATATTATTTATCTGCAAGGGACCTTGGGCCCTTTACTCATTCATGTCCACGTAATATGAAGGCAACAATGTCAGAACATATATATGCTTTTTCAGATCATTTGGATTCATCCATAGTTGGGTTCACTAGTTTTCAAGGGAGAACCTATGAAGGATTCGAGCAGTCAAGTACAGAAGGTGAGAAACAACACCATTTTTTTCTGAAAAAATGTAGGAGAAGTTGATGATAATTAGTCATCTTGAAAAATTTTATGGGGAAAGGAAGGAGGTAGTTGCTACTATTGTTAGGTCCCTATATTACTAGTGTAGTCCCTTATTGTTGTTAGTGTATCTCCCTTATTGTTATTGTTGTACCCCTCTAACCCCCATATTGTTATTATTGTGCCCTTACATTATTATTGTTAGGTCGGTTAGGATTATATTATGACCCCATGGACTCCTATATATAGAAAGGAGGTTTTGTCATTTGTATCATCTGAGAATTGTTCATTTATGTAATGTAAAGGAGGTTTCCTCCCTCGAAGTGGCTTATTTCTAAGGGGTTGATCGCTCTTTTTTTCTATTTTTGGAGATAGTTTCATAACATTTGGTATTAGATATTTGGATTCTAGGGTTTCTCTGGACCAAACATGTCATCATGGAATTTTCGCTATAAATTTTTCTCTAAGAAGGTTCAGAAGCTGAAATTTTTTTTCACTAGAATTCGAAATCTCGAGTAAATTCATAAAACAAATTCAGAACATGATTCACAATATTTTCAGAGATCGGATCTGTGGAAGTTAGGGTTTTTTCATGCTCCTCAATTTAACCTCAAAGAGGTGACCTTGGGAAAATCATCATAAATATCTC